>CAXKVX010001098.1:10000-318294 GCA_964058865.1 Eleocharis quinqueflora
TGAAGGGATTGATGCCCTTGAGATCGTCAATTGTGTAACCAATGGCCCCTCGATGCATCCTCAACACTTGGAAAAGTTGTTGGGTTTGTGATTGGTCAAGGGAGGAATTGATGATAACGGGATAAGTTTGGTTTGGGCCAAGGTATTTGTAGCGCAATGAAGAGGGTAAGGGTTTCAGTTCCACCTTGGGTGCATCAGTTGTGGTCTCGACAAAGTTTGGGACTGATTCAGAGGCCGAGACATGAAAAACTAGGTTCTGGATGGGGTCATTACGGTCGTAATGGTCATTGGTTACGGTTGTAATGGTCGACTGAGTTGTCTAGACAGAGAAAGGGTCCTCGGGAAAATTTGATTACGGACGTAATGAGATGTCATTACGGCCGTAATGGGTATAATACAGAGGAAGGTTTTGTGCCCAAGATTCTGCCATGCTTGATTGCGGCCGTAATGGATTGGGTATGGTTCTGGCAGGGCTGTCAAGTCTTATGGGTTAGTTGATTGCGACCGTAGGGGGTAATTGCTATGGTCGTAAGGGTTATACTTTGGTCCTAGGGCTATCTGTAGGTTTTCGGGCCTGGCTGACTGCGGCCATAATGAGTGGTCATTACGACCGTAATGGGTCTCGATAGAAAGCTATTTTTCTTGCTGTTTGCACACATTTTCCATCCAGATTTCAGCGGATCCTTTGCTGATGTGTTTGCTGAGTTCCTCATCTAACAACCTATCCAAAATTCCAACACTAAAAATCGTTTGATCGTTAGATGGGTATTTTAGGGACTTTTTCACATCAAATGTCAATTTTTCGTCCCCAATGTTCATGGTTATGATCTCATCATGGACATAGATTACGGCTCTTGCCGTATTGAGGAAGGGCCTATCCAACAACAAAGGTGTATGGGTGTCCTCCTCCATGTCTACCATGACGAAATCAATTGGTACAAAGAATTTACCAATTTGAATTGGTAAGTCCTCAACAACCCCTATTAGTAATTTGACCGATTGGTCTGCTAATTGTAATGAAATCCTAGTTGGCTTAAGTTCCCCAATACCTAATCTATCATATATCGACTTTGGCATTAAACTCACACTTGCTCCAAGGTCACAAAGTGCACGTTTGAATTGGACATTTCCTATGGAGCAAGGAATAGAGAATTTATTGGGGTCATCCAACTTTTTGGGCAATTCATTCTTAACCAAGGAACTACCATTTGCAGCTAGTGCAACCATTTGAACTTCCTCAAGTCTACGCCTATTTGACAAGATATCTTTGAAAATTTTGGTGTAGATGGGCATTTGGATCATTACCTCGGTTAATTGTTAGATTTACATGCAATTGCTTCAACAATTCAATAAATTTACCAAATTGTTTTTCAGTCTTTTCACTTGGAATACGTTGAGGAAAAGGTGCATACCTATGCGGAGGTATGTACATTGGTACCTTTGTACTTACCTTTGGTGGCTCGCTTGGAGGTTGGGCTTCCTTTGAGGCTTGATCCTCATGTGTGGAGATGTGCTCGTCTTTGTCCTTCTCACCTTGTTGTCCTGCTTGGACATCATTGGGCATGGGTGGATCTTCATATTGCTTCCCACTTCTAAGTGAATGTTTGATCGCCTTGACATTTTTTGGGTTTCTTTTGAGTTTGGGTGGTAGCGTACCCGGTTGGCGCGTAAAATAGGTGGCTTGTTGTGCAACTTGGGTTTCAAGCATCTTATTTTGGGTTGCCAACAAGTCTACCTTTTGACTCAATTCATCAAACTTTTGGTTTTGGCTAGTCATAAAGGCTTCCAACATCTTTTCAAGATTGGACTTTGGTTGTCGGTTACCTTGACCTTGGTTACCATATCCTTGATTTGTTGAATTAAAACCTTGGTGTTGGTTTCCTTGGTCATTTTGCCTCCACGAAAAATTTGGATGGTTTCTCCAACCCGGATTGTAAGTATTAGAATATGGGTTATTGTTTGGTCTATAATTACCTTGGTTAATGGCATTTACATCCTCAAACACAACATCATTACTAACACCACAATTTGTGCAAGATGGTCCATACCACCACAAATAGAACAAGGAGGAGGAGTAGAATTCGCCTTCACCTCATTCACACCCCTTTGCAAAATCACCGGAGTCTCCCTTGGATTGTGCCATTGGTTTTGGTTGAGAGCCATGTCGTCAACCAACTTGTAGCCATCGACAGCCCCTTTGTTCATGAGACTGCCACCGGCAGCAGCATCAAGCATACCCTTATCTTGCGGCATGAGACTGTTATAGAAAATCTGAAGCAAATTCTACCTTTCAATCCCATGATGTAGGCAACACCTTTGGAGTTCTTGGAATCTCCCCAAGCCTCGCTCATTGTCTCCTCCGCCTTTTGTCGAAAGTTGTGAATTTGGTGGCGCAAGGAGTTGGTCTTAGATGGTGGAAAGAACTTGTTGAGAAACGCATTCACAACCTTGGGCCATGTGTTCATGTTCTCAGGACGTTGGCCACGAATCCAACTCTTCGCCTTATCTGCAAGAGAAAATGTAAAAGCCCTAACCTTAAGATCATCGGGTGTAACCATATATACCTTTATTGTGCTACAAATCTCCTCAAAGTTGGCTAAATGTTGGATGGTGTCCTCATGTGGTAGACCATGGAAAAGGTTACGTTGCACCATATTCACCCATGCGGGAGGAATTTAGTATTCTTCTGCATTGATGATGGGAGCGGTGTAGCCTAGTCTTATATCTTCGGTCTTTGGGGCGTTGAATTCCTTCAAGGGACGGTTTGCATCTTCAGCTTCAAGAGCCTAATGATTAAGAGCGGTTGCTCTCAACCGTTGCAACTCGACGGCCATTTTATTGCGCTCCCATTCAAGGTTTGATATGCGTGCGGCTTCCGCGTCGGCGTTAGACATCTCTAACCGGTGTGGACTCAAGTTTAAGATTGGCCCCTTTGGAGGGCGATTCTTCCTTCTCTCGTAGAAGAGATGAGTTGATCCTTGTCGAGATAACAACTCAACCAAGTTCGTATCGTCCGGGGTTGATGATTCTCCTTCCAATTTTCAACCTACAAAACACGAGAAAAAGAACGCTAAAAATATTAAAAACTGAAACTTAAATAAAAATACTAAAATTTGAAACTAAATCACCGTTGTCCCCGGCAATGGCGCCAAAAACTTGATGTGATAGTTTTACTAACCCTAGTTGCCAGATAGAGGTTGCAAGTATACAACCGTCTATTATAGTACTTAGGGGTCGAATCCACAGGGACAAGTCAGATTTAGTTATCAAATTTTAATAATTATAATCTAAGTAAGAAATTAAAAGTAAGATGTTGTGTTTTGTTGTAAAGTAAGAGTTGGTTGTTTGGTGTTATGCAATTTTGAGATTAGGTAAATCAATTAACAACTTCAAGAATTGAGATGGGAGACTTAGGTTTTTAGGGTTTCTATCCACTTGTTTATATCTACTTGGTCAATTTAAAGGTTTGTTTTTGTATTATGAAGGCGCAATTAACAAGTTGATACTAAGAGATATTTCTATGTTAATACCATATCTAAACTAGAACAATTTCACCTTTCGGTTGGTCATCCTAGTCTAAATTCATTTAAGTCCTAATTGCCTTAATCTACTTAAACAATTGCAATTCACCTCTCGGTACTTGGTACAATTATTCAATTCAATTAAGTTGGCCTATAGATGATAATCGTCACGTTTCGGTACTTAGACTCTACCTTGTTACTTATGGTAGGGATCTAACAATTCTATTTCTCAATTACAATTATTAAATTCTAAGTATGCAATTTGATCAAGATCACAATAAACAATAAAAACAAGCACAAGTCATAATAACAAAAACGATCAACATAGCACAAGTCTCCCTAAAAATCTAATGGAGATTTAGCCCTTGATGGCCATGAAAATACAACTATGCAAGTAAAAGAAAACAAAAGGCAGTAGGAGGAATAAACCAAAGGAGGAGAGGTGGACGATGAGATCTCCAATGGCTTCTTCTTCTTCTCTTTCTTCTCCAAAGTCTCTCTCTCTCTCTCTCTCTCCAAAAGTATAATGGAACTCTCTCTAAAAAGCATGGCCTAAACAAATCTGAACCCTCATATTTATAAAAAGTACATAAAATCCCCAAATAACCTCTAAGAAACTACTCAAAATAAAACTGAACTGTTATGCCGCCTCTAGTTACGGACGTAATGAACATGGTTACGACCGTAATGAGTGCTGGGAACCGCCAGAACATGTCATGAACATGGTCGTGGGAGCAGTTCTAGGAACTATCGGTCCTGGTTACGACCGTAACCAGATCTTCTGAGGATGAAAGTGGCTAAGTCCTGAAATATGGCCTCTCTGGAAATGATCATTACGATCGCAGTTATGGGCAACTACGACCGTAATGGGGGGTAAAAAGCTCCTATAGCTAAGTAGTGGGATTTTGTGTCTCGGGATAGGGTCATTACGACCGTAATGGGTATGGCTACGACCGTAATGAGGGTGATCTGAAGATGTTTTGGCTAAGTCTTGGAATTTGCAGTCTCGGGATGTGATGATTACGGCCGTAATCAAGGGTGATTACGACTGTAATGGCTGTGGATCCAATCTGAGGACACCATTACGGCCGTAATGGATATGGCTACGACCATAATAAGTCCTGTAACAGTCTAATCTCGCTCCAAACTGCTCCAAGTGTCCAGAAATAGCTTCTTGTGCTTCCATTACCTATTTTCTGCATTGTAAACCAAATCTAGGGCAGTAACTTGAACTTGAGATTGAAACTTGGGTATTTTGACCTAAATTTACCGGATTTTGACTTAAATTACACAAAATACCCTACGGTTTTGGTACACAATTTTGTCTTATCATAACCTTTCAAGAAAACTCCACAAAGCATCATATCTTACTATGAGAAGAGTTTCTACTTCAAGTACTTCATTTAAGTGTTGTAAGCATTCACTAAAACACCACGAAGAAGCATAGAATACCACTTTATGTCGTTCATGTCCGAGTACTTAATTTATGAGTGATTATGATCAAAATACTTTATTTATTGGTCGTAACCATTAAAGAAAACACCACAAAGTATCTTATCCTACTACAAGAAGTGTTTCTGATCCGATTACTTCATTTATTGGTGGTAACCATTCAATAAAATACCATAAGGTATCTTATTCTTCTATGCGACTATATATATTAAAATACCATAAGGTATCTTACTTCATTTATTTGCGAGTGTAGGTATCGTATCAGATACGATACGGGTGCGGCGACACGGCGATTTAAAAAAATTGTTAGATATGTGTGCGACTATATATATTAATAATATCAAAATACTGGATTCGAATCTCTTTCATGCTTCATGTTTCACTAATTTTTCTAGCGATATAACAAGAATTATCAGCGGTTTTACAAGACATGATTGTCACATGGAGTTTCGGAACGTAACGAGGCGTATCGAATATCGATTCGTAGGTCAAAGTGAATAAAATAATCGAATACGCCAATCTCGATACGCCACGTGGCCTATCGGATACGTATCCGAAAGAGTATCCCAGTATCGAATACGTATCCGATACAGTACGGCAAGATACCGTGAAGTATTCGAATAACATAGAGTTTAGATTTTTTTAGCTTTCTAACTATTCTCTTTTTTTTTCTACAAAGAGTTGTGAAAACGTCAAATTTTTTATATTAAAAGGACCCGTTAAAAAAATATGGCAAAATGGGTTATATACCCATCAAAACATCTCAAATGAGTTATTTACCCATCAAAACATGCAAATGAGATATTTACCCATCAAATAGACAGAAAAATAAGTTGCCTCTTCAGAACCACGCTCCCGCCTCTCTCTCTCTCTCTCTCTCTCTCTCCCGCCGCCTCCCACGCCTGCCTCTCGTAAATCAAATCGTAATACCGTCAAGGCCGCGCGCCAGTTCGTCTTGGCTACCTTCTCCCTTCCTTTCCAAATGGGAATCAAGGTATTTCTTATATACTGTTACTTGTTAATGTGTCGTGCCATTACTCTTAAAAGGAGCAAATGCCAGTCCGCATTTGATCGGTGGGAAGCCTATCTAACTAACTAACTAACTAACTAACTGATGCTTGTTTCTGCTGCTCTTCCTTCGAAATTGAAATTGAAATTGAAATCAAAATTAATAAAACAAAACCAAATAAAATTGATCAGGGATTGACCAAGCTGCTGGCAGACAATGCTCCCAAGTCAATGAAGGAGAACAAATTTGAGAGCTACTTCGGCCGCAAAATCGCAATTGATGCCAGCATGAGCATCTACCAGTTCCTCGTCAGTATTCCTTTTCAGTTTTCTCTCTTCCTAATCCCGTTTTATTTTTTTAACTTTACTTTGATTTATTAATACCAAACAATCTATAAGATATATAAATACAGATCGTGGTGGGGAGGACTGGAATGGAAACCCTTACCAATGAGGCCGGCGAAGTCACCAGGTAAAACACAAACAAAATAATATTTTAAACTAGCATCACTTGTTTGTTTTAACAGATTCTGCTATTTGTGTTCTTTTCTCTCAAGTCATTTGCAAGGCATGTTCAACCGCACCATTCGGCTGCTTGAGGCCGGGATAAAACCTGTGTAAGCTCTTTCTCCTATTTCTCTTCCATTGCATATAAACAACCAAACTCGGTATTTCTCTCTAACACACTCTTATATATTTTTCCCCCTTCTTTTGTAGTTATGTTTTTGATGGCCAGCCACCTGACTTGAAGAAACAAGAGCTTGCAAAAAGGCATGCGACTATCCCTCTCTCTTTAACTCTTATATTTCTTTTCCGTTCTAGTAAAGGTTGGAGATAGCTGTATGCACAATAGGTTTACACTTATTTGGCTTTGGTTTGGTTGGTTAGTAACTTCACTCTTTCCAAGAGTGGATTTGCATTTTTAACTCTTATGTTAACTGACACTATGTCTGCTCAATCTTGTGCATTTAAAACTCAATTGGTGTTAGTATGGACCAAAAAGCAGATTTTTAGACTACTCTACAATTACAACAACAACAAAGCCTTAGTCCCAAATAAATTGGAGTAGGCTAGAAATGAAACCCAATCTGAAATGAACAATCAATATAAATAATAATAATATAATAAATACTAAAATAGTAGTAAAAATAGTAGTAGTAATAATAATACTAATAATGATAATAATAATAATAATAATAATAATAATAATAATAATAATAATAATAATAGTAATAGTAATAATAAACTATTCTACAAATTCAGTGGTCAAGCTTGGTTGAAGCTGTTGCAGGTCAATAAAGGTCTTGATTTTATGAGATGCTTTTTTACATTAGGTACTCCAAGAGGGAGGATGCCACTAAGGAGCTTTCTACTGCCGTGGAGGTGAAACACAACTGTTATTGTTTTGACTTTTTGTTCATTTTACATAGCAAATTCTTCCTTTGCTTGCTTGAATGAAGTCTCATCTTTTCTTTGGCCTTTCTGTTCAATTTACATAGCAAATTCTTCCTAATTGCTTAAACTAGTTTTCATCCTTGTTGTGCATTCTGGAATAGGAAGGAGACAAGGAGGCAATTGAAAAGTTCAGTAAACGTACAGTCAAGGTTGGTTGTAATCATTCAAGCCTTCTATGAGGCCATGCATTGCAAATGGTAGCTTGAATTTGTCTAATGATGAAACTTTACTATCAAAAACATAGTAATCTGGGATTGGGAACAAACAAAATCAATGACTATCATTTATCAAACTTGCTTGTCTGGAACTTTGGATATACACTAGTGCTGAAGTTGTGCCCCTTGATTTTGAATTAAATTTTGATCTAATGAAAGTATTAACCTGTAGGTGACTAAACAGCATAACGAAGATTGTAAAAGGCTTCTGATATTAATGGGTGTCCCTGTAATTGAGGTATATTAATTGGACATGATTTTGTTTTTCATTTCTTCTTACAACCATACAAATACAAGTAGTTCTGTTAGTGTTCTTTCCTTATTTGTAATGTCTTCTGGTGCTTCCCTGATCAGCACAAATTGTTCAAACAATTCAATTGAAGTTTTTGCTCTGCTATTAAGCCTATGTCGAACCTGATTTGCTTCAATCAACACTTCTAGTATTGCAATTTTTTGAACCTCAATACTAATAAATTTAATCTGTTTGTGGTACTTAATTACCCTTGAGAAATAACTAGTGAAGTTGGTTTGTATTTTTCTCGGCTTGAAAAGCAGTAGCATGCTTTCACTAAATCTCAAGATGGCCAGCCAGACCTGATCCACAACATGTATTTATAATTCCTGTAAACATATCAGTGTTGTCCGGTCCGTTCATTTTAGGTAAGGATGTATTGTATTGGAAAAGCCAAGATCCTGCTTTTATAATCCCCTGTAAACATATCAGTAGTTTTTTTTTACTGCAACTAATATTACTGTATTGAGGCCTTAGTTTTAATCCAAAATAGCCTCAGTTTCAGAATGATTGCTTAATTATCATTTATTAGACATAACAAAGAGACTCCAAAAGTTGTTAATTTGTTATATCTAGTTGCATTATTGGTAATAATTTTGTTGGACCGTACATAACTGTTAATTCTGGTACACGATATGACCAGAAATGACAATTTGTAATAATTATTGCAAATTGTAGCTTTATGCAGTAGTGTATTATTATTATTATTATTAGCATTATTTATCATCATTTTTATACTTCTATTTTTATTATTATTTTACAATTTATTATAATGATTTTCATTTCAGATTGGGTTTCATTTCTAGCCTACCCCAATTTATTTGGGAATAAAGGCTTTGTTGTTGTTGTTGTTGGTGTTGTTATGTAGGCACCTTGTGAAGCAGAAGCCCAATGTGCTGCTCTATGCAAAGATGACAAGGTATGATCTGTGACGTGTTCTTGTAATTTTTATTGCCATCTCAACAGTGCAAAACCTGAAGATTGTGCTATAAAGTCCTTGGTGCCGACTTTTTGTATGTGGTGAACTTAAGGTATATGCAGTCGCATCAGAAGATATGGACTCCTTGACATTTGGTGCACCCAGATTTCTGAGGCATTTGATGGATCCCAGCTCCAAGAAAATCCCTGTGATGGAATTTGAAATATCCAAGGTAATGGCCTGTTGTGGAATTTGAGTTGCTCTTGATTTTTGTGTTGTCAGCATTTGGGTATTTATTTCCAAAGAGTTCATAAGAAACAGGGCAGCTTAAAAATATTATTGAATGACTATGAATCTTTCCATTGTGATTTTGATTGAACCTTCTAAGAATATTGGAGTATGGATAGACCTGTGATCTGGCATAAATATTGCTGACGTATTAAAAAAATTGAGAATAGGACCAATGTATGCCATACAACTGAAATATAAGAAATTTGACATTAGGTGTTAGCAAAGGAAGACAGCTTCTTAAAGTTGTTTTCATCTAATTGGGATCTGTTCTTTATTTTCCTTTGTATTGCAGGTTCTAGAGGAGCTAGAACTGAGCATGGATCAGTTCATAGACTTGTGCATACTCAGTGGATGTGACTATTGTGAGAGTATCAAAGGTATTAGTTCAGATATAATATAATGCTTGTAAAGAAGCGTTATTTGTAGGGTGGTTATAATTTGGAATTGTGAGATTAGGTATTGGAGGGCTGACGGCACTCAAGCTGATTAGGCAGTATGGTTGCATAGAGGCCATGTTGGAAAACATCAACAAAGAAAGGTAATCATCTAAATTCATTCATTGTTTGTTCAGTTGTGTCTGAATGTATGAGGATGTCAATATCATCCTAATGTATCGTAACCTGTTTATGGCATAAAAGATATCAGATACCAGAGGATTGGCCATATCATGAAGCAAGGCGCCTCTTCAAGGAACCTAATGTTTCTTTGGATGTACCCGAGCTAAAATGGACCCCACCAGATGAGGAGGTATTTTTCTCTACTTTAGGATGAACTTTTTGTGTTTTTTAAGTTGGTTACAAAGAAGAATCTGATAAGACAACACATGTTATTTTGTTGACCTTCCTTCAGGGCATCGTAAACTTTCTAGTAAATGAAAATGGTTTTAACCAAGACCGTGTTGCCAAGGTATTTTATTCTCGTCTTGTTCACCTTTTACTCTTTCGAGGTATTGAGGTTTTAAATGATATTTGTGTGTATGCTAATTCCTTTTTGTAATAGGCAATTGAAAAGATCAAAGCAGCCAAAAATAAGTCTTCACAAGGCCGGTAAGGGCAATGAAACCTTATAAAGCCAAATATCTCAATTCTTCTTTTGTTATGTTTTGAGTTTTGAGTTTTTTGTTCTTTGTTCTTTAATTTTTAACAGACTGGAATCATTTTTTAAGCCTATGGTCAACACATCTACCCCCCTCAAAAGAAAGGTAAGTATTGTAATCTTCTAGAAAAACATTATTTACCTACCCATCGCTAACAAGGTGTCTTACATAAACAATGGCGACTGCACTTGAGATACTGAGAAAGCGAAGTTAGTCTCGGAAGTATATGCTATTTGACAAGATTTGAGATTCATAAAGAATGAAAAGTAGCTCAAGAAAGTTTCTTAATACAGGATCAATTTGGATCTTACGGAATAAGAATATAACTTATGAAATGATTTGTCATGTCTAAATAAATGTAAGCATGTAGCCAGTATCTCATATCAGTAAAAAAAAAAATAATTGAAGTTCAGGCATCCTTAACTGTTTACACTTTCCATGAGTGGCATCCTTAACTGTGAAGTGATAGCTGGCATCTCATTGTCATTACCAACTTGCAGGAAACAGGAGATAAGTCATCAAAGGGTGTGGCTTCTAGCAAGAAATCTAAGCCTGCTGGGGGCAGAAAAAAATAGGATCTAAAATAGTTTGCTTGCTTGAGCATTTGTTTGTTTTATGTTATTTTGGTAGGTCGCCCTTTTGATTTGATTTTGCTGCGAGGGTCTTGACCTTGATGTAGCCATACTTTCTAGTTTAGTAGCACTTTCATATTGGTAGACAAACACTAATTGCTTTTTTTCTGTCAGCTCCAATCCCTACTTGCTGGCATTGAGAAATATAATCCCTGTACTTGGGTTGTACACTCAGTCCAGTTTGGGGAAGGAAAGAAAAAGAATCAGATTATGATTAGTGTATTAGATAGACTAGATATCTCTGGCCACAGGATGGTATCCTAATAGGGATTCATTTCAAATTACCTGCGATTTGAAGGCTTCTGATAATTACAGCTATAGTGTACTCGGAGAGTTGCATGTATCTTTTTTACTTTCAAATCATATTACACATCTTTAAGTCGATGAATGTATCAATATACATAAACGACTCTCCCTAATGCCTGCGAGTTGTCTGCAATTGTTTCCACACAAATGAAGTTTTCCTTTGTGAAGGTTGCTTATCTGGCATAGCCTAATTAACGATGATAACATTAACATGCAAAAATAAGCACAACACGAAGAAAATAACATAAATACACAGGCCCAAAAAAATTTATAATCATAACGCTCTTAAAGAGTACTGGACCTTCCATTAAAGATCCCAATGATTAGTTGAAACATAATTTTCGTTTCTAACAACAAATAATACCCTATCTGTACCAGCCAGCCTATAGAATCTGCTCGGAATTTCTCATTCTAATTTAGAAGGGGCAAAACTGTAGAGAAAATGATTTGCACAACCTGACAGAATAACAGGACCAAAAGATGCTTCAATGACGAAAAATGAGAAAACTCAGCCTAGTAGATTGGAAGAATCTCAGTCAAGGTGTCTGCCCTCCTAATCCTCCAAATCCTTCTTTCTTCCAGTCATTTATTTTATTTGTCAGCATTCAGTCGTCCTCAGAGTCTGCCGTAAAATAAATTGCAATGTAGTGAATCATTTGTTATAAAAACGAAAACACTTTTCTTTGAGAGGAAATTCCGAGGCCATCGTGCTTCATCACATTGGTAGCACTTTAATCATTTGCATTTTGACCTAAGGTAGGAATGAAAACATAATAACAACAATAAAGTACCTGACCGGACGTCCTTCCCAACTTGGCCTTTGTTACTCATCTGCTTAACAATCATGTTGAAGATGAGTTTCCACCAGTATATGTGAAACACTAGCAGCGTCAGCAGCATTGTGTTGAAAATATAATAAAACATTGTGGGAAATTTCTCTAGATTCTTGAACGACTCGACATACTCATGGCTGCATTCAGTTCACCACCAACAGTGTTATTTACAGGCAAGGCACCAAATCCAATTCAAATAAAATCAGGTGGGATTCAACAAAGGAGATAAAGGAGGAAAATGGGGAAGAATACCTTGAGGTTCTGATGATCCAAAAAGGGAAGTAGATGAGGCGCAAAAAAAGCCAGGAAATGGCAAACAAACCGAAGCACACACTGGCGGCGACCTCCTTCTCTGAATACTTGAACAGCTTGGCTGCCTCCAGAAATACATCGCTCGTGTCATGCAGTGCCAGAATTATTGTCCCAATTCTAAAGAACCTGTAGCATGTCCAGGAACACAAACCATTAAATTCTCAGTAAAAAAGAACAGAAAGAGAAGCAAAGATGGGCATGTTTGCATTTATGTAGAGTATTTTATAGAGTATATGCCTACCTGGTCAAATAGGAGTAGGTGATCAAGATGGTGGTGACAATGTGATGAGACATCATGACAGAGAAGTCTTTGCGGCGAGTCTCCCAGGCGACGAGAGCGCCAATGCTGTAGACGTAGAAGCCACACTGGCACATGTAGAAGAGTGTTAGCGAGAAGCTGCAAAATCGCCAAATCATTAGTCAGTAAATTGTAACGAATCATGCATGAAGGGTATGTTTGAAAACAAAACAAAACTAAAGATGATGTGGTATGTTATGGGTAAAATAAAAATAAAATAGAGAAGAAGAAAAGGGAGCACCTGAGAGGCTGGTTGGGCCAGTCAGAGAAGTAGAGCCTGGTGTTGAGGGACCAAGGCTCGTGGCAGATAATGAGCAATGCCCAGCACTGCACCCCCGTGTAGTAGGTCAGCTTCCACATGGACTCTGAGAATTTAACAATCTTATTCATCTTATTGACATGATGAGCCGCCGCCTCCAGTCTTTTACTGCTACTTTGCCGGTATGCTCCTTTGCCCATCCCCATCCCCATCCCGCCATTGCTTTTGCTTGTGCTTGTGTTTGTGCTTTTGCTTTCGTTTTCGCTCGTGGTGTCAGTCTCACTCATTTTCATGCTCATGCTCTTGCTACCTAGTATACATGCTGCCATGGGCTGCCATTATGTATAGCACTGTATTAATGACTTGCTTGCATTGCATTTGGAACTTTTTTTTAAAATTTAATTTAGTTATAGTCTAGCTAGTCTTCTTTAGCCTGCGTACAATTGAAGTGAACTGAAGTGATATCTATCAATCAGTATCAAGTATGCGAATTGAAATTGAGGATTGAGGATTGAGGCCGACCTGGTAGAGGAAGCGGTGGAAGAGGAAGCGAGCAAAGAAGAAAGCGCAGGAGAAGGCTAGCGCCAGAGAGAAATGCACCACCTCCGGGACCAGGACTAGGGAATCAGAAGATCCAAATCCAGATCCACTCAGTTTCCACCTCCAAAAATGGATCGTCTCCATTTTCAAACTGCCCTTGATTTAATATAAGGGATTAGATTAGATTGGATTGGATTGGATTGGATTGGATCGGATCGGATCGGATCGGATTGGATTATCGTCGGCTCTCTCCGCTTAATTTGAATGGCGATGGAAAATTGGCACTGGCGAAGGGAATGGCTATAGCTACAGCAACAGCAATCTTAGCGATGGTGTCCTGGTTGCCTGCCTGAGAACTTGTCTTCTCAGAAAGGGGAGGCAGCAGTGCTGGAGATGCGCGCGCGAGAGAGAGCAGGGAATATTCGTTCGTTCGTTCGTTCGTTTTACTGTTAGAAAAAGTAAACTACAACTACGAAGAGAGAAGAGAGAAGAGAGAAGAGAGAAGAAGGAGAAAAGAGAGCGAGAAAGAGGATCCGATCCGCTCAAGGATTGTGTGGATTGTGGATTATGATCCGCGGCGGATTCAAGGTTATGATCGGAAGTAGGCGGACACTGTGTAATTATAAAAGTGTAAAATTTATCAAAATATTAAATACTATCTATATCTTCTATACTATCTTATAAAGCACGCAAGAACTGGACTACTCCATTTGTTCAGACTTTTTAGATTGCCAAAAATATCCTCTCTATGCATCTGTTGAACGCATCTATTCAACGGCGCACCACATTGAAACAAAATCATCTACGAAACCCTCGAGGCCTCTTCATTCATCTCTGTCACAGCCGATCAGATCCTTCTCTGCTCCATACACCTTCTCCTCATCACTCCCACGTACCCTCGCGTCCTTCTCGCGATTCTTCTTCTTCACAACATCTCCTATCGCGCGTCTTTTGCTGGCACCATCTCTGAAGAGACCTTGCACTGTTGCAACCTCATCTCTCCCTCTCTTCCTCACCCTGACAGAGACAGATTGCCGATGGAACTGCCAACACGAACCACGTCTTAGATGGATCTCGCACCGCTCACTCTTTGGAATTCACAGTATCAATTGTAAATTTCTCAAATTTTTAGATTTCGTACTTTATGCATTAGATTACAATCTTTTTGTGTTGAAATTACTCAGTGCATGAATGATTGATGATTGAGTTGGTAATTTTGATTTATTTGATAGAAATAATGTTCTACAAAACTTCAAAATTATTTCAACACATCCTTTTGTTAATGTTCAATTGGGATATTTTCTATCGCTACTTAACTCACTTTCCAATTTTCTCTTGATCTTGTGAGTTGACCTTTGGATGTGTTGTATCCTGTGACGAAGAGGAAATGGGGGATGAAAAGGCGTCCGATAGGTGTTCATTTGGGAAATTGCTGAAGAGGATCTCTTTGGTCATGCAACTGTTTCTTGTCTTTTGCATGTTTTTTATGGGATGTTAGCACTTAACAACTACCCTCTCCAATTAATTTGGTTATTAAGTGATTTCCTTTGTATTATGTTTATAGATCAATTATGTGTTTTTAGTTTGAAACATAATTCGAGGATACTTTGATAAATGTACTAAATGCTCCATGGAAACTTTCTATTTCGTAGAATTCACAATAGCTTATTTCTGTTGTCTGCTTTTCTCTTCTTTGTTTGAATGGATGTGGTAGCAGGAATAATGAAGTACAAGCCTTACATCATCATAAGTGTTCACCCCCTCATGCAACATATCCCTCTTTGGATCATGAAATGGCAGAGCCTTCAACAACAAGTGCCTTTTGTTACTATTATAACTAACTTAAATACATGTCACCCTACTTGGTAAACTTTCTTAAGTATCTAAGAACCTATCTTTTTACTTAGTTACAACTTTTTTTCCTAACATGATCCTTCCTTTTTTTTAAAAAAAACTAAAATTTTTGTAGGTTCCATCATAGTGTCACTAGGTGCTACTGCCCATCTCGAGAGGTAGCAAAGAAGGCTTTAACTGAAGGTCTTGAGCCATCCCAGATTAGAGTTTCCGGCTTGCCTATCAAGCCGTCATTCTACCGTGCAGTTCTCAACAAGGTTTGAAGATTGACCTTTTTTTGCAGCTGATATACTTCTCTTTCCTTTTCAAACTTTGTGTTTTGTTTGGTTTAGACCTGCACTTGCATTGTTGTTATCAGATGCGTGTTTGAACATGCCGCAATTTTTTCAATGTAGATTTCGAAATCCTATAGAAAATGTCCCATTGTACGGGCACTCAATGAAGAATATTATAAATCCTAACTGCACACATAACCATTCTAATTAAATTTGTTCTGGATGTTCTTATTTTTATGTCTATGATTTTCATAGAATTATCTTGAAGCAAAATGAAGAAGTCTGTGATGCAGATGGGATGTTCATTCAATTAAGCTATGGCTTGCCTTTTCCCCCTCTTTCATGTGTGCCTCAATCCAGGTAATTGAATTACTAAATTTCTTGTTAATTGGCGAACCAAAAATTGAAAAAGAACCAATCATAGAAATTTTATACTTTGAATTGTAAAGCCTACAATATGATGATGGAGGTGATCAGGTTCTTTTGACAGTTTGTTTTCTTATAGTTCCTATCATACGGGTAAGTCTGCTCTTCTTGTCCTTCTAATTTCTTTTCGAGTAGTTTGTGATACTTTTTTCTTTTAACTTTTTTAATATTGATGATTTGGTTCTTTTGCTGTCAAACAACAAAGAGACTGTTATATGAGTAGCTTTTAGCACTGCTAATGGTCTAAGAAACATGGAGCTGGGCATGGTGCATGATACCATCGATTTGCAAATAACACTTCCATTCTGATAATTGTATTTTCAAACAAACATATGCCATTTCTCATATTCTGAACCATATATGAATCTCTTAGTTTAGTAAGAAATAATATACCTTTCTGTTTATATATTTTTTTTGGGTCAAAGCAATAGGGTGGAGGCTGGTGTTGTTATTTGAAATCATGTAATGCTTGTAGTACTCTGCACTAGGTTCATCAAATCAGGTACCAAATTCATGAATACAGTTGTACAGTTAGAAGATACCATATTCCATTTTCATCCTTGATGATTCATATTGCCCTTTTGTCCCTGAACTGAAGTTTAAAATTTTTGCTGGGGCGTATTTTTTAATATATTCATAAAGAGCTAATTGAAATCCAATGTCACTAATTTTTTGTTATTTTTTCAGCATTAAATTTGAAATCCAATGTTGCTTAATTAAAATGAGCCACACAGGGATTCTGAAAATTCAAACTTCATTCAATATTCATGCATTTTTTGCCCACTAGGTTCTTGCGTTGACAGACCAGGTGCAGTTCTGATTCAATTCGAAAAGCACGGGTGATTTTAGATGGGATTCCTGGTGGAGAACGAGGTGCACTTTTTCATGTTGATTTATTCGTATTTTGGCAAAAATTTATTGCATGTAGTTGTGTCCTTGTGTAATTTATTTTATATAATTAATGGTTCCTAACAATATTTTGATCCCATACGTTCATTTCATTAAAGTTAGAACTTTTGTTGTCATTAACACACATGTTACACAAGATATTAATTAATTTTATTTGTTAAGACAACTAAATTGGAGTCTTGTTTTTAATTCGTTATAGATACCATTTGAATCTGATTTCATCTTATTTCCTCAGGGATGTGAATTAGTCTTTTGTCTGAGGGGATTTTGGGCTTGCAGCTCTTGATGTGCGAGTTTTTAGATACTAATAGCAAGTTCTGCCATATAACAATGATCTATCGAACCTTGAAAAAAATATAACTGTAATTTTAAATAGTGATACTAGCATGTTTCCAAAGGGAAAGCATCTAATATATTTTGTCATTTATCCAAACTAGCATGTTTTGTGTTAAATGGATCACAACACAACAAAATATGAAAAAATAAATGTGGTTGTGGTAAGAAATGGAAGACAATAATGCGTATGAGACGCCCTTTATATTGTACTAGATCATTTAAATTGATTGAGATATAAATAATATAACAATTCAATGGGTAAAAAAGAGCACGTGAAATAAATTAACATTTTTGAATAGGAATTACGCATGACGAAAGATGCATGACACATAACGCCGCTCCGTCATCGCAAGATGTGTGACGCATGATGCAAGATCCATGATGCATGACATATCTAACTTGCTCCAGTGCGTTATGCGTCTTGCGACGATGGAGCCGCGTCATGTGTCATGGTTGTGGTAAGAAATGGAAGACAATAATGTGTCTGAGACGCCCTTTATAGATTCTATTTGTTTACAGGATCATTTAAATTGATTGAGATATATAAAAAATGTAACAATTCAATGGGAAAAAAGAGCACGTGAAATAAATTAACATTTTTGAATAGGAATTACGCATGACGCCGCTCCGTCGCCGCAAGACGAATGATGCATAACGCAAGATGCGAGACTCAAGACGCATGACATATCTAACTTGCTCCAATGCGTCATGCGTCTTGCATCATGCGTCATGCGGCGTCTTGCATCATCCGTCTTGCTTCATGCGTCATGCTTCATGCGTCATGCTTCATGCTTCATGCTTCATACATTAGGCATTATGGGTCATGTGTCATGCGTCTTGCGACTTGCATCATGCATCTTGCGGCGTCATGTGTCATGCATCTTGCATCATGGTTGTGGTAAGAAATGGAAGACAATAATGTGTCCGAGACGCCCTTTATAGATTTTATTTGTTTACTGGATTATTTAAATTGATTGAGATATATAAATAATGTAACAATTTAATGGAAAAAAGAGCACGTGAAATAAATTAACATTTTTGAATAGAAATTACGCATAATGCATGACACCGCTCCATTGCCGCAAGACGCATGACGCATGACGCAAAACTCATGACGCATGACATATCTAACTTGCTCCAGTGCGTCATGCGTCTTGCGTCATGCGACTTGCATTGTCTTGCGTTGTGCGCCATTCGTCAGGCGTCATGCGTCATGGATCATGCCTCATGCGTCATGCATCTTGCGATTTGCAGCGGCGTCATGCGTCATGCGTCATGCGTCATGTGGCTTGAAGCGACGTCATGGGTCTTGTGTCTTGTGTCTTGCGTCATACATCATGCGTCATGCATCATCTGTAGCGACGTCATGCGCTCTGCCGCTCTGTCACTGCAGGCCACATGACGCTGCTACGGATCTGCACGCCACTTAACGCTTCACGCTCCAGGCCTCATGACGTCGCTATAAGTCGCAGGACGCTATTCCGTCGCTTCACGCTTAATGCTTCTCACCCTTGCCTCTTCACGCTCCACACTCTGTGTCGCACGATGTCGCTCCGTCGCTTTATGAAAAATACTTTAGTAAATTTTTTTGCTACTAAAAAATTTCCTCCCATTGCTATGCACGGGCACGATTACTAGTAGTAATTAAAGAGTATGATTTGTTAGGAGACATTTGATTTTTTTGTCATTACAAAACTTCAAATTTCTTAAAATACCACTCGAAATTTTTTTGTCAAAATGTTACTATCGTTCACTTTTTTTATAGAGATCGGATGTCGATAGTGGAATTTTGACAATTTTTCTGAGCGATATTTTGATAATTTTCAAGTTTTATAGTGCCATAAAAATAATTTTCCTTTAAATATTAGAAAATTAAATATAAATAATAACACCTACGAAATTAACTCAAATCGATGATGATAAATCGAGCCGACATACCCTAATGTTTTTTGACAAGGTGTTGTATACGTTCATTTGATTCAGCATATTTCTCACACCTACATAGTAAAACATTGACTGACAAGGTTCAAAATATCAATATCAGCTAATAATCAAACAAGTAAATGAATTAAAGCCATATCAATTGATTAACCTCAGGTGAACTAAACTAGAAAATCTATGACCCATATGACCATATTGAAATAAAACTTAAAATGATATTTTTTTATTAGATAGACAAAGTTGTGTAGCAATATTTCTTTTGCTTATTTAAGAAGTTGAGCAAGGATCACTTCACATGTAGTACTTAAATTGGTTGATTTTTATTGTATTGTTGTTTTTATTATATTTCAATCGGTAAGTGTTTTTACTTATGGAATTTGTTTGTTTGTCATTTCTATTTAGCATTAATATTTTATAATAACAATTGAATCATATATCTAAATATGTATAGTAGTAACAACTGAAGGCCTGAAGCATATATCCGAGTGTTATGATACAATAACAATGAAACATGATTAGAATGAAAATTTGCATCTCATGTGAAAATTTATGAAATTTTCTATTTTGGCAGTGAAGTATTGCACTTCAACAATTGTGGTTGGATTAAACTAAGAATGATTCGAATTTGAAAGAGAACAAGTTTATCTCTTGCTCCTATAGACGTTACAAAAGAGAGATGGGTTCGGGCTAGATGACACTGCACAAAAATGGTGAAGAGGTGCATGAAGGGCGAAGAGGAAATATGGTCGAGTGTGGGAGGGTTTGAGGGACTCACCAGACCCCAACAATAGAGGTTCGACGAGGCACACACGATCACGACTCGCAAGTTTAGGCTTAATCACTTAGGGTTAGGGTTTGAGGCTTCGAGCTGACGGTGATTCGCAACTCGGGTCAGAGGGGAAGAAGATAGAGATGATCCATCCATAGTCGTTGTCTATCGAAAATAACTATTTGCAAAGAGAGCGAAGAGAGGATCAACAATCTTAGTTTGAGTCAGAAAATATTGAACGAGTCTGAAGTAGGCACAATATCAATCCAGGGGTAGGCAACATATTAAATATCATTGAGCGTATGAAGAGTTTTAGAATCCAAGGGTAGGCACGTACCTACCCTTGATAAACATTACATCTACCAATGATTGTGATTATGCCAGCGATCAAACCCAAACCCAAATCCAATCCAATATTCCCTCTTTCAACATTCTCAAAGCCCAAGCCAAGTTCCTTCATCCACTACCGACCCGCAAGTAAGTTCGAACATTACAATGTAAGTTCTCAAATTTGCTCGTTGTTATCAGCTATTTCTTCTTTTGGTTATTCGGTGACTGAGGAACAGGGTCTTCGGGAGTTTGTTGTAAATCCTCGATGTTTTTATTTTGACAGAGAGAAGAAAAGCGAGTATGTTGAAAAGATAGAGATCCGAAAGAAATGGAAATATCGTTGAAATTTGTTGAGAAGATTCCTAATAATCCTCAATGGACTATCGGTTATAAGTGTGAAACCCAAGGAATAAGCCTTCGGTTGATAGTGAGTCTCTTTCTTGAATACTACAAGTTTGTGGTAAACAAGTCATGGATTGTCATCAACCGACAGGTTGAGAAGAATTCTGAGAGTATTTTCGAGACCCTTAGCAAAGTTCACAAGTGGAATGAAGGTTTCTACTACCTTCCTCTTTGTGAAGCGGATGCGATCTGAGAAAGTTTGGTGAGAAAGGATTGGAACTCTAGGGTTACCTTGCCGGAGAGGCCTTTATTGGACATTAAAGAAATTGCTATCCTCCTGAGGCTTGAAGAATTACATTCCAGTTAACATCCATCAACTATCCCTTCTCTACCTTATTTGTTGTCGCACCTTCCTACTTTACATTTTTTTGTTTCCATCTTTGGAGAAGAAATGAGGAAGGTCATCCCTATTTTTTATCGAGAAGTATATCTGATTCTCAAAGATGCCAAATATTCTAATAAGTGTTTCCCCAACACTTCTCCTCGATGACGACCTAAGAAGCCTAGGAAAGAGATGGCAGGTCAGGTGATCAATGTCATCCCACCGAGAGTCAATCCTATCGTCCCGCCAACCCAAACTATTTCTTCTTCTATTACCCCTATCGAAGTGAATTTTCTCGATTCTTCTGATAATGTTATCCCTTTTTTTTCCTCTGATTATTCCCCTCACCTCTGCTCCTCCTTGGTTTGCATACTACTCAAGAGTCGGGTGCCGATGTGGCGAGGAAGAATGTCGCTCAGAAGCATGGTCGGGGAGGTCGAACGGGCGGTACTCAAGGAGGCCAAGGTGGCAAAAATAAGGGAGTCATCGAAGAGGAAGGGGATGGCGTCGAGCTTTGCATCCCGCATTTCTATAACTCCATGAATGATGCTAGTGTTGGGTCTCTTCGTGATGCTCCTTGTGAGCTAATCCCTTATGCCTGCTCCCTTATATCCAAACTCCAAAGGTACACCTCGGTACTGTTAGTTTGTAATAATCTAGAAGTCAATAATACGACAAATTATCATAAAGCTTTGTTCATGAATTAAGTGATTAATAAATTATCATTTTGTTGCCTTGAGTATTATTGATTTATGGATTATTCATTTATCTGACTAGAGTTAATAACTGGAATTGTAAAACTTCATAATATAGATGATATATATTCTTAAAAGTCTCTAATCAAGGTAATTAGCAGGAACTCTAATTTACTATTACAAGGTTAGAATGTGAATTAAAAGATGGTTAAGTTTTACAAACCATAGACATGAGATGTCATTTTAATCACATAAATACATGTTCCAGGAACATGATATTTGACAGACCTCGAATGAAACATTAAATAGAATTGTGTACGTGTCATTAATGTTTTCATTCAGTGCTAAGTTCTAAAGTATAAGGTATTCATCTTTCCTACTAAGAGATGTGTATGTGTGATTATTATCTAACGTTGTCGGTAAAACGTAGTCATAATAGTAGCTTTTCGGTATACATAGCTTAGCTGAGGTAGTGATGGTTTACCAAAAGTACTGTTGTCACTCGTATCTCTATACGAGTTACAGTATCACTGGACCCCTTGATAGAGTAGGATTATCTGCATGAAGTATAATTACCAGAATAATTATATTTGATAAATCTGCTCAAGATCGGAAAAAGATTTAAGTTTGCAAGGATGACACACACCTACCTTGAAACTGATCTGATACTACGAGACAAAAGAATTAACATGACTAAAATAGTTTACTAGATCGTTGTATTGTATAGTACAACATCATCTGTGTAATTGGATGGTCATAATGTAGATGTTAGATACCTCCTATGATTATAGAAGTTAAAATGGTTTTAATTCTATATACCAACATAACACATATCCTATTGGGTCACACCGTATAGGAGCTAATTAGAGAATCTTACTGATTAATTATAAATTGATTATAATTAATATTAAGATGGTTATAATCAATTATATGTGATATAATTAAATTATAAATGTCATATAAGATGACAAGCAGAAACAACGGTTGATTTATAAGCGTATTCGATGCGTTGTATAAAATCGTACCAAAACCAAACCGATATCGAACCCTGAGAAATATAATTGTTTAGAACAATTATATATATATTTAATTTAGATTTTAAATATTAATTATGGTTTTGAATTTGGGAAAACAACCATTATCAAATAAAAAATAAAAAAGGGATGTCGACAAGGAAAAAAATATCAAAATTTCAACCGACTTCATTAGTGGCATTTTGGTAATTATGCCAAAAATTAAGGGTATTTCGGTAATCGGCCAACCTACTTAATTCCACTATAAATAGAGGGGCATAGGTAAAGAAAAAAACACAAATTTATTTGAATTGTATCTGATCAGTCTGATCGAATCGATAAATATATTTTTCTCTTTATCTCGGTTACGGTTGTTTATGGGATTCGAAAAATATATATTTCTGAAAGTTGCGATATTTCTATTTGAATAACTGCGAGTCATAGATATATTTATTTTGTCCTTTTCTCGGTGAATAGTGTTTTTGCATAATTCCGTGATTTACCGTATTTTTGGCAAAATAAATAAACCGCTCTCTGGTCAGTCCTGGTGGGATAACCAATAGAGGTATCAGACGTCTGATACTCTGAAGCGAGATGTTTCTCAGATTCGGTCTTCTCGGTCTGCTGCAATCCAATTGGAATTTGGATCAAGGTATAAATATGTTATATTGAT
The DNA here is from genome assembly GCA_964058865.1 of Eleocharis quinqueflora. Classification (NCBI taxonomy): domain Eukaryota; kingdom Viridiplantae; phylum Streptophyta; class Magnoliopsida; order Poales; family Cyperaceae; genus Eleocharis; species Eleocharis quinqueflora. The sequence continues at coordinate 33,375 of CAXKVX010001098.1, forward strand.
CTATTTAATTTGTAAGTAGATTAAAGTTTTAGAAATCAATTATGGAGTAGATCTGTAAAAGGATTAAATCGAGTTTTGATGCCAAAGATAAACTAGAGGTGGACACCCTCGGTTGTTTATCTGACATACCTCGTTTAATCCTTGGCTTAAGTTAGAAGTTAAATTTTTGTTTTACGGTCTTTCCGTAGCTTAAGCTAATTGACGGGTTTGAACCGTCTTGACCCAACATGTACTTGAAGATTGAATATGCTGACATGAACTTGGAGTCATTGGTTGCCTATGCCATGAAGGATTGCTTTCTCCAAGGAATCGTTTTGGTCGAGCTATCTTCTCGACTTCGGGATATAGATGCTATTGAACATGGAGAGTTGCCCTCGAACATCGCCGAGAGAATTGAAATCGAGAAGGCAGTTATAAAGGCCGAAATGAACAAGTTGGTTTCTGAGAAAGAGATACTGGTGCAAGAGAAAGCTGAGTTGTAGGCTACACTCGAGGTTGGGCAGGCCACTTTGACCAAAGAGGTCAATAGGCTTACCTCTGAGAAGATTATGGATGAAGAGAGGATCCTTTCTCTAGAAGCACAAGTGTTGAGTCTTTAGTGTCAAAACGGGAAGCTTGTCGAGGACTTAAGGAGAAAGTCAGCTGAATGCTTTGAAACTAAGGTGAGCATGTACAAATATTGCTTCGATCTAAATACTTTTCAAACTCTCTACCGAAAGAAATATTCTACCTTAGAAGAGCAGGAACGGGCCAACTCTTGATTGTTGAAGAAATTCTTGGGGTCCACATCTTTTTACAATTTTGCCCTCTTTTTTGTTGCTTCACAACTGGTAAATGGAGCCTATGCCACCTTGCAATACCTCACCAAGTTTTACCCCTTCAGATCTGAGGTTGTTGGATTCAATATTGTGTCATTTGACGCTCCAGACTTAGCAGAGTATTCTTGGAATCAGGTGCATGATAGATTGATCTCTCCCAAGGGCGAAGTTTTGGGTGTGCCCGAATTTTTTCTCGACCCTCGTAGTAAAGGGGTTTCATTTCCTTGGTCGGACGACTGGATATCGGAGGAACTCATGGTTGTTTTCGACCTTCCTGAAGGCACATGTAACAAGGAGGTTAAGAAAGTCGAAAGAGGAGCGGACGGACAAGGAGGTCTTCAAATGGATGGCGGTCTCGATGTTCGAATTGGAAGGGATATAGAGAGCGAGAAAGAGCGAAAAAAGAAAGCGAGAAAGAGTTTGCGATTATGACGAGACGAGACGAAGACAGAACAGGTCCGATTCAAAGCGATGCACAGATTCGAGCATGACGTGGTGGCGACTGAAAGCGATGCACAGATCAGATCAGATCCTGCGAGGCTGAGGTGTTGAGACTGAGATTCTGACGAGATCAGACCAGATCCTGACAATAGGATTCAGATCAGATTCTAGTGAGACAGGATAACAGGACTACTGGCGAGATCGATGGCGAGGCTGAGTTCTGACGAGATCGACAAGTGCTACTGTGAGCACCCTAGGCTGCGCAGTTCTGGGTTCAGTTCGTCAGGGTGCTCTCTCTTAGCAGTGCGAATGCTGATATGCTCTACTGCGATTGATGGATCTGAGGTTTGCGAGAGTCCTGACACTCGATCTCTTCCAGCAGTACTGAGAGACAGAAGATAGTGTTCTCAACAAACACCAGATCTGGTTTCTGATACAGCTAGAGCTTTTACTGGTTTACAAATGTCACACCCCGAAACCTAGGGCATGACATCCCCTGCCACGAATACATAATCATATGTACTCGTAAGGCTAACAATCAATCACAATCACTATAACATGTACAATTCACATAATCATAATACCATTTCAGATGTACAATACTAGAAAGATACAATAATATCACAATAAACGATCATATACCACAAAGGTTTTACAAGTATTCATATACAAACGGTACAACATGAAATTGGGATTTTCACAAGTATCAACAACACAAAAAGGTATGAAAACCCGATGTACAAAATATACACACTGATATAGTATTATGATTCATACAAAAAGGTCAAAAGGCCTACACGATAACTGGCTCGTCTCACACATCGAACCCAATGCCTGCAAAAATGTACAAACAACGTAATGAGAAATATGATTTCCCAGTGCGATATTTAGTTTTACTTTCGTATATACAAGAAATCATGTACCTTAAACATAATATCCACAATATGCAAAGATAATGACAATATAGCAATATAATCAATGAAAACGATTATCAAACAATAAGAGGAGGAAGAAACATAATATGTCTCGAGTATATATGGTATCAAGTGGTTCTTACTATTAAAACTATAATAATATAGGTCTGGTAATTCAGTTCAGATTTCATATCAATTCACATCATTTCGAGACATTTCATAATTTCAAACACTCACATATCAAATTCATTTTTTGACCCAACGTCTCATCGTTAGGTCCACTTAAGTAATATATTCCCCTTTCCCAACCGGTACTGGGCACAATAGGGGACAGTTTCTATATGCGCATAAGGATCCTGTTTTGCGAAGTCAGGTTGTGATCCTCGTCCTTCGTATATTACCTTTCTTTTGCAAAATTCCATATCATTCCAGAAGATCAATAACGGAGAACAAGCAATATCGGTAACCAGACAAAATGATACTCCATTATGCAATACAAGTAATCAATATAATCATGAATGATGAATTTCCAAAATATGCAATTCAATCGAATATCAAAATGCAACATATCATATTCACATTTCAGTATCAAACCTCTTGTAACTCCGAAAGTAAAACTACGCACCTGTCGAGTTGTCGTTGCGTATCGAATCGCTAAGCGTCGGTACTCAATCTCTCCTGATCCCCCGTAACTCTACCTAAACCAAGATAATAACATTTTTGAGTTTCACTAATATTTTCCTTCTTCTTTTTAAGACTTTGAACTATAGATTTTAATTGATCTTAATTGGTAATTGAACAATTGACAATTGAACATAGACATCAAAGGCATGTATACCTTTAATTTGGTTCTTAACTAATATAACCTTTCAATTAAACCATAACCTTTCAATTAAACCCAATATGGTCTCTTTGAAGCAATACACAACATAGTCTCTTTTAAGTACAACATGCTTACAACATGCTTGTACACAATTTATACTAAGGTTTGGTTATTTGGTGCAACATGAACACTTAACTACAATTTATATAACCATACAACTTATTCATTTTGCATACTTATTTTGCATACAACATGAACCCTAATTTATACTTTTAATCAACATATAACTTACTTATGTTGAATACTTGATTTAATTTGGTTAAACCAACCACTTAATCAATTGCACCCTTATTTTATCATCCCCACGGCAAGGAAAAGAGAAGGAAAAACCCAACAGCAAGGAGGTGAAAAGTATTAAAGGGAAAGAATAGTATTAAACATACAATACCCTTGATGGTGTGAACACAAGTACCAAAGAAGTTCTCTTTGATTCACCCACGGCAAAGAAAGTAGAAAGAAGGAATTCTTTTGGTTTCTTAGTTGACCCACGGCAAAGAACAAAGAAGAAACAAAGGAGAGAAATGATGGTGTGAACACAAGTATCATAGAAATGTTTTTGTCTTTGATTTAACCCACGGCAAGAACAAGGAAAATAATAGAAGTGTATGGCAGTAGGAATGGTCTAGAGAAAGGAATAGAAATGTATTAATTGAACTTTTGCAATTTAACCCTTGTAACTTTTCAAATTATATAAAGGTCCTTGGTGCCATATAACATTAAATGTCCTACTACAACATTTATTACTACTTCTTTCTTTAATTATTTACTAATGTTTTCTTTAATTGTTTACTATAATTAGAGGTATGTGAAGGCGATTGTGCGTAGTGATCTGGCACTGAACTGATAATTAGAGGGACCCTTTTGACTCAATCAAATATAGAACTGAAAAGATACATCTCTTCTACCATGTCAATTGAAAGGAGCAATCGAGTCGAATGATTGACAGATCTGAAAGCTGTCTGATCGAATAGATCGAGGTGGCATCCGAAGAAGGTCTAGACGATCGTTTGAACTGAAGAGGTGCCTGGTGCCCTGAGCGAGTGTCGATGCCGAAGTTTTTGAACCAGATCTGATGGAAACCTAGACTGTACTTGAGGTTAGATCTGATTCTCATATTCGCTGAGATGCATCTCGAGCTTCACTCTCGATAAAAGCAAGCGCCGAGAAAGGGAAAGCTCTCAATCAGATCAGACGAGGAGGAGATGAAAGCGAGAGCAGATCGAGTGTGAAGCTAGATTGAAATAAGAAAGGGATGGCGAGGGTGGTGGCAGGAGTACTGGTTCAACTGTTACGGATCTGTCAGAGGGCTGGTGCCAAGGTGTCGGAGATCGGTAGGTGTTTCATTGAGCTGTCGTCGGTTTCAGATCTGATTGAGGAGGTGGTTATTCGTGCCTTGCTCACGATAAAGGCGAGGCATCGACGAAGCTTACAAAACTTCGAGATTGGTGATGGGACAAGGGGGAGACTTTGACAACGGCTGGATGAGATCAGCTTGACCTCAGACGCTGAGGTGGTATCAGATAAGCGCTGACTAGAGAGACCACATTGTCAAGGAAGCTCGAAATCAGTGAGTTTGCTATCGGTAAAAAGCTGCATGAGGGGTGTTTGAGATTAATGTGCAAACAACAGAGACGATGATAGATTCGAGCTCCTATTGTGAGGCGCCTCATTGAAGATGCTGGTACCGATTTGATGAGGGTGGTACAGGTTCTGAACTGCTGTTAGGGACTGGTATAGTGATTCGCTATTAGGGATTACATACTAGAATGCTGCAATAGTTATTGCAATCAGTATGCTGAGATACCAGAGGATAAATGGCAATGAATATCAGCATAAGAAACTTGATACCAGCTGGTACGGATGTAGTGGGTACATGTGAAGGGGTACCAGCTGGTATGGGTTGAGAGATTGTGATCAATATGTTAGGGCCAGGGGATTAGAATTAGATTTGTTTGTTTCTGAGTTTAGATATACGATTAGTGTTGTGATGGAGATATCTTGATTAGATTAGAATAGGGTTTTAGATGGTGTGCACGAGAAGATGATTCGTGTATTTTTGTGTTTTCAGTTTTTGTAACTTCTTTTTTCTATGAAAATGGAAGTGGCGGGCGCTCCCTGCTTATTTAAAAAAAAATGGAGCAGGAGCGAGCGGGAGACTTAATTTTATCTTTAGTTGTGTTATCGTTTGAAATATGTAATTGTGAGATTTGTATTGTAACTTTATTTTTTTATGGTCGTGAAACAATATGTTTAACTTGAAATGCTTGTTGAATTTTTATGAATATTTGAATTGGAATATTTGAAGTGCTTTTATTTTGAAGTGGAATATATGAATTTGACATATGCCTTTTGTTATAATTATTATTTTTATTGTATTCAAGCAATCACACATTACCCTGAAAATTATCAAGTCTGCAATATGTCGACTCAAATACTTGAGGTTTGTTATATACATTAGAGGATCACGAAGTTGTAGAATGCCGACCAAATGAGTTGAACTTTGTCGCACGCAAATTAGAAAAACACGAAGTTATGGAATGTTGATCAAACGAGCCGAATTTTGTCGCACACATATTAGAAAACCACAAAGTTGTGGAATGCCGACCACACAAGTCAAAATTTATCGCACACATATTAGAAGACCATGAAGTTGTAGAATGTCGACTAAACGAGCCAAATTTTATCGCACACTTATTAGAGGATCATGAAGTCGTAGAATGCCGACCAAACGAGCCGAATTTTGTCTCACACAGATTATGAGACCACGGAGTTGTGGAATGTCGATAATATGAACTGGATTTCGTCGCACACAAATAAGAAGACCACAAAGTTGTGAAATACTGACCAGATGAGTCGAATTTTGTCACACACATATTTGAAGACCACAAAGTTGTGGAATGCCAACCAGACGAGTCTAATTTTGTCACACACATATTAGAAAACCACAAAGTCGTGGAATGCCGACCAGACGAGCCGAACTTTGTCGCACACAGACTTGAAGACAAAAAAGTTGTGGAATGCCAAATAGACGAGACAAATTTTGTCGCACATAGATTAGAATACCACAAAAATGTGGAATGCGGACTAGACGAGCCGAACTTTGTCGCACACATATTTGAAGATAACAAAACAATTGATTTCTTAAAATTTTCTTTTATTTTCCAACACAAACCTATTTTTTTTAAATGCAAAAATTGATTTAAGAAAAACTGCCGATGGCAAAATGTCGACCGAGTTTGCGGTTGAAAGTCGATAACCCTTATTCAAATTTGCCTTTAGATCAATTCATCGCCATCTTTCTAATGGTAGAATCTTCTCAAATGCTCCACATTCCAAGTCCTTGAAATAGGAGTTCCATTCAACTCCTCCAAGTGATATGCACGGTTGTGATATGTGCTAATCACACGAAAAGGGCCCTCTCAGATCGGGTCTAACTTGTCTATGTTTTTTTTTGTGACTTCCACTTTCCTCAACATCAAATCTCCAGGTTGAAATTGTCTCGGAGCCACTCTTTTGTCAAAAGCCTTTCTTACTCTTTTCTTGTATTCAACCGTTCTCAGTTGTGTCATCGTCCTCAACTCTTCAATGCCCTCCAATGTTGTCTCCTTGTGCATGTTGTTCACTTATGCTAGAACACTACACGTGGAGACTTACTCATTAGCTCTTATAGCGTGACTGCATCCATCCCAAATGCTAAATTGTATGGAGATTTCCCTGTTCCAGTTCGAGGGGTGGTCATGTATGGCCATAATACCACATCCAAATATTTTAGCCACTTCTCCTTGCACTCCTTCAACTTCCTTGTCAGCCCCTCTAAAATGGTCCTATTAGTGACTTCCACTTGCCCATTGCTTTGCGGATGAAAAATTGAGGCATAGTTATTAAGTACATTTTGAGATGCACACAAGCCCCTAAATTCCCAAGAGCAGAACTGCAGCTCATTGTCCGAGATGATGGACGAAGGGATGCCGAACTTGTAGAACACATGACTCTTCACAAACTCTATGATTTTTCTGAGGTAGCCTTGTCCAAGGGTTTAGCCTTCATCCATTTTGTGAAGTAGTTGATGATGATCACTATGAATTTGACTTGACCTTTCTCCTTTACAAAAGGACCAAGTAAATCAATCCCCAAACATCAAAAGGCTAGGGACTAAAGATGTTTTTCATCAGTTGTGCCGGTTGATTAGGAGGTTAAGAATGATATTAACACTTGGGGCATTTTATGACGAGCAACCTCGCATCCTCCTTTATTGTTGGCATATAAAATCCTACCTTAAGTGCTTGGAAAGCAATGGTTCTTGCTTCCTGATGACTTCCACACATCCCCTCATGAATCTCCTTTAACACATTATGTTCATGATTTCTGCCGAGACAATTTATCCAGGGAGTTACATACTCATTTTTATATAGAATTCCCTCGATGATCGCAAATTGACCTGACAACCTACAAATTATTGCCGCTTCCAATTATTGTTGGGGCATATGCCCTCTAGTGGGGTAGTTACAAATTGTCATATATCACTCCTTCTCGTCTTTAATTTGGAATTGTTTGATGTACTCCATCTCAATGCTCGGCTGTTGCACTTCAAGGACAATTATCGGCTTGTCTTTGTATAAATCTCCCTTTGTCGCCAACTTAGACAATGCATCCGCCTTTTTGTTCTTCTCTCTCGGGACATGGAGGATCTTTGTATGCTCAAACATTCCCCTCATCTTTTGAAGTTCCTCCAGATACTTCTCCAGTCTCGAGTCTCTTACTTCATATTCTTCTGATATCTGATTCACTGCTAATTGGGAGTCACTATACATCAAAATCTTCTTTGCCCCTACCCATTTTGCGAGATGAAGGCCTGCAATCAAAAGCCTCGTATACGGTTGATACGGCCTATCTGGAAGATAGCTCGTAGGTGGTTTTTGGGCTGATGTGGGCGGAGGACAGTTAAGTGGCATGTTTAACTATCTGTCTCTATATGGTAGGGTTTCTTGTGTATTCTGTGGTGCTTTGTGACTTGATGTCCCTCCACGGTGTAAGGAGGTGTATATATACCCTGGTACGGTCGATTGGCTGTTGGTACCGATCGTGGGTAGTTACTAAGAAATGACATAGTGGGCATGTGTTATAACCGTTATGGTAGGTGGTGGTCCAATCCGGGAGCTGTTTTTTGGTCAGAGCAGCTATTTCGGGACAAGTTATTTTTGGTACGGTGAGGTCTATTTCGAGAGACAACCTTTCTACCTGCAAGCTAATTTGGGTATTAGTTATAGGCTTTTCTAGGCCTTCGGGAAATCCGGGCTTCTTGTGGGTTTTGAGGACGGAATATTAAGCGAAAAATGAAGCGTCACGTCATTCCAACTTTGGGAAATAACTTTTCCTTCCGAATTTCTACAACTTTACACTTCTCACTTCCTATAGGTTCATAGGAACTCGGTGTCACTCTGTGATCCGAATGGGCCTATAAATAATCTCCATGGTTCATCGAAAGATCTCTTCACACCTTTATTCAATCTTCTTCTCTCGAGCCCTTTCCTTTAAAGAACCAGAGCTTTTCATTCGCGATTTTCGCTTCTTCCATCTACTCTTACCAAGGTAATGCACTATATTCCTTTTAAACAATCTCCCTTTTTTTCTCGTATTCATTTTCTTTAGTAATTTCTTGGCCTTCTTGAGTCTTCTTGGTTAAAAGCTCGTACCAGTTTTGTTCCTCTTGCGAAAGCTAGAAATTGTATTTTTCTGACGTTAATGGTGACATGTCATCATATTGTATCAAGTTTGTTCATTCTATAGAACCCTTTGTTGATTAATTTCATTTCCAATCCTTTATTGCATCCATATTTTGGCTATTCCTTTATACTCTTTCTTTATTTCTCAAAGGTTTATTTCCAAATATGAGTTCATCCACCAATACTTCTCATCGTCTCGAAAAGGAACCGATCGAGAGCACCAGTTTTGATGAGGGGTTGGACTGATCTGCATTCGACCAAGGAGGACCTTCTACCTCATGGGTTCCTCCTGTGGAACAAAACCTCCCTACTGAGCCATCCGAACAAGGGGTGGAGACGGAGTTGGAGGTCCTGGAACACAAACCTGGGAGGCCCTCAGGGATCCGAAAGAGACTTTTCCCCTGAGATGAGGCCTTCTCGATGGCCAGGATGTATCTGTCTAAAGAGGAAACATACAACGGTATTATCTCTGATAAATGGGTGAAAAAATTCGATTTTGATTACAGCAGAGTATTTTCTTCGAAACCCACAACACCCTCCCCCGGGTCATACAACCTGATCCTATTAATCGAGTTTATGTTATAGGTAAAGGGTTAGGTTTGTACACCACCTTAGTGAATTGCGAGTTTAGGATCCTCCTTACAGAATTTCAGAGGGAATTACTGATTAGTTTTGATGTGGCACCTGGACAATTTAGTAGTTACGCCTGGTGCCACCTGACTTCCTTGAAAGTGTTATTCCGGGTTCACGCAACCCGCTTAGGAACTAGACCTACCTTGTCGGTTTTGAACCACTTTTACATGGTTACCCGGGAGCATTGGGAGTGGTTGTCTTTAGAGCAGAGACAAAACCGCCCAAAAATCTTTAACACCAAAGATAATTGGAGGATTAATAAGTGGAAGCAAAGGTTCTTCTTCCTCGAGAATCCTCACTTGTTCCCTGGACTTGAGGGGGTCTGCTTCAACTAGAGACCTCTTATCTACTGAGATATTGTTTTTCTCAGGTGTCAAGAGGATACCAATCTCGTCGCTGAAGTGGAGCAAATTTTAGAAGGTATTACCCACACTCTAGGGATATAACTATTAAATACTTCCTCTTTTTGATACTTATGTGTTTTTGTGTTTTTGTGCAGAACAAGGTCCTATGGACCTAATCTATGACGGGAAGGAAATCCCCTTGATCAAGGTGGAAGACATTCCTTCTGCCTCAGATACAGAACAAACCCGAGAGGTTGAGGCTCTTGCGGATCCCCGGGTTGAAAAGAGGCCCGACTCGTCTGTCGCAGGGTCTTCTCGGGCAGAGAAGAAAAAACGTCACTCTGCCCCTAACGAGAGGATTCAAAAGAAGTCCAAACACTCGACCAGACCGAGTAGTTCGGGACCCTCCCCTCCTGCATCTCTCACTCCCGAAGAGCAACAACAGTTGAGTAGGGAGTTCACTACTGGTTTCCCCTGGAGCGAGGGCCTCCCCTCGCAATATTCGGACTCCGTCTGCATGAACATCCCGGGTAGAGTGGATGTCGTGAAAATAGATCAGTCGGGCACTAGTTTGGAAAGCTATGCCCTTCAAGTGTTACATGCCAATCGTCTTCCTTACATGACCTCTCAAGAAGAGGATTCTTTGGCGATGATCAAAAGGCTCAACCAGTACCTATTGGAAACCGGTTGTTTCTTGAGTAGGTTGCACGATGAATTAGCCAATGCGTCGGGGAAACTAACAGTTCCCAACTTGGCGAACGTCGCAACTCGCACTGCCAGGGTGGCTATGCAACGGAACGATTACAAGGATCTCCTGCTACGTCTTGACAGGGAAAATAAAGGTTCTTTCCGGGGAGAAGTTGAGCCTTCAACTTGAACTGCAATGAGTTCAATCGGAGTTGGAGGCTATTATGGCCTAGGAGAAGGAAGAAGAAATTAATAGGTTGAAATTTTCTTCCGTCGAGGAGTTTCTGAAGAGCACCGCATTCGGGCACGCTTCCCTTTATGCTCTGAAGCTCCCTATTCAACTCCTCTGTTATAACGTCTTCCAGGACATCTCCCGGTACTACCCCATTACTCCCAAGGAGGTGGGGGTCCGTCGTCCTACCGACGAGGAGTGTGCTTACGTTGATTTGGATGGCTTCACTTGGGATCATGTGGCCGACAAGTTCATCGATCCTCAGGGCAACCCGTTAGACATGAGGTTGTCCCATCGGACTGTCACACCGACCGGGGTGCGACACTCGTTTCCTCTCTCCATATGACCTCCTAGAATTCCTGTCCCTGAGACATTAAGGCGGATTACTCGGGCTCCTACTCTTCGGTCTCATCCTAACTCAACCGGAAGATCCCAAGGAGGAGAAATCGGTAATTCATCAGCCAGAAACTAGGTATTGTCATCTCACAAGTTTCTTAAAATAAGCTTGTTCCTAATCGTTTTTTGTATATATATATAATTCTTGAACATTCTTGTTACATATTTTGTATTGTATTTGAATTGTAATTTTGATTGATTGTTAAGAGACTTAAGATCTTATAGAGTTGTACACGCTTCTGAAAATCCTTAGTTTTACTTAAGTCCCAATATTTGTATAAGCTCAGTTTTCTAACATGAACTGTTTGCCTTAAACATTGATCAAATATAAGATCCATATTTTTATTAAACAAATTATATTTTTTTATGCTTTTGATTAAGGGTGAAAAGGTACAACAATACGTGCCATGTTTCTCTAGTTTTTGTGCAATTTGGAGGATCCACACAAGTACAATTGAGCCGATGCAATTCTCACATGTTTATATCGTGAGTTGTCTTGTGGTTTTCTGGCGGAGACTGATTAGCCAATCCTATGTTGCTACTACAGAAGTAGTCGTGGACCGTTTGGCACACGGCGTCCAGCTCCTCGATATGCTCATGCTCAATTTTGAAGGTGATTTAAATTCCTTAATAATAAGTATTCAATATAATTAAACTTTGTTATGTTTTTTTTTATAGAAATTTACGATTTTTTCTTTGAAATCAGGTGATGACTTGGAGACGAGACATGCATATGATATAAAGTGGACAACCAAGCTTTGTTGGGGTGACAATCCTCATTACGGATTCACGGTGGTATACGACACTTTTGAGATCAAATCGAGAAAATTTCACAACGTAGTGAATTGGCGATCATACTCATACTTATTTAGATGCTTACATGCTCTTTTGATGAGAGATTATGGCATTTGGATGTCTTGTATACCTTCGATTTTTTTTGTAGTTGAGTTTCATTATTCTAATAGGGTCATACACTAGTTTGATCGTTACCAGTTTGATCACTATAAGTTCGAAAATTGATCAGTTGAGTGGTATTTTGGATGATTAACTTTCAAATCACGTCAATACACCTAATAAGTTATAAAAATAGAACCAAGAAGAACCAATGTTTAATCATATACTTATCAGTTTAAATTGGCTCGGCAGTAGGTCAAGTCCGACATAAATTTGTCTCTTTACTTTATCAAAATTAGTTTCTTCGATTACAAGAAATGAAAATTTGGCACTTAAATTGTAATTTACACATGTAGATCCTTTCAGTATTTGATCACTGTGATACACATTAATTACAATCAATTATCGTAACAATCCCTAGATAAAATGCAACAATCATATTGTTTTTTCAACGATCTAAACTACAAACTATATTGTTATTTAAGCTTATTTGAATAAAATAATATATTGCTACAAATAAAATTTCTACAAAATACAGTAAAAAAAGAAAATTAGAATATAATAATGAAGAAAATGGTAGGAAATTATAGAATCAAATTATTTATTTTGGGTTATTACTTAAGTTGATTTGTCTAATAAATTACTAACAACTAAAACTATTATAAAATAAAGTAAAAAATAAAAGTAAAAATTTATAAATTAATAACGAGGAAAATCTTTCGTATTCTTCAACTATACGTAGAAATTGTTTTTTATGTTACAAGCTAATTGACTAAATTAGTGCATGTTTCAAATTGCAAATTGTCAACGACCGATCCGAATCGTTCAAAATATTGTCTATACTAAAATCTACATACATACCTAAAATTTTAGTTTGTAGAACTTTTACTATTTTATCGAATGGACGAAAAGTTTATTGATCTGACGTTGACAAATCTCTCCAATAAATGATTTTTAAACCACTCAATAAAGTAGTAATCTAAAAAATTCAAAAATTGATCCCTAAGTAGATTTTAGTATGAACAACGTTTTCAAAGAATTGATCAATCGTTTTCACTTTGAAAATTGAGATATAGATCGCAAGCAAAAAAAAACAGAGGGAGGTTTGGAGATAATAAATTGAGAAGTTTATAGTGTGAACATAGACAATAAATAACACACAAAATATAGTGACTTTCTCCGATTTATTTGAATTATGTTTTGTTGGTAACAAAGAGAGGTTTGGAGATAAATGAAATGAGAATGTGAATGAGAATGACAGAGAACGAAATTTTTACGGGAGCTAATATACATAAATGCTCATCGATACCTCCTCGATATATGTGTATTTATACATGTTATATAAGTTAGTATGCATGTTAAACGTATCGTTATGTATGTTATTTTGTATCGAAAAACAATTATGCATGTTAGACGAGCTGTCATGCATGTTAAGCCAAAAAAAATATCGATAACTTAACATGCATTGTTGAAAATAATGGCGGAACCAGAAAAAAATCGAGAAAGGGCCTCACTTAATTTTCAAATAATCAATTTTAAGTTCACATTACATAATTAAATGATAAAAAATATTCTATAATTATCAATTATTGCAATTTTTATATTGTTAAAATATATAACAAAAATATATATTATATTAACTAGGTGATTTAGCAGTTCGCACGACTTAGCGGTGGAGGGGCGATTTAGCGTTTAGTGTTTTATCGGTGATAAAATAGTTGATAAACTACAATATCGGTATTTATATCATATCACTTTATTCAAATGATATAAAGTATAAATTATAATTAATATGATTTATATGCATAATAATAATATTTAATAGTAATTTGTTATGACAAAATATATTTTCAAAGACTAATATATTGAATAATTCATAAGCAAGTATTTTGATAGTTAAGAAGTACAAAAAAATGTAAAAAAAGACACCTAAAACTTGATCTACTAAAAAATAACAATTAAACAACATAAATAGCTATATCATCGCTGAAACCGCTATATCGCCGCAAAAACTACTATATCATACCGTCGGTATATCGTCAAAAACCGCTAAAATCTCATTTTTTATATATCTTGCGTTATAGCTCCAAAAAAGCTAAAACTGTTATATCGTCAATTTATCATCGCTATTTAAAAGCTTGATGTTATGTAAACTTCATTTTCACTACTCTTAATTTAGAATCAGTTTTAACTATTTGAGTTTATATTGTACGTACTGTGATACTGATTTGAAGGAGGTTGCGAAGCGGAGAGGTTCATGTGGTTGAGAAATGTGCCGAAATCAAGGGAGCATTCAACCTTCAGCTTTGTGTTGCGGAGACACAGAGCGGAGAGTTTGTGGCTTGACTTCATGCAAAGCGGAGAGGTGAAGTCGAGTCGTGATTTGATTCACGAAGAGATAGAACGTAAGAGTTCATAAGGAGACTAGGGATTTCATGCCAAAGAGGCCTTTATGAAATATTTTGGGCCAGAGGGGGGCATGTGCCATGGTTCCCCCCCCCCTCCACCAGTTTCGCCTCTGGTTGGAAATAGATTTACTACTACTAAGACTTAATGCGAAAGCTCAAGAATCACAAGAATATGCACAATTGCTAATCAAAGAACTTCAAAAATTGCAAGAATATAATAAAGAAAGATATATACAATGAGTGAGAGAGTAAGCAAAGTATGACACTCGATGTAACGTGGTTCAGCAGAAATCTTTTCAAAGTCTGCGTCCATGGGACTCTGATTTCACATCGAGATCGAGACACTAAACATATTGTTCTTACAAGTTTGGATTCAAATTCTCTTACAAAAAATGGGCAACTATGAATCACGATCCAAGAAGAGACCAAAACAACGATCCAAGAAGGGATCAAAAGGAGGATGAGTCTAGCACAATCTTTTCACAAGATCTTGGCATTTGGAACCCAATTGCTCAAGTCAAAACAATCTCTAAAGGAGTATCACAAATGTTTTCGAATAGATGATTAGACAATTAAGGGGGAAGCTAGAAGGTAGCTATGATCTCTCCCAGTTTGTTAGAATGAGTGTAGGTAGTATGTTTTTTCTTTTGAAAGAAATGAAAGAGATCGACTCCTTAAATAGCTGCAGAGAACAGAGGAATAAATGTTTCCCGTCTCGATATATCGATATGGTAAGTAGGAATATCGATGTGAAGTTGATGTATCGATTGAGACCAGAATGGTGATGGTCCTCTCAGACAAATTCTCCCGACTTAGTCAAATTTCGAGTCTTCTAAGTAGGAATATCGATATATCGATATGGTATATCTATATATCAATAGGTCAACCGATATGAAATCAATGTATCGCCATGTCCATGACCTGTGACAGTCCTCTCAGTATGTTCTGTACTTAGTTAGCTACATGACTATCGCATGTATCGATATATCGATACAGTATATTGATATATCGATATGGCACTGTTTTGACTTGTTCGACTTGATTCGAAAGCTGATATCCCTGAAAATTAAAATCTAGGAAATAGAAAATCTATCCTATGATTTCCAAGGATCAAGTCCTAGTGCTCCAAGGCTCCATAATACGCCAAGATGCATCATTTTGTCATGCCTTGCTTTGCCTTGCACATCTTGTGTACCTACACACAATATCTCAACAAATACATGTTAGAGTGTATTTGTTTTAAAAATTGTCAAACCAAAGATGTTGCTTAGTACAAATGCATAATAACTTGTCTAACATGCATAATTGTCAGTGCACAATAACATGCTGATACTTGTGTTTAATATGTACAAAATCTAGGGTTATTCTTGCTAAATTAACCAAATTTCATAGAATTTAATTAAAATTGTTTTTATTTTTCAAGAGTTTGAGTTGCTACGGGTTTGAATGTTTTAAAAATAGAAAAGAAGAAATCAAGACGATCAAGAGAAAAAATCGGAGCAACAGAGCAATACTTAGCCAAAATTTCAACCTCCAAGAAGTGTTGAACACTTGTGCTGCAGAGTGCAACATCATCCTAGAGGGAGAGAGCTCCATGACTTAGCCAAAATTGGACATTTGGAGCAGTCACGGGGTGCAACACTTTGTTGCGGGGTGCAATATTGGCCTACAAGAGAGGGAGCTCCAATACTTAGTGAAAAATCCAAGAGTTTGAGACCTTTGGAGTAGTTGTGGGATGCAACACTTGTGTTGCGGGTCGCAGCATCATCCTACAAGAGAGGTTGAAATAATACTTAGTCAATTTTTAGTCCCTTGTTGATGCAGAGACGTTGTGGGCGCAACACTCTTGTGCAACACTTGTGCTGCCTAGTGCAGTCACAAACTTAGCCAATTTTTCTAGACGCCAGATTGACACCTTTTGGCTAGTTTTTTAATTTGAACTAGAGATTGATTTTAAATATTGCCATATTCGTCCAAAATAAATTATGCTTCATTTTGAGAGTTCCTTCAGAGAGAATAGTCTAGAAAAAGAGAGATATGAGAGAGATTGAAGGCCCGAGAAGAAAACTTTGAAGAAGAGATCACGAAGACTCTCGATTTATTCTTTTCTTCTCTCTCTCATGGTATGTACTGATTTGATATTTGTTTCTTTTCTCTTTTTAATCATGAGAGGCTAACTCCCTCTCTAGGCTTGCGATGTAAAACTCGAAACTTGTTTAGTTTTCTTACTCGGTTTGTTTAAATTGTTCAATTATTGATTGAGAATTGTTTCTTTGATTGTTTATTGTTTTGTATGAATATTTAGAGTTTTGAATTATAATTGAGAGATCAGGTTCAGATCTCGAGATGCCAGCAATAATCTAGGTTTATACTAAGAACTGAAAAGTGAAGTAGAAATCTAGGACTTTGTTACTAATGAACCATACTAAACACTGAAAGAGATGTATGAGATTTAGTATTAGATTAATTATTGTGAATTAAATTAGTTCAAGTTACCAAAGTCAGATACCGAAAGACAACAATAAAAGTAATTTAGAATTGGTAATAAAACAAAAAATTGAACTTGATACCGCTATTAGATGTTATAATCCTCACAATAATGGAAAGATAATTAGAAGTACACAAACAAACTAAGTTAGTAAATGAATTAGTGGACAGTTGAAATCCTAAGCATAAATTGTTTAATCTGAATTCCTACTATCAAAACTGCATTGTTGTTTATTTAATTAGCAATCTCGAAACCATCAATCAACCAGAACTTAAATCGCTTAGACTAATGAATAAGTTTCAAGAATTATGAATCAGTTGTTCT
Source organism: Eleocharis quinqueflora (assembly GCA_964058865.1). Taxonomy (NCBI): domain Eukaryota; kingdom Viridiplantae; phylum Streptophyta; class Magnoliopsida; order Poales; family Cyperaceae; genus Eleocharis; species Eleocharis quinqueflora. The sequence continues at coordinate 50,560 of CAXKVX010001098.1, forward strand.
TGTTGATATCGACCCCCAAATACTATTAACTAAGTCGTGCGCTTGCGACTGAATTTAGTACAATTTAGGGTAATTTATTAGCACTGGATATTTTCCATCACGTGCATAGTGACTCGTCTAACATTCATAACAACTCATTTAGCATGCGTAGCGACACGCGTATCAATAATGTATCAATGAAGCGTATCGCTAAAATATTTTTCAATTTTTATAGCATGCAAAGGGTTTATTGATGGAATTGGAAGTACTTGCCATTTCCTTTTTTGCATGTTGGATGGTATTGAGACTTTGAGAGCACTATCATAAATAAGTTGTCAACTGTGAGGAAAAGGTGGCGGTGGGCAGTGTTTAGTAAATGTCCAATATTGTTAATATTGTCCATTAAGTATTTTCTATTGATCGATGTTTGAAATTAGGTCTTTTGTTTTGACTAGTATTTGAAATTTTGGTCTTTTGTAATTTTCGAACTTTTCATTCAATATATTTTTATTTTGAAATTATTTAATAAATTTCTAAAAATAAAAGAGGAGTGAAGTTCCGGTGCTTACACAAGTATGGTGGAGTTTGTGTTATCCATATCTCGAAATTTAAAGTGAAAACTACTTATTCAAATCGTTGAAATGTTGTTCATACTAAAATCTACTTATAAATCGTGACTTCCATTCTTGAGAATTTTTGTTACTATTTTATTCGGTAGGTTAAAAATTCATTAAATAGAGAGGTCGCCAAATAGTTAGCTCAACAAAATTTTCTTCCATGATAAAATAATAAAGAAAATCGAAAAAAAATAAAATTTTAGTTTCCAAGTAGATTTTAATATGGATAATATTTTTAACAATTTGCATCGATCGTTTGTATTTTTAAAATTTGAGATATGCTATCGCAAGTATGACAAAGCTTGCCGAAATTTTTTATTAACCAAAATAAATTGAAAAGACATTAAACTGGCAAAATTCGGATCAAAATTACCAAACTACCCATTCTGGAGTCAGAGATTCCGGAGTTACTCTGAAATCCCTGACTCCGAAGTAACTCAGGAATCGTAGATTCCGGATAAGTTGATCGTGCAGTGAATTGTTTGGATTATCAAGAATGCTGACAACATTCGTGCTTTTGAATTATTTTATTAATAAAAATATTAATATTTTAATTGATGAGTTGAATTGTATTTATGTAAGTTTTTGTAACGAATTCGACTGTGCTCGTCGTGACTGTAACTAGTTTATTTTTATCATCGCAAATCATCGAGTTGTAGATATTCGAGTCTACTTCCACCACGTTGAGTCCGACTGCGCTCGTCGGAACGTACATCTCAAATTTGACTCCATCTTCAACTTATACCTTAATTAGTATTTTTTATTATGAGTTTGCGTTGGATTCAATTTTGAATTGCTCAATTCTTCGATCGCAAATCAGACTCGACGCGATGGAAGTTGACTCGAATATCTACAGCTTGATGGCTTGCGACGAAACTAAAAGACTAATTATAATTTCGACGAGCTTAGCTGAAGTTGTTACAAAAAAATATTAAATATAATTAGCATTTTTCTACAAACTTCGACTACGCTCGTGGGGATCATAATTAGTTTTTTTTATCGTCTCAAGCCGTTGAGTTGTAGATATTCGAGTCTACTTCCATCGCGTCGAGTCTGATTTGCGATCGTAGGAACGTGCATCTAAAATTTGGCTCCATCTTCAACTTATGTCTTAATTTGTAATTTTTTATCAAGTGTTTGTGTCAGTATCAATTTTGAATCACTCGTTTCTCTAATCGCAAATCAGACTCGACGTAGTGGAAGTAGACTCAGACATTTACAGCTTGATGACTTGCGATGATAAAAAAATTAATTACAGTCTCGACGAACGCGAGCGCAGTCGAAGTCGTTACAAAAACTTACCTACATAAAATCTTAACTCTTATATTAAATTATTACTATTTTTATTAATAAAGTATTCAACGTTAATTTTTTTTTTGTATGATTGACTTTAAGAAAATAAAAATAATATTTAAAATTTTGAATTCAAATCTTTTGCATTGATGATCATATTTTTTAACATTCACAATCAAATGTGTTATCTAGAGGTTTGACATGTGTTACCCTAATTACCGAAATTTTTTTAATTAACCAAAATAAATTAATAAAATATCAAAATGGCAAAATTTTGACATAAATCACGATTTTAGCCATTCCGGCAGCACAGAGAGCCGCATAACCCCGGAATCATAGAATCCTGCATAATCCCGAGATATGCGCTGCCTACGTAACTCCGGAATCACTGGTGCCCACGTAACTCCGGAATCCCTGATTCCGGAGTTATGGTGAGCTCTGTGATTCCGGAGTTGTGTCAATTTAAGCACACACAGCCCCTTCTTCTCCCTCTGGCCGACTTTGCTGATTTTTAGATGATTTTGAGAAATTTTGAGAAGATTTGGAGAGAAATTTTGTCAAAAAATTTGAGAGATTTTTAAGTTTGATTAGATCTGTTATTTTCCGAAGTTAGGGAGATTTCTCTGCTGTGTAACAGGTAAATTATATTTTTTTTATTTTTTGGAAATTAAAAAAATTCATACAAAATTTGTGTTGTTTTTTGGTAAAAATTGTTAGATAATTGTTAACTTAGTTAAAAATTAGGTAAATGTTAGATAAATTGTTAGATATTAGTTAGATAATTGTTAACTTAGTTAAATTATAGTTAATTGCTAGATAAATGTTTTTTGTTGGAATTTGTTAGATTAATTGTTAATTTATTTTATTGTAAAATTACGTAGATTATTGGTAAAAAAATATTTTAGAAATTACTAATTTGTTAGTTTAGGATAAATATGTAAGTTAGTGTTTTATTTTGGGAAAATATAGTAATGCACCAAATTAGTTCATTTATTTAGAAATTTACAAATTTTGTAGAAATTAGTTTTATCTTTTGTATAAATTTGTTAGATTGTAGTTACTATTGTTAGGTTAATTGATAAATTAGTTAGTTTAGATAAATTTGTTATATGAATATTAGATTATTGTTAAATTAGTTCATTTATTTAGAAATTTACAAATTTTGTAGAAATTAGTTGTATCTTTTGTATAAATTTGTTAGATTATAGTTACTATTGTAAGGTTAATTGATAAATTAGTTAGTTTAAATAAATTTGTAATATTAATATTAGATTATTGTTAAATTAGTTCATTTATTTAGAAATTTACAAATTTTGTAGAAATTAGTTGTATCTTTTGTATAAATTTGTTAGATTATAGTTACTATTGTAAGGTTAATTGATAAATTAGTTAGTTTAGATAAATTTGTTATATTAATATTAGATTATTGTTAAATTAGTTCATTTATTTATAAATTTACAAATTTTGTAGAAATTTTGTAGAAATTAGTTAGTATTTATATTAGATAAATATGTAACTTGTAAAAAATTGTTAAACTATGTTGTTTTTTTATATTTAAATGTAGTTCTGTTGAAATGACGAGACCTCGAAGAAGTAGTGTTTCTCGACCCAGCACTTCTCAGTCTAGCACCTTCGAGGGTGGTGCTTCTCTCCCTCCAGATTGCCAGCCTCTCTCCGACTTGTTGCAGATGCCTGTCGCCCAACACAAGATTGCGACCGTTAAACCAAATGTGGTATATTTTTGTAATATATATATTTAGTACTATATTTATTTTTGGTAATCTGTATTTATTTGAGGATATTGTTGAAATATTGCAGAGCGGTGACGATTTAAAGTTGATTTGTCATGACAATGTCGTACCATATCACGAGAGTTGTGGTCCGGCATTGAAGAGATTGGGATTGTATCATATTTCTCAGTTGGGTCATAAGAGAAGAGACAAGGGATTGATTACAAGACTAGTAGAGCGATGGAGGCCCGAGACACACACATTTCACATGCCTGTCGGTGAAATGACCGTAACTCTACAAGATGTTAGTTGTTTATGGGGGCTACCAATAACAGGAGCGGTTGTTACCGGAATTTGTGATAACAACTGGAGGTATATGGTACAGCAGTATCTGGGTAGAGAGGCCGGAGATGAGGCGTGGAGGTGTCGCGCTTCAAAGAGATCTGGACAGCAACAACGACTGGTTTCGAATTACAGTCTTAGTTTGAAGTGGTTGCGGTGCGAGTTCGCTAATATGCCGGAAAATCCCAAACAGGACCAGGTAGATTTTCATACTCGGGCTTACATTCTAGATTTATTTGGTTCTGTCATGTTTCCAGACTCCAGTGGAGATGGTGTACCGGCCATGTATCTCCAGTTTTTGGAGAATCTGAGTAGTCCATCTGTGTTGTACAATTGGGGGGGGTGCCGTTTTGGCTTATTTATATCGCACATTATCTATTGCTGCTCGGAAGAAGCCTCGTTCTATTTGGGGTCCACTCGAGTTATTGCAATTGTGGTCTTGGACCCACCTTAGTGTGTGCCGGCCAAAAGAGGATAGAAATCAGACCTTCACTGCTTGGGGTTTACCCGATCGAGAGTCGTGTCATGCTTACGGGAGGACATGGATGGGTTTTAAGTTGTGGAAAGACAACCCTCACAATGTTGGAGCAAAGCATCCCCGAGATGTTTTGAATGCGATGAAAGAGGGTGAAGTTGAGTGGACACCCTATACTACATTCCTCCCTCTTGCGCCGTCATGTGTACTACGTGATCAAGGAATTTGGTTGGCTAGAGTCCCTCTCGTTCATTTCTGGATAATCTCACATCACTACCCGGATAGGGTCATGAGACAGTACGGTTTACTTCAGACCGTTCCTCCCCCTCCTCCATTATCTTGGGATGTTCACCGACAGTTAGATGAGGTAGATCATACTGATGGACACTACGGTCTTCACTGGGGGGAGCGTCATGCTGATTATGTAGGGCAGTGGAGTGCAGATAGAGTACCGTTGTGTATCGTGCCCACAGATGGGCAGCCACACGACAGTGATTGGTGGTTTCATCAATATATGCCCTGGTATGAGAGATTTGGGATGAGGTCGATTTATTTAGAGCGTGATTCCACCCATGATCTCACCCAGCCACTGCCTCCTCCGCCTGAGCCACCTAGCAGCCTTACATATGTTTCCCATTCTGAGTGCGCCACACGACAGGTTAGTGATGTTATTTAACTAATCAAATAGCTACTCAAATTATGTCACTTGTTATGTTACTTACGAAAGTACTACTTGCAGGGCAAGAGGGCCTTTAGGGATGCAGTCATGGCAATTCCAATGGCCCTTACAAGGGGGTTGAAGCGCTTCGGAAAGAGAACATTACTATCATGTCGAGGAAGCCTGCATGATGTCGGTCAAGGGCATAACCTGGAAAAACTGCTAAGGGATGCCGGGTTGCCCGAAAGAATCGAGGATATCACCACCTCGGACGAGCCTGAGGTTCCAGGCTTTCGTGAGCAGGAGGCATCATGGGCGTCAACATATGAGGGTGATTATGACGAGATTGTTTCCAGCATGGCCGGGACATATTTAGGACCGCACGGTGATCCCACGGCATCTAGTAGTCAGCATCCGGGCGGAAATCAGTCCCAGGTATGTGAATCGTACATCTATAATGTTTAATGATTATGCCGATCTTTGTAATATTTTTTGCTAATGTTAAACATGCATATTCTACCTAGGGATACTATTCAGGATTAAATAGTCCGTATCAGGGAGCATCTGATGTACATGGTTATGATTTTGACATATTCAGTGGTCAGTACCCGGGAGGAGATGGTGCACAGGGTTACGACTTCCAGACTAGTCAGTTCCAGACAGGCCCGGAGATCCCTCCTACACATGTTTGGCCTCTTACCTTTTTATTGCACAATGCACTAATTTAGCAGTTTCTAATGTGCTTTTTGCAGGAATACATGCAAACACCAGATGCTGAGGTGACCGGGAGCGGCGACGATGAGGCTGATGATGGCTTGAATTGGAATACAACTATGGGACATCGCAACAAGGACCGTTAGAGGCATAGACCGATATCCAAGTTCACCCCGTCCAATTATCCTTAGTCTGGGAGTTGGTTGCTTTTATCCAGCTATGTTGGACTTTTACGATGTTATGCCATCTTATGTTGAACATTTTTTGAGTTATGTTATGTTGTTTTGTTATTTTGGACATTTGTTATGTTATGTTATGTTATGTTATGTTATGTTGTTATGTTATTTTGGATAAGTGTCATGCACAATGCACAAGCGTCAAGCGTCAAGCATCATGCATCATGCACAATGCACAAGCGTCAAGAGTCAATCAGTTATGTTATGTTGTTATGTTATTTTGGATAAGAGTCAAGCACAATGCACAAGCGTCAAGCGTCATGCATGATGCACAATGCACAAGCGTCAAGCGTCATGCATCATGCATAATGCATAATCGTCAAGCGTCATGCATTGTGCACCATGCACAATGCATAAGCGTCAAGCATCATGCCCAATGCATAAGCGTCAAGCGTCAAGCACAATGCATAAGCGTCAAGCGTCATGCACAATGCACAAGCGTCAAGCGTCAAGCGTCAAGCATCATGCACAATGCATAAGCGTCAAGCGTCAATCAGTTATGTTATGTTGTTATGTTATTTTGGATAAGTGTCAAGCACAATGCACAAGCGTCAAGCGTCATGCATCATGCACAATGCACAAGCGTCAAGCGTCATGCATGATGCACAATGCATAAGCGTCAAGCGTCATGCATCATGCACAATGCACAAGCGTCAAGCGTCATGCATTGTGCACAATGCACAAGCGTCAAGCGTCATGCATCATGCATAATGCACAAGCGTCAAGCGTCATGCATTGTGCACAATGCACAAGCGTCAAGCGTCATGCATCATGCATAATGCACAAGCGTCAAGCGTCATGCATGATGCACAATGCATAAGCGTCAAGCGTCATGCATCAAGCACAATGCACAAGCGTCAAGCGTCATGCATGATGCACAATGCATAAGCGTCAAGCGTCATGCATCAAGCACAATGCACGAGCGTCAAGCGTCAAGCATCATGCACAATGCATAAGCGTCAAGTGTCAATCAGTTATGTTATGTTGTTATGTTATTTTGGATAAGTGTCAAGCACAATGCACAAGCGTCAAGCGTCAAGCGTCATGCATCATGCACAATGCACAAGCGTCAAGCGTCATGCATGATGCACAATGCATAAGCGTCAAGCGTCATGCATCATGCACAATGCACAAGCGTCAAGCGTCATGCATCATGCACAATGCACAAGTGTCAAGCGTCATGCATCATGCACAATGCATAAGCGTCAAGCGTCAATCAGTTATGTTATGTTGTTATGTTATTTTGGATAAGCGTCAAGCACAATGCACAAGCGTCAAGTGTCATGCATGATGCACAATGCACAAGCGTCAAGCGTCATGCATCATGCATAATGCATAATCGTCAAGCGTCATGCATTGTGCATCATGCACAATGCATAAGCGTCAAGCGTCAAGCGTCAAGCGTCAAGCGTCAAGCGTCAAGCGTCAAGCGTCAAGCGTCAAGCGTCAAGCGTCAAGCATCATGCACAATGCATAAGCGTCAAGCGTCAATCAGTTATGTTATGTTGTTATGTTATTTTGGATAAGTGTCAAGCACAATGCATAAGCGTCAAGCGTCATGCATCATGCACAATGCACAAGCGTCAAGCGTCAAGCATCATGCACAATGCATAATCGTCAAGCATCATGCACAAGCGTCATGCGTCAAGTGTCAAGCATCATGCATGATGCATTGTCATATGTGTTTAACCTGTACAAATGATGCAACACAGAACTTGTAATAATCTTCGAGTAAATCAAATGCAATATGTAATTGGAGTAATTGTGGGAGACAAAGGACACATACCTTTAGGCGAAATAAAATCGAGAGCGTCATTTCTTGGTGGCGGGCCAGTGGTTCTGACAAACAAATGAACAACTCCCCGTTTATTCACGGACATCTGAGATGCCATTTTCCAAGAACTTTCGTCAATGAGTCCAATCAAATTGAAATGCAAATTACTCCCTTCTCCATCCTCCATGCGACATAGGATTTCACCAACGCAATACTCTTGAAATGCTAGAACCCGATGTATGGTACTTTTAATCCCTTCAAAAGTACTAGATTGTTTACCCTGGAGTGCCAATTTTTTACCACCAGAGTACTCCGCACCAAATTGAGTTTCAATTATTTCACCTCCATAAAATACCAAAATCGGAAATGTCGACATTGCACTACAAATATAATGCATAAAGAAATTGAAATTTATACGAGTTAATAGGTAAAGCCATACATATGACATAAGTACAACATACAACTATACAAATATAATAGGTAAATAATGAAGAGCCACATATAATAAATTTCATGCTAGTGTTTCGCCCGAAAGAAGTTTCGAATTCTTCCAGAAATTGATGTTCGCCTTGATTGATTGGGCTGACTTGTTGAAGGATTTGATGCACTTGTTAAAGCATCGACATCTCTTGGTGGAACACTTATTGAGTGACGAGCGGGTTGCATTTGGGTAGGGTTTGGATTTGGTTGGACATCTACGGAGTGTCGAGTAGGCTGGTTTCCACTATGTAAGCCCAATTGTGTTAATACCTCATGGCGATTATGAGGTTGACTCCCTTGATGGCTGGATTGAGCACTTCCTGTAATATTAAAAAGTAAGAAGGTGATGGTCGTCTTCAATATGAGTATTTTAAACATATAAAACCATTTCAATACCTTCTGGTCGTCTTCCAAGGGGTCGTCCTCTGCGCTTGCCTTTTCGTCCTTCCATTTCATCCATTACCATCGGAATACGAATGTGCCTTCTTCGACCACGACGAAGCAATTTTCTATTGGGAATGATGGTAGGTCCCGTATACTCGAGCCATTCAGATTGATTTGGAAAAGGGTGGAATCTTCCGGACCAAGTATCATGCAGATTTGCAGCAGTGTAATAAGGTGAAACAAATTGAGATAAGTTTAAATGTCTGACCCTTATCACCGCTAATACATGCGAACATGGTATGCCGGTCAGATTTGGTTTCAAACAGGTGCAACGCGTAAAAACTCCCTCTTCGAGTAATACGTGATACTTGAAATTTTCAAATTCACCATTCGGTAAGGTCTCGCCTTGATGCAAAACTTCAAAATCCCCTTGCTCTGATCGATAGGGGTCTACTCGATGTGGTCGTGACTTGTCACCTCTCTTAATTAGTTTCTCCGTAACACTACGAGACCAAACAAAACCATCACTTACGGTTGCACTAGATGCGATTCTCCGATCATCAAACCAACTCACGCACTTGTACCAGGTACCTTCCACGATAGCCACAACCGGCAACATACGAACAACTTTGAACACTCGATTCAAAGATTCAGATCCGTTACTTGTCATTATGCCCCAACGATATCCGTTGTCGTACCGTTGTGCCCACTTTGATGGATTCACAGACTCTTTTGGATCATTCTCTAGTCTTTTTCCAACCGTCTTTAAATACTCATATGCGCCTAGATATTGTGCTTTTATAGATTGCATGTGCTCTTTAAATCGACGAGGTTTCTTCTTCGATGCAGCACGCTTAAATAATTTCTTTAGATTATCGTCTGGAAATTTTGAGTACAAGTTCTCGGCAACGTGTTGCATACAATATCGGTGCACTGCTTCGCCGTTTGCCTCAGACCATCCATATTGGGGATATTAAAAAACAGCCTTAATTCCCTTGTGGCGGTCTGATAGTACACACATCTTACCAGGTCCGATAACTTCTCGACACAACCAATTCATGAACCAACCCCAATTTTCTAGGTCTTCCTTCTCCACCAATGCAAATGCCAATGGTATCAATTGATTCTCTGCATCGTACCCGCAAGCCATCAGTAATCTTCCCTCATAACGACCAGATAAGAAACCTGCGTCGATACTTATCACCGGACGAATGTACTTTACTGCCTCAATGCACGGTCCCCATGCCCAAGCCACAGCATGGAAATAACGTACTTCAGGTTGATTGGTAGGAGTCGTCAGGATAGCATACTTCATTGATGGATTCGTCGATTGGATGGCATTAAAATAACGAGGAAGCAATGCATATGATCCCTCTCAAGTCCCAAATATTTTCGCAATTGCTAACTCCCTGCCTCGCCATAACTTGGCGTATGATGGATCAGCACCGGGAAATTTTGCTTTAACTAAATGTCTGACATTTTTAATTGTCATGGTTGTATCTTCGTTCATTTCCTTTTTAATAGCACCAGCAATTATCTTGGTCGTAAGCTGTGCATGATCTACTCGTGTAATCGATTGGATACAAGTGTGCGGGTATGGATTGGTTCTTATTGTCCAAAAATTATTACCTTTAGGACATACAGCGTACAACCTCCAAAAACATCTCTGATCTTTGCAAACCATAACTAGCCTCGTCGCGCTACTCCTTTCTGTTTTAATCTCTATATTCCCTTTGATGTGATACTCACTAATGGTCCATTGTAACTGATCTTTTGAATTAAATACACGATTTTCTGCCAAGGGATCGTCTGACGAGTTTTGTACTTCAGTGTAAATTTCATTGAAACCAGATATATAACTAAGCTCCTGTACTGGGTGATATTTTTCTGATCTTCCTTGTACAATTATCCGATGATTCGGATGATCGTTAGGATTATAATCCAAATCGTCTTCGTCGGAGGTGTATCCATAATCTTCTCCTGTTTCCCATTCTCCCGCTTCGGGTAATATATTCTCATCGTCATCGCCTTCGTTTTCTTCAGGAATATTAGATATGGGCTCATTAAGATCTATAATTGGTGAATGTCTTGCGGGAGAGATATGAAGAGTATGGCCAGGGCTATAAGGTAATGTCTCATGGCTAAATCTCGGAGGCTCTTCATCCGTGTTAACAACCACTTCACTTGTGCGAGCTAAGTTATCAAGATTCTCATTTGTCCTATTTGGCACTAGATCAACATATAATTCAACAAATCTCCAATTCATTTCTGATTGTGCCATTTGCAATATCATTCGCCACTCTACGTCATCGCGAATGGGAATTAAACAAAAATGATAAGAAGGTGGGATCGCAGTGTTATATCGAGCGACAACATTGAGCGAATATTGACTCTCAAATATCCCCAACCATTTTTATATTTTATTTTTCACATCTTCATACCGGGTGTCTTCATTTCCCGGAAAAGTAAATTTTGAATCACAACTATATTCCATACCATACGGGCCATTTCGAGTCTCACCATCCATATATACGGAAATTGGAATCATCTTTCTTCACTCCAACTGTATAAATTTCCCAATTAATAATATACTAATACTTCAGAAATAAAATAATTCTAAATTAATTTATAATAAAATAATTCTAAATTAATTTATAATAAAATAATATTATAATTACTAAATTAATATTATAATTACTAAATTTCTACAAAATTTCTCTAACTCTTTAATTATTATAATTACTAAATTAATATTATACTAATAGTTCAAAAAATACGAAATACGTACATAAATCAACTACAATTATAATAATTATAAATTAATTTACAATAATAATAATACCTGTAATCAACTAAATTTGAAGAATTATAACAATTATAACAATTCAACTACAATTATACCAATTCAACTACAATTATAATTATAAACTAATTTACAATTACAATACCCTAAACCCTAAACCCTAAACCCTAAACCCTAAACCCTAAACCCTAAACCCTAACAGAAATCAACTAAGTTTGAAGAATTATAACAATTATAAGAATTATAGCAATTCACTTTGAAAAATGTAAGTAAATTTGAAGAATGAAAGTAAATTATAACAATTCAACTAAAATTATAATTCTTATAAATTAAAAAACAATTGTAATAATACCTGAAATCAACTATCAATTATAACAATTATAATAATTATAAATTAAATCAACTAAATTGAAGAATTTAAGCAAAAATAAAATAATACCTCAAATTACTTGTTTATCTTCAATTATCAATATCTCTCTTCAATTATCAGTATCCCCCTCTCTCTCTCTCGGTCGGTGTATAAATAACCAGTTACTCCGGGTTCACTGTGATCCCCATAACTCCGGGATCACAGCAGCCTCCATAACTCCGGCAACTGTGATTCCGGAGTTATGGGAATCACAGTGAACCCGGAGTTACGTAGGGCGCTGTGATCCCGGAATGGCTAAAATGGTTAATTTCGTTCAAATTTTGTCATTTTGGTATTTTATTAATTTATTTTGGTTAATTAAAAAAATTTCGGCCCTAATTAAAAACGTACTCGGTCAATTTATTTGTTTATTTACTTGTAGAGTTGTTTTGGCGGTTGTGTTTTGGTTTTCCCGCCAACGTGGAGAAGGAGACGGGGAGAGGCGAGGAGAGAGAGGGAACCAACAAAGAGAAAATCGAATGGAGATGGATGCGATGGATGCGATGGATGCGATGGAGGTGGAGATGCCGACGGCGGAGGAGTTGGAGTGGCTGGAGACTCACTCTCTTCTCCCTTCGTCTTCTCCTCCCCCAAATCCCCCTCCTCCTAATCCCAAGACCAGCAAGCGGCCGCGCGAAGAGAAAGAAGAGAAAGAAGACAAGGACGGCGAGGTCGAGGAGGAATGGCTGCGCTACTCTCCTAAGACTAAGACTAAGACTAATGCTTCAATCCGCATCTCCCGCTTCGCTTCTGACATTCCCGGCGACTGCTTCCCCATCACCGCCCCCCACGGCGACAGGGTCTATGCCAAGCTCCTATCTTCCCAACGCTCCACCCCAACACTAACAAACTCTCTTGCTTTTCCTCCTGCTCTTCTCCCCCAATCCATCCGCACGCTCACCCAGCGACTCGACACTCGTGCCCTTTCAAAGGTAGGTATATCATCAACCCATAATGTGCTTGCTAGTTGCTATTTTATTCTATTCTACTCTATTCTATTCTACCCATCATGGATGGATGGATGGATGGATGGATGGATGGATGGATGGATGACAAATTAAACAAACACAGACAATCTTAAACAAACACAAATTAAAGGCTTTGCAGGAGAGTATTCAATCAATTGACAGTGATCCAGCTCCCCCACCTCCACCAGCTGCACCCACTGAGCAGCTCTGGGTCGACAAATATGCCCCCATCTCTTTCACCGACCTCTTAAGTGACGAGCATACCAATCGAGAGGTCCTCTTCTGGCTCAAACAATGGGATTCCCTTGTTTTCGGCTCCCATGTAAGGGCTACCACTGACGACGTGCTCTCTTCTCTCAGAATGCATTCTTCTGCTACTCACACCACCAACAGAACCTTCTTTTCTAAGCATCACAGACCTGTTTCCTCCAATCATCAAAATGTCACATCTCCAATTCAAACCACCAGTTCTAATTGGACTAACAAGGGCTTGGTTGATAAGCCTCCAGAACAAAAGGTCCGTGACAGTTACAATTTTGTTTCTTCTCTTTCTCCAACAAACCTATTTTTTCTGCTTTGCACCTGTCTCTTACTTCCGTGTCCGACATTGTGCTCACCTCCAATTTGTCTGTACTAGTTCTCAATGTCCCAATTAATCTTGCTCACTTCTTCTCCTCTTTTTTCCTAACTCACAGTGGCCATTGCAGGTACTTTTACTATGCGGGCCACCTGGTCTTGGAAAAACCACGCTAGCCCATGTCGCTGCCAAGCACTGTGGATATCGTGTTGTGGAGGTTTCTACTTTTTTACTTTCCGCTGCCTCTCTCTTTCTTTGCTCACTGCTTTACAAAAAGTATTTCTTTCCAAAGAAGTCTCATTTGGTTTAAACAATGGAATTCATTCCATCATTTTTTCGCTGGTAATGTTGTGCATAATGTGCAGATAAATGCAAGTGATGATCGTTCAGCTTCAAGCATAGAAGCAAAAATTCTTGATGTGGTGCAGATGAACTCTGTTATGCCAGATTCTAAGCCCAAGTGTCTGGTGAGAATGCTTCCGAGAACATCCTCTTCTTACCCAGCAAACAATTCATAGCACTTGGGATCATCGTTTCCTCTTCTTACCTAGCAACAATTCATAGTACTGAGAATCATTGCAAATATCTAAACAGGTCATTGATGAAATTGATGGAGCACTTGGAGATGGAAAGGGAGCCGTAGAGGTTATTCTGAAAATGGTACTGCTCTAGCCTTTTCTTTTCTTGAACTTTTTTCCTTGCAATTAAAAGCGAAGTGGAGCATCATGCAAAGCATGTTGATGAAAGATTGCTATATAGGTAGCTGCAGAGAGGAAGGGCGGTTCAGAGAAGTGGAAGTGGGAGTTGGGCGAAGAAGCTCAAGCCCATCCCCGAAAAGCTTCCTTCAAGAAAGGGCATAGAGCAACAAAGCTTTCTCGCCCTGTAGGTTCCTTATCTTGATGATTTCCTTAATTTTGATAAAACCTCCCAGTATGAAGGTGTCCTCTTTCATATGATATATATATATAAAATGCTTTCACAGATTATTTGTATTTGCAACGACCTCTATGCACCAGCTCTGCGGCAATTACGTCAAATAGCAAAGTAAGCAGCTATTTTAGTTTTCAATTGGTGTGCTTGTTTCAAGGTCCATTGCAGTCTAATGGTCTAAGGTTTTGATCCTATGCTTCATGTTACAGGGTTCATACATTTATTCAGCCTGCAGTTAGTCGTGTTGTAAACAGGTACAGCTAACAGCGAGTACTGCTGCAGATGTTGTGATTTAATAATTTTTGCTTGTGATGCTTTATTCCTCGAGAAAGGTATAATGCATCCATATCATTTCTATACAGGCTCAAGTATGTTTGTATGAAAGAAGGATTCAGAACAAATTCAATTGCACTGTCTGCACTTGCTGAATGTACTGGTTAGTTTTTACCCTTGGACAGCATATGTTATGGTGTTACCCAGTACAGTAAAAAAAATAAGAATCAGATAATGCAACTGGAAGTTTGAACAATTGTGCAGAATGCGATATCCGATCTTGTCTCAACACACTCCAGTTCCTAAATAAGAAGCAGCAGCCACTTAGTATCGTAAGTTATTTCCTTCATGGATTAATATTGTGCTATTGACTCATCAGATGATGTTAGTTTGTACATGTATGGATTACTCAATCTGCCCATGCATTCATGCATATTTGTTCTTTTGGTTTCTTTTCATTGTGTTTTCAGGCTGATGTTGATTCTCAAGTCATTGGTTGCAAGGACATGTCAAAAAGTGCTCTTGATATCTGGAAAGAGGTATTATCCAGTGTGAAAGTCTGCAATTGAATATTTCATTTAATTGTATTTTGAAGTTTGAAATGCTTCTCTCAGGTATTCCATAAGAAAAAGTCTAAGCGTGTGAGGAACTCTATGGATGGCCTTGTTGGACAAGGTGATGATACTACACAACACCTTTACTCACTTATATCCAGCCGGTAAGATGTCGCCTGCTTAAAATTGATGATACTGCTTTTGTGCTCCTTTTATTTAATCTGATTTTCCATTTTAACTTTTATTTCTGAATCTCACACAACAGTGGCGAATATGAGTTGACCATGGACGGTATTCATGAAAATTTTTTGCGGCTCTCTTATCATGACCCCATGATGCACAAGACCGTCAGTACTTCAAAATTGTTTTTGTGCTATATATATATATATATATATATATATATATATATATATATATATATATAGTATGGCTAATGTGAAAACGTTTGCACTTCGGCCGAAATGCAAAAGTTTCATATTAGCCAACTTTTTGTGGTCAAAATTTAAATTTAAGTTGCTCAATAAATTCTTCATATCAAAATCTTGTAAGAAATCAAATTTCGTGATTTTTAGAGTTTTCTAGCTATATTTTAAATTAAAAACAGTCCAGTTTAATATTAAAAAAACATGATCTTTTCAGGGTTGTTTTTAAAAAATATTTAAAATATAGCTAGAAAGTTCTAAAAATCACGAAATTTGATTTCCTATAAGATTTTGATATGAAGAATTTATTGAGCAACTTAAATTTAAATTTTGACCACAAAAAGTTGGCTAATGTGAAACTTTTGCACTTCGGCCGAAGTGCAAACGTTTTCACATTAGCCATACTCCTATATATATATATATATATATATATTTTATTTTATCTTGCAATGCTTTATTTGAAAGTTATGGATATTGCTTATTGCAGGTCAGATGCTTGGATATGCTGGGAACCTCTGATTTCCTGATTCATTATGTTATGAAAACCCAGCAGATGTCTATCCATGGTCAGATGAAAGCATTTTTCTATTATATATATCTCAAGTTAAATCAACGACACAAGAACTTCTGAACAAAGTACTGTTTACTACATCTCTCAGCTTATCAGCCATCCATTGCAGTGAGCATGAGCCGCCTCATTGCTCAGGTTGAAAAACCAAGCATTGAATGGCCCAAGTCTTTTCAGAGGTTGTCCTTGTTTTATATGTAGTTTGGTTGATATGTATTTTGTTCACAAACAGTGGTTGATTCCATAAATTCTTAGGTGTCGAACGATACTTCTAGAGAAGCAAGAGATGCTGAAGACTTGGCAAAGAAGAATTGTGCCATCCATTTCAAGACATCTATCAGTTGAGTCAATTGTCAAAGATGTGGTGTCTCCATTCTTACATATCATAACACCTCCAAATATGAGACCAGTAAGTTTATGAATCTAATGCACTCGAATCTTAAGCTCTATATTTAAGAAATGATTCAGTTTT
Organism: Eleocharis quinqueflora; assembly: GCA_964058865.1. Lineage (NCBI taxonomy): Eukaryota > Viridiplantae > Streptophyta > Magnoliopsida > Poales > Cyperaceae > Eleocharis > Eleocharis quinqueflora. The sequence continues at coordinate 67,218 of CAXKVX010001098.1, forward strand.
CTTGTCCTAATTGCCTTGTAAAACATATGAAGGTGGCATTGAATTTGCTATCAGAGAGGGAGAAGGATGAGCTACATCAACTTGTAGATACGATGGTCTCTTATTCACTTACATACAAATATTCAAAAGGTGACTCATATGAGAAGATGCAAAACCTATTTGCAGATGCTTCTGAGGATTTGTCACTTTCTCTCGACCCCCCTATCTCTGACTTTGTCAATTTCAAGGTTTTTTTTTTCTCCTAGCTAAAAATGACACTTTGCCTACCCTTTGTTGTTTACCTGTATACTACGAACTCAACTGACGAGAAACTATATATGTTGGCAGGGCTATCAATCTCAGTATTTTACACTTTCGCTAGCTACGAAGCAGATTCTGGTGCATGAGGTAAGCTATAACAATCTCTCGATGTTATACAGATACTTGTTTCTTCTTTTCTATTATTTGTATTTTGTATCATGAAGAATTTCATGTGTACCCTTTCAAAATCTCAAAATGTCTTAACCTTTGAAAAGTGAGTGTGGTTACATTCCTTTGAAAGAACTCAAGAAGTCCAAGCATACTTATTGAGTTTAACTGGAAGCTCGTTTCTTCTAACTTCTAACAATCCTTCCATATGCCCGATGTCATTTCCTGTGCTTCTTTAATCATAGCATTAGACATCATGTATTTATTTGGGAATAAAGGCTTTGTTGTAGGCAGACATCATGTATTGACCCGTGAGCTTTTTGTAATAAAATAAAAAATCAAATGGTTTTTCAGGTGCGGGTTAATAAGATATTTTTCTGTTCTAGTGTTTTTTTTCCCCTTATCCTTCTGCCTTTCTGATGGGGGTGATCAAAAGAAGACATAATTGTGGGTGTGGGACAAACGATACTTTTGTAACAGTCAATTTTTTATTGGATAGCTGTTATTTTGTAAGTGAGATATCAGTTTTAGCAGAATAGTCTAATGGGCAAGCTTTGGAAGGAGCGGAGGACAAACATGTAATTTTAGACACATGAAATTGTGGACTTTGTTTTGGTTAAACTCATGACCACAGTTTATATATTTTGAGTAGAAAATGAAGTTGATAATATGACAATATCCGTAGTATATCTGGTACTAAGAATAGCATACTATTTTGGTTAATAGGTAGAGCAGCAGAAAATCCTGCAGGAGAGCAGGCAGAAATGCGTGGACCGTACAGAAGATAACACTCGAGTGGCGCTTCAGCGCCTCACAAATGCAAATGCAGATGCTGGGAAGAATGACAAGAAGGAAGTAGGTGTTGCATTTGACAAGGAGCTGAGGCTGAAAGCTGCAACAAATTCGACTGTGGGCCTTAAACTTGCTTGTTCTACCTCATTTGATTTCTTTCACAGGTGTTCTTTGTTCTCTGTCACTTTTACCTTGATGGCTTCACTCAGTTCACTGAATTTACTGGGGCTATCCGACCTTGTGACAGGCACGTTGGTGGTTGTTTAAGTAATATGGTTGTGCGTCGTGAGTGCAGGTTTAGAAAAGGAAGCAGCAGTGCGGAAAGCCAAATGGCAGGAACGGGCAAAGGGGGGACGACGGAAAGGGATGCTCGTCCTTTTCTTTTCAAATACAATGAGGTTCTTGGTTCAGAATATGTTCCTTGTATGCAAAATTAGAAGCAAAGACAGTGAGTGGGTAATAGAAAACTAACATGTTATGGGTTTGATTGATCCTTTGCAGGGTTTCACAAATGCTGTAAAGAGACCTGTGAAGATTCGGGATCTAGTGCAGTAGCAGTACAGCATAGTCAGTCGGTGCTTATTTTGAAAGGGGGGGATTAGAGTGTGCTGAATTTTGCAGTCTTTGATTTTGATTGATTGATCGATTGATTATACTAATGTAGACTGCAGTGACGTCAAAATCATACTTTGTTATGTTTATGATTGGTAGGGTCTTATTACAATTGGCTCTTATAAGTCCAAGGTTGTCAGCGGAATTATAATGACTCATTTGAAATCAAGGATCTGTTTTTGCTTGAGCTTATTAGGTTTATAAATATAAGATCCCAGTGATCAAGGAGGGGTTCATTCTTTTGCTTAGGATAATCAGTTCTTAAATACAAGTCACCTCTTGGCTTGGCAAACTTAGAGTTGGAATTATTGCTGCTTTCGTCTCTCGCTGATTTTTAGAACTCAAATTATTCGTTCCAATGATAACCTCTCGTTCTACCTTTATGAAATGACCAAAATATTCGTCAGTCTTGGGATGAGTTGTACTGCTCCCTTTCCCTCGGCATCCAATTCTCTACCAAACTTGTGTCGGGTAAGGAGTTATCTTTGCTCATATATCTTAAGACAATAATCTCCTTGGACTCCAATTCTCTACCAAACTTGTGTCGAGTAAGGAGTTATCTTTGCTCATATATCTTAAGACAATAATCTCCTTGGACTCGACACTTCTTTCACACTCGGTCAACTCGAACTCATCCACCAACAACTCGAGATTAGGAAGCAAAGATCTTTGATCCCCAATCATCCTCTCCACTTGGGACCAACAACTACCACAATATTGTTAGAGTTGAGATTTGAGGAAAAAGACTAAGATCAAGTATTAGTGCGGAAGCGTTTAACAACAATTACAATTGAAGCTTTTAGACCTTAATAGCAAAAAAATTCAGCAAACAAGTACTAAGAGCAATTGAACAATTCAAAAATAACAAAGTGCAAAAATAGTAAAGAGAGAGAGTAAAGAGCAAGAGCAATCAAGAGAACACAAGAACACGCGATATAACGTGATTCAGCTTACAAACAAACTAGGCATACATTCACGGAACTTCCGAAACCAAAACTTCCTTCCGGGATCGATTTCACTAAACAATAATTGTTCTTTACAATTGCGGAACCTATCTTTGGTTTCTTCTCAATAAGCAAATCAATCTGAGGTTTCTAAAACTATGCAAGTAGCTACACCACTCAACAAGATAAAATGTTCGATGGACTACACAATCAAGGAAATAGAGTACTACTTGACAACACAAATGTAGTGCATCAAATGTTAGAAACTAGCAAGAAAAAAAGTGTTCTCGGATTGACATTTAGACAATAGTAGCTATCTTAAATCTCTCATGTTGGACAGTTGTAGGAGAATGCTCTAATGCTCTTTCTGGTGCTCAATTATGTGCTTGAAAGCTTGGGAGAGTTGTCTTGATGCTTCTGGTTCGTATTCCCAAGTATATATAGACTGAGCACTTCTTGGAGTCTTCATAATGGCCTCATGCGTTACAAAATCCGTTATAACGGGTTGACATCTTTTCAAAAATGCCCTTGTATGCTTCTCTGATTGATTTTTGGTCCCTTCTCCTTTAGAAACCCGTTATAACGGGTTGTAACCCGTTATAACGAGTCTGGAATCCGTTGTGATGGGTTGGTCATGCATTACGATAATGCAAGCATCTATGAGGCTCTGTTTTGCTCCAAAAATAGCTCTTGTATTACAACAGCTTCTGTAACCCGTTATGACGGGTTCTGACCCGTTATAATGGGTTGATAAAGCATTGGAATTTTTAGGAAAATGTCTTTCTTAAAAAGATCATAACTTTTGATTTGTAATTCTGATTTCAGTGTTTTTCGAAGCGTTGGAAATATCTTGACAAGCTCTACATTTATTCTCAAAGAATCACAAGCAAATTCTTAACAGAGAAATAGTTAAGTTCAAGTTTGTTTGCAAATCAACAAATCAAAGAAAATGATGAAGTCAACAATCTCCCCATTTTGTTGATTTGCAAAATATGAGTGCATGCATATAGACATATGCACTCAAGCACTCTAATACTTATTCCCTTTTTGTAAAACAAGCAAAATGATAACATGAAACCTTTCATCAAATCCTCCCCTCCCCCGGCTTAATTAGGGCATAAAGCAATCCTTAGCTTTGAGCACAAACTAGCTCAAGTTCCTCCTTGGTGCATGTAAAGTAATCAATTCAAAGAGTAATCAAGTATATTAAGTTGGTCATAATCAAACAAGTATTTCAAGTAATCCAAATGTTCAAGCATTCATATCAAGCATTTTGTCAAGTAAGAGATTTTCATATTATTTTGTAAAATTGTCAAACTAAGAAAGTATTAAGTACAACATGTTGGAATTGAGACGTAATTGAAATGCACGAAAATTAAGTCCAACATAACAATCTCCTCCTTTTGACAATTTTACAAAACACCTATGTTTGCATTTATTCTTCTCCCTCTTTCTGTGAATTGGCAAAAGGGCATGAAATTAAGAACCCTTTGTTTATCAAACATTTTTTCAATAATATGAGCATATAGCTCCCCCTCAATTCATGCATTTAATTGAGTAGACAATTTAGATGACAATTCAATCATATCATATTGATATCATGCAAATCACAAACAAATAATGTGACAAGATACATCATGTGAATGAAAGAAGAGTAATAAAGCATCATACCTTGCATTATAAGTTCTTAAAATGTTGAATCAAGCTATATCTCAAACAACAAACCAAGCATGTTAATAAGCAATATATGAAATAATTCATATGTACTTTGTCTAACTCCTAAATATATGGTCATACAAGATTGGGGGGATGAATTTAGCATTTACACTCAATTAATCATTACCAGTATTACTTCTTTATCAAATAAACAATCAAGTTATATAACCTAATTGACAAAAATAAGTACACGATGCACAAGTGTGGGTTTTGTTTGTCAAGTTCATATTTTTACTTCCTTGAATCGGCTTATTTCTTGGATAATAAGATCAAGAATAATCACAAAGAATATGATTTATTCAAAGGATAACAAATCATACTCTTTGCTACATAACTCTCCCTCAACATAAGACCAAAAGAATCAAATGGGGGGAGTGTTCTGACACTCTAGCAAATTGGTTTGGTACCACTTGTGCTTGGAAGATCAAGTGGTTCCAAAATCTTTCCTTTTCTAAAACGACAAAATGTTCTTGATGTCCAAACTTTAAACAAAATGAACAAATATAGTCTTGGAGTTAATATTGCTATGATCATAGTCATTTTTGTTAATTGGTCTCCAATAACTCACCCTTAATCTATACTTATCATGAAAATTTCTTATGTTTCAGGTTGATAGTTTGATTTGTAGACATTATTGTATCTCTTTCTTTGAAAATTGCTACTAAAATTCTTGTGATTATTTATCACATTTCTAGAATTGTGTCTTGGTTGAAAAGCACCATTAAACCTTTTCCTTTTGAAAATTATTATCAAGTTTCTTTTTATCATGTATCACATGAAATCTACCATACTTATTCTTAACATAAAGTTTTGGTGGTTGAGCTCTATGTTGGTTTGTAATCATATAATCATTTCTAACTCTAGGTTTGTTTACCACCTTTCTAGAATTAGGTTTAGCAAATGTTTGTTCTCTAGACAATAAGAAAATAATAGCTATCCTAAACTACCAAATGTGATGCACCTAAGGGATGCACCCCTTTTGTTGATTTGCAAAATATAAGTGCATGCATATATACATATACACTCAAGCACTCTAATACGTCTCCCCTTTTTGCAAAACAAGCAAAAAGATAACATGAAACCTTTAATCATATTTCTCCCTCTTAATTAGGGCATAGAGCAATCTTTAGCTTTGAGCACAAACTAGCTCGAGCTCCCCCTTACTTGGTGCATGTAAAGTAATGAAATTAAAGAGTAATCAAGTGTATCAAGTTGATCATTATCAAACATGTATTTCAAGTAATCCAAATGTTCAAGCATTCATATCAAGCATTTTGTCAAGTAAGAAAATTTCATATTATTTTGTAAAATTGTCAAACTAAGAAAGTATAAGTACAATAATCTTCCCCTTTTGACAATTACAAAACACCAATATTTGCATTTATTCTTCTTCCCTTTTTGTGAATTGGCAAAGAGGCATGAAATTGAGAACCCTTTGTTATCAAGCATTTTTCTCATAATATGAGCATATAGTTCCCCCTCAACACAAAACCAAAAGAATCAAATGGAGGGAGTGTTGTGACACTCTAGACAATTAGTTTGGTACCACTTGTGCTAAGTGCAAGTGGTTCCACAAATTTATCTTTCTTAAAACGAAAAAAACATTCATGATGTTCAAATCTCAAACAAAACGAGCAAAATATTGCTTTAGAGTTAAGGTTGTTATGACCATGGTTGTTGTTGTTAATTGGTTTCCAATAACTCATCACTAATCGATATTTGTCATTAAAGTTTCTTATGTTCTTTGGATGAGATATTGATTGACAATTCATATAGAATTTTCTCTTTTGAAAATTGCTACTAAAATTCTTGTGATTGTTTATAGCATTTCTAGGGTTAGGTCTTTGTTGAAAAGTATTTTCAAACATTTTTCTTTTAAAATTGTTCTCAAGTCTCTTATTCTTGCGTACCTCATGAAATTTACTATACCTGTTCTTAACATAGAGCTTTGGTGGTTGAGCTCTGTGTTGGTTAGTAGTCTTATAATCATTTCTAACTCTAGGTTTGTGTACCACCATTCTAGAATTATGTTTGGTAAACTTGGTCTTCTTGTTGTATCTCTTATCATACTTATAGGCATGGTTCTTAGCTTGAATAGGTTTGTTGTTAGTCTTAGTTTGTTTTTCAATTTTAGGAGGTTGTTCTTTTACAAATCCAAGATCAGTCTTATCATGCAGACCTTGATCAATATACATTTTATCATAGTCAATTTTGATTTCATTATTTGAGGAATTAACAAACTTAACAAATTTAGAAGTTCAAGGATGTGCTTCTTTTAATTCTTTTTCTTTTTCAAAATTTACTTTGGTCTCAATGTCAATAATCCTATTTTGTAGCAATTCAATTTTTGACTTAAGATCATAGATCATAGCATCCTTAACCTCTAAATACTTTTTGGACTCATCAAACAACTCCTTAAGCTTAGTCTTAATAAAAGACTCTTGATCTTTATCTAAAAAGAAATTCGACTCTTTGCAAACATTCTCAACAATTACTTGCTCTTTAGAGCTCTCATTTAAAGTTACCGTATTGGCTTGGCTAGGGGCCTCCATAACTTGAGTACTTGTAGTCTTGCCCTTTGGTTGAGTTGTTGTATTTTGCGCTTGATCATCCGCTTTAGCAAGGCTCAAAGGTTTCTCGATTTACTTATTACCATCCTTCTTTGCAAGTGATGGAGGTTGCTCTATCTTGTTGTTGAGGACCACTCTTGGAAACTCACATCTCATTAGAGCTTCTTGTTCTTTTGCATAATCGTCCTTAGCTTGAGCCATTTTCTTCAAGATGCAAATCTTCTCCAGATCTGTTATCCCTTGTTCCTTTATGATTTCAAGCGCAATATCCAAGCATGTTCTTGGTTTATTTTCGATGAGAACTAACTTGTTGTCCACATCTCCACCTTCGAGATTTACTTCTTCTTCCTCATCTTCACTTTCTTTGAATTCTCTTATCCAAGTTTCTTGCATAACTTTCTTATTAGTTTTCCTAAATCACCCTTCTTGTGGTCTTCTTCTTTGAGGAAATATCACATAGCAATTTTGAATGCTATGACCTTTCTTGTTGCAAGATAGGCATACAACATTTTTGCCTGAAGTTAGTCTCTCTTCATTCACCCTCCTTTTTTAATTATATTCCTCCTTTCACTAGCTTGATAATGAGGTCCTTGTCTTTAGAGAGAATTTGGTGAAGGTTTTGGTATATGACTTCACTCGACTCAAACTTATAAGGTGGATTAAATGAAGATTGAGCCGGTAATGCCAAGGTTTTAGTTGAGGTTGCTCTTGACTTCTTTGTGATTCTCCTCGTGTGAGCAAAGTTGAGCGTACACCTCTTCGGATTGATAGGTAAGTCCTTTAGCTCGTAGGGCTTCTATAGAGCTCACTACGCCATCCTAATCGGGCTTTTTGGACACATCCTCAAGAGTTTACCTATAAAATCTTCATCACAAATGTTAGATCCTACTTCAACAAATTTATTTCTAAAAAATACGAGTCTATGGTAGAGACATTTAAAGGACTTGTTATCTTCAAACTTCATGTTTTCTAACTTTGTTGCTAATCCGACCTTTCGAGTCTTTTTCATATGTTCATTTCATTCATACCTAAGGACTAATGCATTTCATATTTCATTAGCATTAGAGGAATGTGTGAGAGTTAAGACAATTGACTCATGAATTGAACATAAGATAGTATTCATAGCATTGTCAATAATGTACTTAAGTTCTTTTGATTCTTTGGTAATGGTAATACCATCTAACTCATATTTTGGTAACCAACCATCTTCAACTATTTTTCAAAGTTCAAGCAAGGTTAGATAGTTTACCATACACCTTTTCCAACATGAAAAGTTCTTGCAACTTACTTCAAAGACCGGGGGTTCTTTTACAAATTTCAATTGAGCCATTTTTCACAAAATCAAGAACTAACAATGGTGTTTAGCTAAGTATGAACCTATGTGCTCTGATACTAATTGTTAGAAAAATAAGGATTGGAGCTTAATGCGCAAGACTAAGATCAATTCAATATGCGAAAGCGATTTCAATTCAAGTTAAACTTTTAGACCTTAATCATCTAGCCAAGTAATAAAGCAAGCAATATCAAGAACTAATTGAGCAAATCACAAAAATTAAGAGCAAAGTACTAAAAAAAGAGAGAGAAAGAGAGTGAAGAGAGAGCAATCGAGAACAAGTGAACACGCTATGTAACGTGGTTCGGCCTATCAAAAGAACTTAGGCCTACGTCCACGGGTCTCCCAGAATAAAATCTTCTTTCCGAGCCAATTTCACTATAAACAAGTATCTTTTACAAAGTGCGGAGCCGATATTTGACTTCTTCTACACAAACAAGTCAATCTTCTTCTCCTAGACCAATGCACGGGACAACACCACAATACACGATAAAAATGTCTGATTGACTACACAATCAAGGACAGAGATGCACCACTTCACAACACAAATGTGATGCACCAAAGGCTAAAACTAGCAAAGTGTTTGTTCTCGAATAGACAATAAGAGAATAATAGCTATCCTGATGCTCTCTAAGTTAGGTAGCTAGAGGAGAAGGCTCTTTGACTCTTTTTTGTGCTAAATTTTTTTATTGGAAGCTTGTGGGAGTGTTTCAGCACCTTGTTGGTTTGTCTATGCATCATATATATAGTCTGGGCACTTCTTGGAGTCTTAAAACCTTGGATTTGTGCTAAAGCATTACAGAAACTCCATGACGCACTACCCAACTCATTATAACGCCTTGTTAGCTTTCCAAAAATGCCCTTGTATGCTTCTCTGCCTATTTTTTGGGCCCTTTTCCTTTAGAAATCCGTTATAACGGGTTGGAACTCGTTATAACGGGTCTGGGACACGTTGGGATGGGTTGGCCAAGCGTTACAGTAACGCATGTCTCTGTGAGGCTCAATTTTGCTCCAAAAAAGGCTCTAGCATTACAACACCTTCTATAACCTGTTATGACATGTTTTGACCCGTTATAACGAGTTCCAACTCATTATAACGGGTTGGTAACGCTTGGAATTTTTCAGGGTAAATGTCTTTCTTCAAACGATCATAACTCTTTTTTTCAAAGCGTTGGAAAGATCTTGACAAGCTCTACATTTATTCTCAAAGCATCACCTGCAAATTCTTAATAGAGAAATAGTTAAATTCAAGTTTTTTTGCAAATCAACAAACCAAAGGAAATGTTGAAGTCAACATAAAGAACAAATGCGAGAGAATAATCTCCTAGGCAAGAGAAAGAGTTTCGGCTAATTTAGAGTTGATGAGCTTGAGAAGTTTTGAGCAAGATTTAGAGCTTTTCAATGGTTAAAAATGGCTACTATGATATTTTAAATAATTGGTCTAGAGAAGAAGAAGAAGGCTGCACTTTCATATTTATACCGGGCAAGTCTAGGGTTTGAAAAATACATAAAATACCCAAACCGTCACAAGACGGTTGGCATCCATCACTGACGATTGAGGTTTCAACTCAAAAATGACTTTGCAAACCTTGTTCTAGAATCAACCCTTAGTGACGGTTGGTTCTGGGGTCAGGTGTTTGCTCACATTTTCTCAAGCTCAAAAATTCTAAATTAATTTAATACATGATATAAAGATTTTACAATTTAAATCTTGATGTTTGCTTGCTCAAAGTTTGCTCCAAACTTGATATTGAATTTTCTTGAATTCCCTCGATTGCAACTCAAATTTTGTGATGAAGTCCCTACACAAAATCTCAAATACAAAGCACGGTAAAATTCAAGATAGTTTTGCAAATCGATAAATATAAAAAAATTGTTAGATACAACAATTGCATGAGTTTAAACATCACATGACAGCTGAACTGAGCCCTATAAATATCAAAGACCAAATTTGGAGGATAACAATAAATTAAATCACAATTAAATGCAAAAATAACTAGTTACGTTATGGAACCCGTTACAACGGGTTAGGTACGCGTTATAACAGCTAGGAACCCGTTATAATGGGTTAGAACAAAAAAACTAGCCATTGGTGATATAAATGTAGTTTGCGTTACAAAGAAGGTAGGAGACCCGTTACAACGGCTAGGAACCCGTTATAACGGATGGAAACCTGTTGTAACGGTTCCTATAACAGAAGGCATCTGAAGACTATTTGAACCCTTCCTCAGCTATATTCTTCGCCATCTCAAACCTCAAAAATAAAATCTCTTCCTTCTCCTAGTAGTCTTCAAAGAGTCTTCATTCAAAAGTCTAAAACCACATAAGATTATTCTTCTAAATTAAAATAGCTCTTTCAGTAATTCTTGCCTTAATCCTCCCAACGGCTACACTAACTTCATCAAAAACTAAAAAAATGGTGACAAAGAAGGGATCTAAGGGCAATCAAGAAATGGTACAACACGAACAAGGAAATAAATCTGAAAATGATTCCAACTCAAGACGTGAACATGCTCCTCAACTTACAAGAGAAAAATCTGAAATCTAATCCAAACTCTTTGCCAATCATTATGGAAGGCATTCAACATCTCTCTCAACAAATATATCACATGTCCATGATTGCAATGCTTGATGACAAGGATGAAGACAATCCTACAATTCCAACTCCTTGGAAACCACAAGTATTCAGGAAGGAAGAAGATAAAGAAGAGATTAATGAAGAAAAATAAAAAATAGGATAAATTTTAAATTTGCTATGCTTCAATAAAATCTCTATTAGATGAAGTTTGTGGTCTCATGTCATATATTGTATGCATTTTTTATTAATGAAATAATTGCTTTCATCATATGTTATGTCTCTTGATTGTTGCTCCTTTTTTATTCTTGAAATTGCAAATTTAAGCTGAAATTAAACTTGTGCTATAATTATAAAACTTATATCATTAAGGGGAGCAAATTTAGACCTTGACTTGTTTATAAATAAATGCTAAAATTCAGGGGGAGTATTTGGATTGCGCCTTTTGCCATACTTTACAAAAATGGGAGAAATGCAATGATGTGCATCATATGTTATGCACATCACATATTGTTTTGCAATTTGCCAAAAGGTGGAGTTTGTTGGTTTAAACTCATCTCTCGTTTCACAATTTACAAAACAAATCAACACTAACCTTGCACAACTGAGTTTTGGTGAGTTGCAGGTTTATACAGGTACACAATGATGATGCAAAGGCTCAAACATGCATTACAATTCAAGACATACTCAAAGATATCAAGAGCAAGCAAATTGGGCATTTCCAGAATCATGCGTTATCATAACGCATGCTCAACTCGTCACAACGGGTGCCCAACTCGTTGTGTGCCCAATCCGTTATAACGGGTTGAAGAGGAGAAGAGCTAGAACAAAGAAGAAATTCAAAAGACATGCGTTATTGTAATGCATCACTAACCCATCACAACAGGTTCCTCACCCGTTATAATAGGTTCCCAACCCGTCACAATGAGTTCCTGCTCAAGAGGGCCCAGAAGCTAGTGAATCAAGCAGAGAAGGGAAATTCTAGAAAGTTGCCATTATAACGGGTTCTGTAACGAGTTGCAAGATCCTGTAACGCAAGGGCATGAATTTAAGACTCCAAGACTTCAAGAAGTGCTCAGCCTATATATACCTTGGGGGTACGAACCAGGAAGATATCTGAAACAGTCCGCAAGATTTCAAGCATACAATTGAGCACCAAAAAGAGCACAAAAGCCTTCTCTTACAGTTGCCTAACCAGAGAGACTTAGGATAGCTACAATCATCTAACTGTCAATCCGAAAACACTTATTCTAACTAACTTTGTTAGTCTTTTGGTGCACTACATTGTGTTGTCAAGTGGTGCATCCCTGTCCTTGATTGTGTAGTCCGGACCTTTTACATTGTAGAGTGGTGTAGCCCCTTGCATAGGTTTAGGAATCTAAGATTGGTTTGCTTATTAAGAAAAAACCAAAGATAGGTTCTGCAATTGTAAAGAACACTTATTGCTTAGTGGAATTGGTCCCAAAAGAAAGTTTTGGTTCCGAGAGTCCCGTAGATGTAGGCTTAGTATGTTTGTAGGCCGAACCACGTTATATCGCGTGTTCTTGTGTTCTCTTGATCTCTCATGCTCTTTCCTCTCTCTCTTTACTATACTTGCACTTCATTATATTGTTTTGCTCAATTTTTGTTAGTACTTGCTTGCTTGTGATTTTAGCTAGGTGATTAAGGTCTAAAAGTTTGAATTATAATTGTTGAAAATGCTTCCGCACTAGAACTTGACCTTAGGACCACATTCTAACAGTTGGATTTTTGCAAATGATGTCTGGACCCAAAAAATTGAATTGAACCTTTAAAATCAAAGTTAAACTCAAATTATGTATGTTTGATACCAAACTGACTCAAACCATGATAAACCTAGAGGGGAGTGAATAGGTTACAATTCAATTTCTAGGTTTATTTTATATATTGTGCACGATTCAAAAATTAATGCTTACTTAAATTCTTCAATACAAACTAAAGAACAACTCAATTAATTAAATAACAATAATTAAATAGGAGAGTTGAGGAATGATCAAACAAATAGTAGCACGCTTGACACCGATATGATAACGGAGTTCGGCTATTGACGAGCATACGTCTTCGGGACTCCTGATCCCTCGACTTGGTAATGAGATCGAGTTGTTTCCACTAATCAATAAGAATATTTGTTACAAGCTTTAACTTGGTCTCTTTAGACACAAAGATAGAGAACCAAGTCAAAATAAACACAAATGCTAAAGAAGAAATGCAAGAGAATGATCTCCAAGCAAAAGCAAGAAATTTGGCTAATTTAGAGTTGATGAGCTTGAGCAGTTTTGAGCAAGATCTAGAGCATTTTAATCGAGAAAAATGGCTGCTACATGTTTTAGAATAATAGGTCTAGAAGAAGGAGAGAATGCAACCCTTTCATATTTATATCGAGCAGGTTTAGGATTTGAAAACGCAGCAATTTACCTAAACTATCACAGACGATTAGAAACCGTCACTGACGGTTGAGGTTTCAGTTCAAAAAATGGGTCAAAAAACTTTGTTCTAGAATCAACCGTCGGTGATGGTTGAGGGTGTATTTCAAATGTGTTGGTTGCCTTCGAGATTCAAGACAAACCGTCAGTGACGGTTGCCAACCGTCACACGACGATTTGTTCTGGAGTCGGGTATGTGCTCTCATGTTCTCAAGCTCAAGAATTCTAAATTAGTTTAATACATGATACAAAAATTTTACAACTTAGATCTCGATGTTTGCTTGCTCCAAGTTTTCTATACGTTCATTTAATATTATGAAGATTGATATCGAATTTGCTTGAATATCCTTGATTGCAACATCCAATTTTGCGATGAAGTCCCTACACAAAATCTCAAATACAAAACACTGTAAAATTCATGATAGTTTTGCAAATCGACAAATATAAAGAAATTGTTGGACACAACAATCTCTTCCTTTTGTTGATTTGCAAAACTTGCGATTATATGTGCATATGAGGGTTTTGTTAGTAAGTATAAAGCACATGTAAGTTCTCCCCCTTTTTGTAAATTGAGCAAAAGTTTGAATGAATTTTGAGTGTAGCTCGCCCTTAATCTATGCACATTTATTTTGAGACAATTTAATCAATAAGCCACAATGCTCCCCCTCAATCCAAGCATATGTAATAATTTTGCACATATAAAAGCATATGTAAGATTTAAAAGCAAATATTAATCAAACAAACACCAAGAAGCAATCAAATAGCAAGTAGGCCTATGTCAAGCAACCAAATAAAAGCAAAATAAAGAGTAAACATGCAAAGTCTTAATACATCAAACCCTAATTAAGCATTGTTTAAACCTAGATAGCATAATAAAATAGTCAAAACACACGAAACTTAACGATAACGAAAGTAAGACCCCTAAACTCTAAGACTTCATTGCGTAAGTGCCATCGATTCATCCTTGGTTTCTTCCCTCATCATTGCCATCATCATCGCCCTCGCTATCTCCATCACCATCTCCTTGGGCGTTATGCACAAGATGCTTGTCATCATTGCCTTCTTATGGAGGTGGCAAATCTTCTTGACCAAATCTAGCAACAAAGAGTGTCTTGAGATGTAAATGATCCTCATAGAGAGTATCATACTTGGTTGTGGCCCAATCATAGAAGGCATTTTGACCCACTTCTATGTTACCATATTTTGTGTTGAAGTTTGCCAAAGCGGTAAGAATGACTTGTTGAAAATCGCCGGAAAATTGAGAATGTGATTGAGATGAAGAGGCATCGCGGGGAAAGGGTTCTTGTGATGGATCCTCGGCTTCGACTTGCTCATTCGGATCAACTTCCTCATTCGGATCAAAGTATTGATTTGGCAATGCTCTGGGTAGCTTAATCCATGTATCAACTGGGCGACCCTTGTGTTCATACACCTTTTCTTGAGTACTCGGGTCAATTTTACTAACATCCCAGCCAATAGCCTCAAGATGATCTCACATGTTGATTGGTTGCACGGTTTGGAGGTTCTTAGGAAGCATCACACCATTGGCAATTAGAATTTTGTGGATGAGATTACCAAAAGGAAGGATGCATTGGCTATCACTCAAACAAGCCAACATATGTGAGATAATCACGAAAGGAATGTTGAACATTCGATCGTTATCCTCAATCATGTTCCGTAGAAAGAATATCGCATTGAACTCAACAGTAGTTCTGACAGCAACCTTTGGGGTAAGAATGTTGATGAAAATGTGAACCGGTGAATATAGGGTAGTTTAGTAGCTTGAAGCTTCTTAAACCGTTTGACTTGAAACCAAGACAAATAATCATGGTGGGGTTCTTCCGGTGGCCCGGGCCATTTACGAATCAAGTAAATTTCTCCCCCTCATTCAAAAGTCCTAACCATTGAGCAATGTTTGATAGAGTGAATTGTATTTGGTACCACATACATACGTCGTAAAACCCCATGGAGAAATGGTTTTTTTAATGTTAGCATAGAATGCCCGAATAATGGTTACATTGAAGGGTTCTTGACATTCAATAAGAGGTTTCATACCCCACTGGTTGGTATATTCCGTAACCTTGTTATCCTCCCATTCTTGAACAATACGACCCCTTTTGATAAAATAGTAATCGTTTGTCTTTGGTTTTGTCATGCGAGCCGTGTACATCACATAGGCATCATCATCTCTTAAAAGGTACAAATTTCCTCTTACCTCGTTCAAGTTATTGAGTTGCACAGATTGTCTGACCGACGTTGGATCCATCCTTGCCCTCTTGAAAGCTAGAAGCTTGCTGTCGGTACTCGGCCTGGTGACGTTTTTGCATGAAGCCATGGCTCTTGCTTGAGAATTTAGAGAGGAAACCCTAGTTCTAAGGTTAGAGAGAAATTGAAGAGATGAGAAGGTTTGAGAGATAATGAAGCAGGTAGATAGATGAGAAATAAGAATAAAAGGTTGGATCTAGAAGGATTTTAGGATTGATGAAGGGAGTAGGGAGTATTTGGAGGAAGAATTTTAGGGAAGACAAGAGAGGAAGAAGAAGATGGAAGAAGAAATGAAGTTTGGGAGAGAGAAATGGTCAGGATCGCATAAAAAAACTGAGAATTTTACGAACCGTCATGTGACGATTGAACCTGGAGATTTTGGCGAAGCACAAGCGTTCTAAACTGTCACTGATGGTTCCCAACCATCACACGATGGTTCCTAATCGTCAGTGATGGTTACCAACCGTCACACGACTGTTGATCCTGAAATGTCGGCGAGGCATTGTCGTTTTGAACTGTCATCGACGATTACCAACCATCACATGATAGTTTCTTCTAGAAAATGGGTGAGAGAGCATTTATTTAAAACGTCATTGACGGTTTCAAACCGTCATGGAACAGTTTGTGCTAGATATTGATCTAATTTTGGATTTTGACTAAAATTTAAAATTCATTTCAATAATTTAATGTTTCCAACATTTCAATAATTTTGACTAAAACGAAGTTCAAAGTGTTGTTGTGTATTTAGAGGTTTCGTAAATATATCAACGATTTGGTTTTTGGTATCGACGTAAGATAGTTCGATGTCGCCTTTTTCTATATGGTCTCTAATGAAGTGATATCTAATCTCAATGTGTTTCGTTCGAGAGTGGAATTTCGAATTTTTGAAAATCAGAATTGCACTTGTGTTGTCGCACATTATTGGAACCTTGGGGAAGCATAAATTGTAGTCTTTCAATGTATGAATCATCCATCATAATTGGGTGCAACAACTCCCGACGGCCACGTATTCAGCCTCGGTTGTTGAGAGAGCTACCGAGGTTTGTTTTCTACTAGACCATGACACAAGTGAATCACCTAAGAATTGACAAGTTTTGCTTGTACTTTTCCTATCCATTCGGTGTCCGGCGAAATCGGCATCGGTATAACCTACTAAGTCAAGTTCTGATTGACGACCATACCATAATCCCAAGTTTAAAGTACCTTTTATATATTTGAAAATTATTTTTACGGCTTTTAAGTGTGATTCCTTAGGATTTGATTGAAATCTAGTGCAAAGACATACCGAGAACATAATGTCGGGCCTACTTGATGTTAAATAGAGTAGACTACCTATCATAGCGTGATATAGGGCGATCTTACGGGTTTTCCGCCTTCATCTGTATCAAGGTTGATATTTGTCGCCATCAGTATTTTTCTAATCTTGCTATCATCTTTGCCGAACTTTTTCACCAACTCCTTTGCATATTTAGCTTGATTTATGAAAATGCCATCGTGTAGTTGCTTGATTTGCAATCCCAAAAAGAATTTTAGCTCTCCCATCATGCTCATTTCAAATTCACTGCTCATTAACGAAGCAAAATTCTCAGCAAGTGCCGCATTAGTTGAACCAAAATTAATATCATCTACGTATATTTGAACCAACAACATGTCATTTCCTTTCTTTGGTGAAAATAGTAGTGTCATTTTTCCCTCTTGTGAAATTATTGTTTACTAGAAAAGAACTAAGCCTACCATATCATGCTCTAGGAGCTTGCTTGAGACCATAGAGGGCTTTATCAAGTTTGTGCACATATACCTCTTCTTGTATGAATCCATTCAAGAACACACTCTTGACATCCATTTGGAATAGGGTGAAGCCCTTGTAAGAGGCATATACCAAGAGCATCCAAATGGATTCTAATCTAGCAATGAATGCAAAAGTCTCTTCGTAATCTAACCTTTATGTTTGTCTAAAATCTTGCGCTACCAACCTAGCTTTATTATGAACAACATTCCCTTCTTCGTCCTTTTTGTTTCTAAAAACCCATTTTGTTCCAATTAACCCTCTATTTTTAGATTTTGGCACAAGTTCTTAAACTTTATTTCTTTCAAATTGGTTTAGTCTTCTTGCATGGCACAAATCCAATCGACATCCAAACATGCTTGTTCTAAGTTGGTTGGTTCAATTTGTGAAACAAACACACAATAAGCAATCATTTGATTTAAACTGGACCGAGTTCTAACATTGTCCCTAGGGTCTCCAATTATATTTGCCGAAGGATGAGCGGATACTTCCCTTAGGTCTTGAGGTATTTGGTACTCGGTATGTTCTGTTGATGTCGAGTCTTCTTCTTGGGTGTCACCTTCGTTGAGGGCATTTTGTTCGCGTCCTTCCACTTGGTCTGAGATAGTGGTTGGCTCATCACCTTGTTGCTCATTGTTTGCACTTGGTGTGTTATCCACGAATATGATCTCCTTTGGGACTTGTTCTTGAGAATGATTTTCTAAGTTGGATGCATCCAAACCTACAATATCTGCATTCCCTTTCTCGGTCCGAGCATTAGTAAGTTCATCAAATTTAACGTGAATAGACTCAATAATAATTTTAGAGGTTAGCACATAAATTTTATAGGCCTTACTAGTCATTGAGTAACCTACTAAATTACCCTCAATTGATTTTGAATCAAATTTGGTGACTTTAGGAGAATCATCAAGGACAAAACATTTTGAACCAAAAGTCCTAAAATAAGATATGTTTGGTTTACGACCTACCCACAATTCATAAGGTGTTCTTTTGATTATTGGTCTTAGGCTGACTCTATAGATTACATGACATGCGATATTAACCGCTTCGGCCCAAAGATATTTTGGTAAAGATAAATCATTGAGCATAGTGCGTGCAAGTTCTTGTAGGGTACGATTTTTCCTTTCTACTACATTTTGCTGGGATGTTCTAAGGGTCGAGAACTCATGTTTGTATTCTCTAGTAGAACACAATTCATCAAATCTAGCATTTTTAAATTCACCTCAATGGTCACTTTTAATCATTTTTTCTTTTGAGGCCTTTTTCATTTTCAACTCTATTGCAAAAGTCAACAAAGTTTTCAAAAGTTTCACTTTTATTGCTTAAAAAGATAATCCATGTGTATCTACTATAGTCATCTACAATTACACGCACATACCTCTTTTTATCTAAACTTGAAACACTAATTGGCTCGAACAAATCAATATGAATTAATTGTAATGGCTTATCGATTGAGACCACATCCTTGGAAGCAAAGCTAGATTTAACTTGTTTATCCTTAATGCATGCGTCACATACTCTATCCAAGTCGATTTTGCTCCAGAGTAGTTCTTTAACTAAATCATGTCTAGTCAATTTCTTAATAGAGCTTGCACCTAAATGTGCTAAACTTCGATGCCAAAGTCAAGATTGATTAATCAATGCATTTAAACATACTTCACATTGACTAAAATCATTTAGGTACAAGTAATATATTACATTTTGTCTTTCACCTTGATATACCTTCTCATTTGTTTTTTACCACATTAGATGACAATTGTGAGCTTCAAACCTTATATAATAATCAACATCACATAATTGACTTACACTAAGCAAATTGAAGTTTAAACCATCCACTAAATAAATATTTGAGATAGTTAAATTTTGGTTTCCAACGGACCCTATACCAACAATTTTATTTTTTCTTTTGTTACTTCCAAAGGTCACCGAACCGCCATCATAGTGTTTTAATGAAATAAAGTTAGAACTAGAACCGGTCATATGAAGTGAGCATCCACTATCAATGATCTAAGTATTTTCTCTATAAGATGACGTCATACAAACCTATAAGAATATATTAGTAGTTAAACATACTAATATATACCTTATACTGACGTGTTTCCATGAGTGCTAATAAATAGCCCTAAAGCAGTACTAAAAGAGTGGTTGCAAGCGCACAACCTATCGTGTAGTACGTGATCGGGTGTCAAATCCACAAGGAACGAGAATTGAATACCAAATTTATTACTTTTAATTAGCTAAGCGATCAAATTTTGGATTTGAAATTTAACTAACTAAATTCTAAAATTAATTAAAACAAGAACACTAAAATATGAGAGAGATTAAAATATTTTTTTGGTAATTCTAGGATTTCGGCATACAAATTACTAGAGGTCATTGGTCTTTATTTAACAAACATCGTACTTTTATAATTTCTTTGTGGGTTTCTAATCCAATATTAGCATTTATCCACTTTCATGGCTTCGTACCGTACCTAATCAAATTGAACGCCCGCTTTCGCGGTACATTCTCCTAAACTAGATCCATTAAAACTTGTGATTAGCCTAAACAATTTTAGTAATTTATTTTCTCCTTTCGGTGCTTCGATAAATTAACTAAACAAGTTTAGGTCTCCCCTTAGGAACTGATTTCTCCTACCGGTGTTTCACCAATTCCTACGCTATCTTATGTTATCGGAACTCAAATTACCACCTTTCGATACCTAATTCAAGTCCTAAAAATAAAACTGTTCGTGTGGTCGAATTAGTCTTTTGGTTACCAATCTAATGTGGTCATTCGTTGAGAGGTATTTACAATGCAATCAACTCGTACCATACAAACAATTAACAATTCAATTCATAGGATAGACAAAGATCGGATAAAAGTACCAACATCCATTAAACTAAACCAACAATATAGTAACGTGTTATATGTCTAATTTTAGAATAAAATTTTAGCCAAGCATGACATAAAGAACACAAGATTCAAGTACAAATTCCATTCCAACAAATCAAAATAAAAATCAAAGAGAAAAATTGATAAAGCCCTTGTTGCAAATTTCTCCTCTTGTCCTTAGTCTCATGCGCCAAAACCCCACAGCAAATGAGAATTCCTCTTCAAAAGTGCATTTGCCCTCCTTTTTCCCTTGCACAAGTGTAGGTCAGAGAGTTTCCAAAATGAGAGAGATTCCAAAAAAATGTGCCTTGCGCCAAGTCATCAGCAAAAATTCAAAATAGGAGAGAGATTAAATCATGAAATTATTTCCTCCAATAGCGCTCATGTATCCAAAATAATAAAGACAAAGGCTCCCTTCCTTAATTCTTTCTTTGCGCACCAGCAAGAGTCATAAGAGGAAATAAATATTGCGCATCCATTAAGAGAGAGAAATTTAAGAGCAAACTACAGTCTTTATAAGGAGCTGCTATCAAGAGTCTTGGCAGAACTTTTTGTCTCTTTAAAGTTCCTGAAAATTCACAAAAAATGCAAATACGGCAGTAACACGTTCTAATAACAAAACAAGTGCTGAAATTAACATGATTCAAACAAATTGAGTATGTTTTTTGATCAAACCTTGTATAAATATATCATTAAATATGCACCTATCATATACCAAACCCCCCCTAAATATTTGGCTAGGTAATTTATGGGAAAAATCCAACCAAGTTATCAAGCCTTAAGCTTAGAAACCCAAACAACATTTTTCAAATTTCCTCATTTCCTAAGCTTACACTCCAAAGAGATATGACCGTTCTTGCAAAAATAATTACAAAAAGCGCGAATTGTGGGATTATTGAGTGCTTTAACAAATCGATTTTGATAATCAAATTTCAATTCTTGAACATTTTTTCGGTTGATATGAATTTTTGAGTTCATGAGCGTTAACTTGATTATCATTTATTTGTCGGAAAACAACTTTTGATTTCTCATTTTGTTGAGATCCAACAAGAATTGTATCTTTTATTTCGTGTCTCCAACCGTTTGGTGCCCTTTAATAGGTGTTTCTTGACCAAGATAGATTAAAGTAGTTATATCTAGGTTCCGGTTTGTTTTGGCATTAGTACCATTATTGAACCGATACATAAAAGCATAGTTGGGTCTATTTCTAGAATTTGAGTATTTTTTGTCATTGCCCTTGAATTTTTTAGTTTGTTTTCCTTTTACTTTAGGGTTTAGTGGAGCTAGTGAATTGAAAAGAGGATGCACCATTTTTTATCCAATACCTAACTTATCATGAGATTTTTGTCCCTCAAACATTTTACTTAGATCATTTCTAGTGTCACTACTCAATATACTAGTGGATCTTAAAACTCCATAGTAGGGCTGGGCAAAAGGCTCACGACTCGTGACTCGCTCGTAACTCGCTCGGATTTTAGCTCGTTATCAACTCGCTCAGATTTAACTCGAGCTAATCTGACGCGACTTGTGTAGCTCGTATAATTTACCAGTTGAGTTCGAGCTATTGCCAGCTCGCTCGTTAACTCGCTTAGATTGTTATAATGCACATTTTTTCTCCTAATATGTTGATACATTCATTTTAACATTTTTTCATAATTTTCTTATGTTTTTTATTGATATAAATTATAGTCGATTTTATAATTAGCTCTAGTAAGTATATCAATAAAACACAAATATGAGCCATGACTCATAGATCATAAAACATAACATTTCAAAATTCTCCCCTTCTTTCATGAAAGTCAAACACATCTTTTATGAAAGCACAAAAGAAGGAAGACAAAAGGAAAAAAGAAATCTCTTTATAATAAAATACATGTCCTTTGTCAAGATTAAATACATATCTAAAAACACATGAATGAAGAAAATCCAAACACACGCTCAAACAAAGTACAAGTAAACACATGTTCAAATAAATATAAATGAGGAAAATAAAAAATAAATATTGAAGCAAGATGATAAAATTCTTAGTTAGTAATATCCTTCAAAATGATCATCATAAAGGGTTTAAAAATGATTTGGCGCTTTCAAATCAAATCAAATCTCTTTAGAAAGTTGTCTTGTGTCATTCAGTATATTCTCCATCACTTGAGAATCATGAATATTGAGGACTGAAATAATGCCTCATATAAATAATTGCAGGACTTGTGCCTAATCAGAACAAAAGAACCCAGGACCTCATTAGTCAAAAATAAACAAAGCTCTGAACAATTGCATACACCCAAGTCACAAAAAGAAATCACGCTCGTTGGAAGTGACTTGTCCACTTTTTTTTTCAAAAGGATACGTCTCCTCGGACCGAAGTGATTTAGGGGAGCAAAAAAGGATAGCCGACAGTTATACAAATTGTTTTTATATTTTATTTCAGATCGAACTTCGGTACAAACTCAGGCAAGAATTTATACTGGTATGAACTACATATATACTGCTATGGACAGACCAATACAGTGGTTTGATTGTGTGTGTTAATTTTTACGATATCATGTGTGTGTGTGTGTGAATTTTTAGATTATATGAATTTACGTGTTAGAACATACAAATTAGTTTCCGAATTTTGTTTGATTTCAGTTAGTTTTCTCTCTTGATTTTCTGTGACATATACAAATAATAATTTTGAGCATAACAGTTTACTAAAAGAACTTTTTGGTTTGCTCGAACTCGCTAATTGGGAATTTCTGATGAGGAGTTGCGGTTCATCTACTAATATTTAATTCATGTCCGATTCATCTTTTGTAACCGGATAATATTTACTATTTGCCTCTCTCTGGAATGATTGGATCAGCTGTGACAATAATTATGAGACAGAAAGCGGTGCAACCAGAATGAGAAGGATGCAAGAAAGAAAAAAGCCAAAAAAATAGAATAGGCGATCAAGGCAGGCAGCAAGTAAAAGTAACAGTAAAAGTAGAGTAAGAGTAAGAGTAAGAGTAAAAATAAGAGGAATGGAAGAAACGTGAGATGCTGGTTTTCGTTGGAGGGAGGCGGCATATCTCTCGGCATCTCTCGGAGATATATCGGCATATGCTTAATGCTTGGAAGTTATTCCAGTCGAGAATAAATTCCATTCCATTCCATTCCATTCCAATTTCTAAATGCTGTGCTGTTCTGTGATGTGCTGGGATTGGAATATGTTATATGTTCTCCTAATTCCCTTGGAATATGCCTTACCTACGACTCTTTCTCCGTCTCTCTCCCTTGCTTCTCTCTCTCTCTCTCTCTCTCTCTCTCTCTCTCTCTCGCTCTCGCTCTTCCTCTTGCCCGCTTGCTTAATTAATTGATTCGATTCGAGAGATGACGATGGAGGAGGCGCCTCTGCTTCTCTCCGCCTCCGCCTCCGCCTCCGCCTCCGCCTGGGCTGCCGTCCCTCGTCGCATTGCGCTCTTCGTCGAGCCTTCCCCTTTCGCGTAAGTGCTTACTATCTTCTCTCTTCTCTTTCCATTCTCTTCTCTGCGCTAGCTTAATTGATTAGATTAGATGAGATGAGATTAGATTAGCTTAGATTATTAGTAGATCAGATTAGATCAGATTAGGTTAGATAGACATCGAGCGAGTCAACGCTCGCTGCTCAATTAAGCTTGTCGCCCACTTCACATTTCTATTCACATCTCTTCTCTTCTCCTCTCCTCTCCTCTCCTCTCCTCTCCTCTGTGCATGTGCTTGCAGATACATCTCTGGATACAAGAACCGCTTTCAGAATTTCATCAAGCATTTGCGAGAAATGGGCGACGAGGTACCTACCTTGACCTTGTAATCAGTCTTTGTTTGTTATCCATGACTATCTCATATGATTTATATCTATCTATCTGATGTCATCTTACCTCTCTCTCTCTCTCTCACTCTCAGGTCCTTGTCGTCACCACCCACGAGGGAGTTCCCAAGGATTTCTACGGTGCCAAAGTCATCGGTTCTTGGAGGTAGTAAGCCAATTTTTTTTTATTTCTATCCAACTTTAACTTGTGTGCTGCTTGATCCTCCACTCCCTTCATGTTTTCGTCTTTCAGTTTTCCATGCCCCATGTATCAGAATGTGCCCCTCTCCTTGGCACTCAGCCCCAGGATCTTTCAAGAAGTTGCCAAGTTTAAGCCTGACATTATCCATGCCACCTCCCCAGGCGTTATGGTACGCCATTTACCATCCTATCCTATCCTATCACCTTGCTTTATTACAACTCCTTTCTCAATTTCTGCCTTTTAATCTCTTCTTCTCTTTCAGATTTTTGGTGCTCTTGCAATTGCTAAGATGCTCTCTCTTCCTATGGTCATGTCTTATCACACTCATCTTCCTGCGTAAGTTTCTAATCCAATTGACCTTGTTTTTCTTCTTTTTTACTCCAATTTTGTGCATCATATCTTCATCTCTTGTATACCTCAAAAAACTTTAAAAGCATGCCACAATACTCACCTGCCTTCATACAAATGCACTTGAAAATGTCTCCATTTGCCCTCCGCAGAGAAAATTGTATTCTGGATATTTAACATTCTAGTAGTATATATATCAAAAATGCGCCAAATATATTTACTTTATTTTCATTCCATTGGCATATCATTGTTCTTATGCTGACCAAAGTAACTTGGCGGTTGCACTGGAGCGGTTTATCCCAACTCTGGCCAATATTGCCTCAACATTGAATTAATGCTATCAGTTATCCTTTCTTGCTACATCTTTTTTCTGAGGTATATTGAAATCCTTCACATGTTTTTTGGCCAGATATATACCCAGATACACCTTCAATTGGTTAGTGGAGCCTATGTGGCAGCTTATTGGTAGTTACCTCTTGCTTTATCTCCAATTTCTATGCTCACCACCATGCAATATCCAAAACTGTTACTAATCTTTATCATTTTTGTGTCTATATTAAAGGGTTTCTCCATAGGTCTGCTGACCTTACACTGGTGCCATCCACTGCCATTGCAAAGGATTTCGAAACCGCCAAAGTTTTATCTTGTATGTACACTTTATAAGTTTATATAATTGTTTATCTAAAACCTGATTGTTACTGTAATAATTAGTGTTTTTTTTTCTAACTGATAGTATATTTTTCATTTCCAGCTAGCAGAATAAAGCTGTGGAACAAAGGTGTTGACTCTGACAGCTTCCATCCCCGATTCCGCAGCCAGGAGATGCGTGTCAAGCTTACGTAAACTCTCTCTCTCTCAGTACGGTCAATACATATCTCGGTGTTTCAGTTGTGTATTAACTTTTGCTTGTATTTGTAGTGATGGTGACCCAGAGAAGCCATTGGTCATTCATGTGGGTCGAATTGGTCTTGAGAAGAACTTGGATTTTCTAAAAAGGTTGATTATTGTTTTTTGTTCTATTACTAGAGTGGCGTCCAGAACTTGGATTTTCTCAAAAGTCATGGATCTTACCCTTTGTGGTATTGAATCTTACAAAAATTAAGTATCATGGCATCCTTGGAGCTGTAATGATGGATGTCATTCTAAATTATGCAGGGTCATGGACAGGCTACCAGGAGTTAAAATTGCTTTTGTTGGAGACGGACCCTACAGGTATGGTGTTCCACATGCTTTTAGAATTGTTTATCTTTTTTTATTCAAGAGAGACTTAGTTTAAAATTATTTAGATCAAGGGACTGATGTATCTGTCTGTCTTGATGTATGGTAGTATCCAGGTATAAGTGATGACTGTTAGGAAGTTTAATATGCATTCATGTTTTTGTTTCTTGAGTATTTAGTTTTCTACCTGAAAACTGAAACTCGATATCAACTATGTATCTTTTAAGGAGCTTTCAATGAAATTGGAGGAATATCCTCTTTTAGTATATAAAAAAAGGAACTGATATATGAATTTTGTGCGTCCAATGGGAGCAGGCCAGAGCTGGAGAAGCTGTTCAAGGGAATGCCAGCTGTATTCACAGGAATGCTGTCGGGAGAGCAGCTGTCGCAGGCATATGCAAGCGCAGATGTGTTCGTGATGCCATCGGAGTCTGAAACACTGGGTCAGGTGGTGTTGGAGTCGATGTCGTCGGCAGTGCCGGTGGTGGCAGCGCGAGCGGGGGGCATCCCGGACATTATCCCGGCAGACCAGGAGGGCAGGACAGGCTTCCTATTCACCCCAGGGGACCTGGGTGACTGCCTGACCAAGGTTCAGCGCCTCATCGCTGATCCTGACCTCCGGGAGGCTGTGGGCCATGCTGCCAGGGAGGACACTGAGAAGTATGACTGGAGGGCTGCCTCCAAGAAGATCCGCAATGAGCACTACAGCACTGCCGTCTCCTACTGGAGGCGCAGCAGGGCGCCCTCCGCCCGCTAGGTCTTAGCGCTCCTCTTCATGCTCATTCTTTCTGCTGCCCTGCATTATTTCTAGTTTAGGGTTTGCAAATTGCAACTGAAGTATCAGAAAAAGAAAAAAAAAAGAAAAAAAACCACATAAATTTATTGTATGTCCATCCTCCACAGTTTGCACATGTGTGAGAGTGATATATGATGAGTTGGTTTTGGGCACATGCATATATTGTTCATAACAGTTTGCACTGGGGTTCGGCTGCTTTTCTCTACATTTCTGTACATTAGGGTTGGTAGTGTCCGGAGGTTTATTAGGTATTACTGTGGCAGTGTAAGTTTAATTTTTGCAATGGTACAACAATTTGCTTCTTTTTTTTTGTTTATGCCCGATGAAAAAATCTTCCATGTGTGTTGTTGTGTTGCCTCTCTAAGCTTTGGGGTGCAGAGAATTGACATGTTAATATGGATTTTCTAGTTGTCTCAGTTTTAATTGGAGGAAGTAGTTATTGTAGATTGTGTGTTGCACTTGAATTATTCTGAGAACTTGAGCAGCTTGTTGACAAGAAGGAAAATCGTTGAAAGGGCATAGCATAGGCCATAGGTTATGAAACTAAGAGCAGTCCTTCAGAATTAGAGAAGACGCTTTTTTATCCTCTAAAGAAGAAAGAAACAATTAATTACATTACACAAGAAAAGAAAGGGTCACAAGCAGCAACATTACACTTGGATGACAGCAAAAGCAAACAATATTTACAGGCAACAAGAATAAAAAGAGAAGTGGAAATGAAATGAGTGTTAGTGAGAAGAGGAAGAGGAAGGGGGAGGAGGGGCAGGTTGATTGTAAACGAGAAATATCTCAGCGCCTACGGCGACCGCATCGTCGAGAAATGAGATGAGGGTGTGTTGGTCGGGGAAGGGGCAGGGAACCGAGAGGCGGCTGTTGAGGTTGTACTAGATGTTGCGTATGTTCCTCAGTTCCTCAAAGCGAGCCGAGGGCAGGAGGTCCAGGAGGAGGAAGAGGCATGAGCATCATAATAGATAATAGAGTGAAGGCATCCTTGTGCTGGAGGAGGCACAGAAGAGCTGCAGCCGCTGCCTCTCGTGGTACACCTCCACCTCCACCTCCACCTCCACCTCCACCTACAGCAACGTAGACACCTGATTTTCTTGTCTCGATAATCACGAATACTTTGTTGAAAAAATAAAATATTGACCCAGATGATATTGGCAGTAGCAGTAGAATAAAAGTCAGAAATAGAATAGAATAGAATAGAATAGATTGAGTGTCGTTGTATACTTGGTGTTTGTAACTTGTAAAGCAAATTAAAGCAACTAAGCAAGCAAGCAAGCAGCCCACGCCACGCCAACGTTGTTTTAGTCGTTGCTTGTTCTTTGCTTTTATTTTATTTATTTTGCATTTGATTAATTGAATTGAATTGAATTGAATTGGGTTGGGTCTGGTCTAACGGAGACGGACGGGGACGGAGATCGATCACGATTCGCGAGAGAAGAAGGGAAAACAAGTGATCGGTGGATCGATCGGAGAGAGAAGAGAGAAGAAGAGGAGAGCAGCGATGTCGGACGCGCTGATCAACGGCCTGGCTGGCGCCGGCGGCGGAATCATCGCTCAGCTCCTCACCTACCCGCTCCAAACGGTAATCAATAATCAAATATTCAACAACCATCCCTTCCTCCCTCCCTCCCTTCCTTCCTTCCTTCCTTCCTCTTTCTTAATTACATTAATTCATGCGAATGCGACATGAATGAATCAATCGATCAGAGAGGCAGAGAGCCGAGTAGTAGGTAGTATGTAATGCAAGGCAATGCAATGCAAAGGGGTTGAACCTCTCTTCTCCCTTTCTCTGATTTGCACTGCTTTTCCTATTTGAAGGTGAACACGCGCCAGCAGACGGAGCGCCATCCCCCCTCCTCCCCCAACTGCACCCGCACTCACGGCACTCTCCGCCTCATCTACCTGGTATGCATCCTTCCTATTCCTACCCTCCTTCCCTCTCCTGTGGCATTTGATGCATCAATTCATTTCTAATTCAAACCAACCACAGCTGCTCAAGAATGAGGGATGGGAGCGCCTCTACGCCGGCCTCGCCCCTTCTCTCCTTGGCACTGCCGCTTCCCAGGTACCCACTGCTCCCCTCCCCCTCCCCTCTTCTTCTCAGATTAATTCACTCATTCACTCATTTCTCCCTCTTCCGTGCCTGCAGGGCGTATATTATTATTTCTACCAAATTTTTAGGGACCGAGCCGAATCCGCCGCCCTCGCTCGCTTCAAGAAAGGAACCGGCGATGGATCTGTTGGAATTCTCCACTCTCTTCTTGTCGCTGCACTTGCTGGGTAATTCATTCTCTTTCTCCATTTCTCTACCCACACCATGCCTAATGCCTTGCCTCTTTCCCATGCTCAACATTCCCATACTGTTATCTACATTTTTCATGCTTATACTATCTAGCCTATTATTTTTCCTATGTCCGCAGATGCGTAAATGTGCTGCTGACTAATCCAATCTGGGTTGTTGTCGCTCGGATGCAGGTACAAATTAACTATACTCACAACGGAAAAAGTCAAAATTTTCAATATTATTAAATCACAATGCTTTACTGATCTGATGCTTCAATTATGATGCTCTTCAGACTCATAAAAAGACGAGGAAAGAAACTACAGCTGTTGATGGTTTATCTGCTGTTCTGCATCTCGCCCCCCAACCTGCACTTGTCGAAAATCCCCCTTACAAAACCAGCCAAGTGGTATGTACATCACCCTTAAATATACAATATGATTTGTTGTTCCCTTCCAAATCTCAAAGATCATGTTTGCACAATACCATTGCCAATTTTCAAAACTACAAATGTCTCATGCTGTGGAGCTGTCATCTAATTCTGTGGTCTGTATTTAAGAAGACCACTTCATGGACTTTTCTGAGGATGGTCTTCCTAAATAAACGTTTACTTTTTTCTCATGTCTTTGTCCATTCTTACGTTGTATATTATATGAATTCTAACAAATTATTAGTACACGTGGTTTGCATTATAATTGGGATGCCCTTTGTAGGTACACGAACTTTATGACGAAGCAGGTTTGTTGGGTTTTTGGAAAGGCGTAGTGCCGACACTTATTATGGTAAATTATCTCAGTTTCTTATGTTTGTGTTTGTGCTTTGCCCATGACAGATTTTGTTTTATCTATT
This sequence comes from Eleocharis quinqueflora, assembly GCA_964058865.1. NCBI lineage: Eukaryota > Viridiplantae > Streptophyta > Magnoliopsida > Poales > Cyperaceae > Eleocharis > Eleocharis quinqueflora. The sequence goes on from CAXKVX010001098.1 coordinate 97,039, forward strand.
GTCATCTCTTATTTAGGTAAGTAACCCTGCAATTCAGTTCATGCTGTATGAGACACTACTAAAAAAATTGAAAAAGAAACGGGCTACCAGCCTGAAAGGTGCTGATGGCTTAAGTGCTCTTGAGGTAACTAATTTTGTTTCTGCATATATGTTGAATATTCAGTGAAATATTTTGCATCGAGGACTTGGAATTTGCACTTTCGAAAAGTTCGAATCTATACCTACTGCGGGGCATTATTCAATGATCATAGGTGGTATTCTCTTAAAGTCTCGTAGGTGCTGCTCGAGGTTTTATAATGCAACATCGTGTTGGTTATGTTTGGATTGTAGAGTTGCTCTTTGATGTTTTGCAAATTACTATTTCAGATTTTTTTTCTGGGTGCTGCTGCGAAGCTTGGGGCAACTATTGTCACTTACCCCTTTTTGGTCGTGAAGGTAAATACAGAACTACTGCATGTACCAATGCCGAATCTTCTTAGATTATTGTACTCTTATACCTATGAGGTTGTCGAAACTAAGGATGATGTTGGTGTTTGTTTGGCAGGCTCGGCTGCAGGTAAAACAAAAGGTCGAGGATGACAAGCGAAGACAGTACAAAGGTAGTGTTTGTCAGAACAAAGTTAATTTTATTTTTGTTGTGTGTTCTGAAGCAAGTGATTTGTATGCTTGCATTTGCACTAATAAGCAGGCACATTAGATGCAATAAGAAAGATGATAAAGTACGAAGGAGTGTGGGTGCTGTACAAAGGAATGAGCACAAAGATAGTGCAGAGTGTGTTTGCGGCAGCCGTGCTCTTCATGGTTAAAGAGGAGCTTGTCAAGGGGGCGCACGTGCTCGTTACTGGGGGCCTCAGCCTCGGCCTCTTTCGGCCCTCGAAATCGAAGCAATCTCGTCTCTCTAGATAAATAAAATAAAATAAAGAGGAGGGTATTTATGGAGAATGTGCTGTATTTTATTTATTTTTGGTAAATGTATTATTTGGCTTGTTTTGGTAGTTTGGAATGCAGGAAGTCCGTGCTTGGAAATGGAATGGCAGGGATGGCCTTCTTTGAAAGAAAATAAATGTTGACAGTTGAGTAGTTGACACTGATAGGAATAAATCATAATCATAATCTATATCTATATTATCTTATAATGCACCTAAGAAATGGAGGCCTCCTTTTATTCATAGTCTTACCTTTCTTATGGACGAAAATACCCCTTAAATCTATACCACTTAAGTTGTCTGATCCTACAACGGTTGAGATTTACTTTCAAAAATTCGGAGCTAACATGAGCCGTTCGATGGAGCTACTTTTTTAATTTGCAACACTGCGTTCTGATTTAGCGTGTAGAAGTCCTTAATTTCTCCTTTATCGCTTTTGTGCGCATTTGTTACACGAAATGCCGTTTTTGCTGCTACACCGTATCTGTCTTGCTCGCTTAACCTAAACTCTGAAACACCTCTCCAAGCCGCCCTCCCTTGCTCGCAGCCTCGCACCCCTCTCTCCCATCGCTCATCGAGACTCCTCCGTTCTAACCTGTCGCTCATCGAGACTTCTCTCCTCTAACCCGTCGCTCATCGAGACTTCTCTCCTCTAACTCGTCGATCGTCGCTCATTGAGACTTCTCTTCCCCACCGGTCACTCATCGGGACTTCGTTCCCTTTACTCTCTTCATCCGTTGTTCCCTTTTATCTTCCATTTTCGTATCCGTCAGCAAATCCCTCTCTTCATCCTTCGTTCCCTTTTTCCTTTTCTTTTTCATACCCGTCAGAAAATTTCTCCCTTCATCCTTCGTTCCTTTTCTCTTTTCTCTTCCACACCCGTCAGCAAATCCCCAACCAACAAATCAGTCTCAAAGGTTAGCCTATTTGTTTCAAAGCATGCTCTTTACTTAATAATTACATCACATTTTTTGTTTATTTTTGTTTTGTCCGTTTGGAATTTCATAATATGAAATTTAATTTACTTAAAAAATAAATGAAAATTTCTTTTGGTGTAACTGAACTTCTTACTGTCGAAACAGAATCGACCTTAATTGAAGCAAAATATTTCAGTAAAGAATGCATTAATTAGTAAGTTGAAAATTCATACATGTCTGCAAAAGGAATTTGTATTATCCTTTTTTTGACTCAGGATAGTACATTAGCGAATGTGTAAATTCTTTTGACATTTGTACTATTGTACTAATTCTCTTTAAATTTTACTTTAATAGTTTAACATTATCATAGCTTCAGCACTGCTCTAAATCTTTTTATGTTGTCATTAATTAACAGCTGGTCCTTTATTTTTGATTAAAAGCTCATTAAATATTTTTTTGTTCGTTTCTAATTTTTCTTTGTATTTACTGCACACAGATGTAATGGACATACTTACAACACTGAGAGGCAAAGGCATGCCTGCTCTCTATTCCTGATCTTGCAAAAGGTGATTAATTGGTTATTCATTTTTTTTTGCTTTTGATTCTTGCTTAGTTTAATGAGCATGTCAGATCATGACCTTGCGTAAAATGAACGCCATCATCACATCTAGAAATGTGTTTCCTTGGTAAAAAACACAACTATGTAGCTATCGATTTGTTTGTTTTTTGTCAATGTCAAACATTAACCATAATATAATTGGGGGATAATTGAGGTGTTCCTTTTTATGGGATGATGATACATGAGTTACAAAAATGAATATGTGAGACTGACGTAATCTATCCATCCGACGGTGAAGAATACGTCCTCAAAGGCTCTGAAATTACACCTGGCTGTTCTGGTAAGAATGCTATGCTTTTGTACTTCTTCACACAAACTCATAAAAGAGAAAAAAAATTCACATACAAGTCCTCTTAACTTTTCTATTGTATATATGTCCTGAAAACTCAAAGATAAAAATTAGTTCAATTAATAATTTAGTATCTTTTTTCTTAACCTTCTGTACAAGTATATTTACACATTTTTCCTTAATTGCCTCTGATTTTGTTTCCCCTCAAAATTTTCAGAGAGATTTCACCACCACCCAATTAGCAACAGGTTCACACCAAAACCTCTCTCAATTGCCCGTAAACCATACATCGAACCAGACAATGAAGATGACAAAGTGCAGACAGGCAACACTAATGAACGGGAACCACTTGAACATGGCTACCACGACAACATTGCCACTGGTGCACGTCGTACACCTTGTCCACCAACACGCACAATCACCCACAAGAAGGGACATTATAACCACTACCGTCAGATCGAGTTGCCGTTGGAGTATGCTTCCTCTCCCAGCTCCTCTTCATCAGAAAAACCACCCAATTTAACAGTTGAAATCGACCTCAAACAGGGCCCGGCCAGACCCAATTCAGTCTTCTTATAATTAATTGCTTGTGGAGCCGGGGCGGTGAGTGCCAAAGGTTCTACGAGAAAGAGTAGTGGTGAATTGCAGTGTGGGTGGTTAGTCGAGTCACAACTGGCCAGGTCGGTTTAGACGACGAGTTCAGCCAGGTTCAGCACAACTCAATGTGTGGTAGCTTGTTTGTGGAGGATAAGGAATACTTAGCTGGAGTAGGTACACCGGGCAGTGACAAAGCCAACTTTGAAGAAATCAAACTCCTACAGTGAAGAATGGTATTATTTTCTTTGGTTGAGATTATTTTTTAATGTTTCAATTATTTCATCATTTACGTGGTTGTGTTTACCTATTATTCAAAATTTATATTTACAGAAATGTTGGTGCCTACTTATAATATAATTGGGGGATAATCAAATTATTTGTTTGTACTTTGTACTGTGTTTTTTATACCATTTATATGATTTATTTTCGTTTGCCCGTTAATCATGTTATTAGTCTATGCAGTGCGAATTATTATAGATATATTTTTAAAAAAAAATTAGCCTATCCTATTTTAATTTGCTAATTCTTCATTCTGTCCTCAGAAAGCTATGAGGAAAACAAAGTCAGTGGGAAACAATGATTGTCCAATGAAGCTAAAGCTGGTGACTACTCCTTTCTATGTTTTGAACATTAAATAATTACCATATGATAAATATCACCATGTCAATTAATAATTTATAGGAGTTAACAAGCTCGATAATATTAGCTTATTATTGAAAGAGGCCTTGAATGATATCATCAAGTTATCTATCACCATAGTCACCTCCAGACATTGCACAATTAAGTACCTTTTGTTGAAAAATATTTTTTCATTAATTTAAATTTCATTTTGAAAAATGCTTCTTTTTCATATGAATTGTTCTCTTTTAAAAAAATGAAAGATAATAAAAGACGGGGATATCATTTCTGGTATAGTTGTTATAGAGTTATTGTAAACTTCTGTTTAATTTGGTACTTAAACCCTTATGTTTGAATGACGAGGTTATTTAAAATTATCCTTTTATTTGAATAGATAAATTCTGCAACTTCCAACTTCTACCAGATTGAACTAACGATTGGTCTTCTTTAATTAAATTTGCGGACAGACGACGGAACAAAAAACTAGCGACTCGCGATTTCACGGTGCAAGCATTGTCGAAGATTTTGAATTGCTTTTTGTAACCGATTCGATTTGAGCATTTGAGATTCAACAGTTTGAAACTAAATTTGCGCAAAAACTTTTAATGATAAGGATGCAGATGCAACCTTCATCCAGGGGTCTTGTACTTGCATATGGTTTGTACTGGCATATGTACAATCCATGTCAGTTTTCTGATATTTAAATGTGATACTATACGGAACAATATTGTAGAAGAGATCAGATAGTGATGCGTACACAATTAAATGAGTAAATTTCAAAAGAACTGATAACATGTGTTACTTGGCATTACTAATTGATATTTATCATTGATTGTTATAGTGAATTGGACCAAAAACAGATAGTCAGGTGAGTACATTTTTTTTTCTCTCACAAGCAATTGAGGAAGCAATGTGTAATTGTGTATTAACTTGATTTCTTGTCAACGATTAGCAATTATGTTGTACATCATTAAATAAGCAGTTCTGATAACCTCTATTACTTGACATTACTAATTGATCTTAATCGTTTGATTGTTATAGTGGATTGGAACACGGACATATAGTCAGGTGAGTACATTGTTTGCACTGCTGAAGATTGATTGTTAAGTTTATATAGAATTTCAATTTTTGTTTGATAATTTGGTGATTTCTATAGAATTTGTGGGGTTGTTGTCATACAAGGACATGCCTAAAAGAGCTTGCTTTTAGAGTTTATCATATTGATTATTAAGCTTACAATAGAGTTTCTAATTTGTTGGTTGTTGTGTGATGCAGTAAATTGTATATAGTTCAGGGATTGTTTTGTAAAAGAGCTTGCTTAACGGGCTATGTATTTTATCATATGGGAGTCAAGAAAATCATGAGTCTTGGTTAGCATTTTTTTGTGTCCTTTTAAGTGGTCTTAAAACACCAATCATTCATCTTCACTGATATTTTTCTAGAAAAATAATTGAATTTTACAAAGAAAAAAGTATGTATAAGACATTTTCACCTTCTATTGATTCCTTTGGGAGTCTTTATTTAGAATCTTTTTTTAATATATAAATTATTTTAGAGATCTTGTTTTCCCTTCTAATTTTAGATTAAATTTTCATACATTTTTAGATTCATTTACTTTGCAGCGATTAATTTTATGCTTGGCATTAATTTTATTTTATTTTCCTTTTCCTTACAATCAAAATCAATTTTGTGATTGAAATTTTAATTCATAAATAAGCCTTTCTTTTTCTTTACGAAATTATTTATTAATTGTTAAATACATATCATACTTATGATCTTTTTATAGTGCTCCAATAATGCAACGTGCAACCGAAGATTAAAATTCGTTTATAAATTACTCAGAAATGAAAATGACTTAGTTTCTTTTGTAAAGTGCTCCAATAATGCAACGTGCAATCGAAGATTATATTTGTTTATAAATTATTCAGAAATGAAAAATGACTTAGTTTCTTTTGTAATTATGTTTTGTATGTTTTTATGGATCGACAAAATATAAAAATCTAATTATATCAATTCTTTACTTTCCGTTGCCGTGCACAGACACTATTACTTATATATATAACACACACAAGCATATCAATATATGGTGTATACAAGATATAATATTAGATAAACATCAAAATAGAAGAGACAGAGAAAAAGTATGACTACCAATATCGGATATCTTTTTAGGTCAAATCGTTAAGACACACAATTGCGTAAGAGCTCGTTAGAGCGAGCATCACCTCTTCTATCCAACGAGATCAAATTCGATTAACACAAACGGAAATAATTAGATCCAAAATTAGCAATCATAAAAGAAAATTTTGTTTTCTACTACATAATTTCCTCCCGTTGCTGTGCACGGCACGATTACTAGTCATAATCATAATCATTTGGTAAATGCATTATTTAGCTTGGTTTTGGTAGTTTCAGTTGGGAATGCGGAGTGGCATTCGAAATTTGGGCCTTGTTCATTTTGAAATGGCGGCCCATCACGATTTTATTTTATTTTATTTCATTTCGTTGCGCGAGGGAAAAGGAGAAAGGATAAGGTTCCGGGGGCGAGGCGAATGAGTATCTCATAGAAGAGGATTAGCGTCGAAGAAGAGGACCAGAGCAGAGCAGAGCACTTACTATAGCATTAGCATCGAAGAAGAGCACTTATGGCAATGCCGGCGGCGGTGTCGCTCTCTCCCTCTCCCTCTCCCTCTCCCTCTCCGTCCTCCCTCCTCCTCCCTCCTCGCCGCTCCACCGCCTGCGCCGTGCTGCGCGTCCGGGCCGAGCAGCTCACCCTTCCCGTGCTCTCCTCCGACGGCCGGCGCATCGGCTCCACCTCCCTCGACCTGCGCTCCGCCCCTCCATCCACCGCCCGCGCCGTCGTTCACCGCGCCCTCATCACCGACCAGCAGAACAGCCGCCGCGGCACCGCCTCCACCCTCACCCGCGGCGAGGTCCGTGGCGGCGGCAAGAAGCCCTACCAGCAGAAGAAGACCGGCCGTGCCCGCCGCGGCTCCCAGCGCACCCCCCTCCGCCCCGGCGGCGGCGTCATCTTCGGCCCCAAGCCCCGCGACTGGTCCATCAAGATCAACCGCAAGGAGAAGCGCCTCGCCATCTCCACCGCCCTCTCCAGCGCCGCCTCTGCCGCCGACGCCTTTGTCATCGAGGACGACTTCGGGCAGCAGTTTGAGAGCGGGCCCAAGACGCGGGACTTCGTGGCGGCCCTGCAGCGGTGGGGGCTGGACCCCAGCGAGAAGGCTGTGATCATGGCGACGGAGCTGCCGCGCAACGTGTGGCTGAGCGGCCGCAACATCGGCACCATCAAGATGCTGACGCCGCGCACCCTCAACCTCTTCGACATCCTGGACGCACGCAAGCTTGTCTTCACCAGGTCTGCCGTTGACTATCTCAATGAAAGGTACGGCAATGATAGCGATGATGCCACCGGCACTGAAAACGATGATGATGATGATGATGATGTCACTGAGGAAGAGGAAGAGGAAGAGGAAGAGGAAGAGGAAGAGCAAGCTGCTGCCTCATAGGAAACAAACTGCAACCTCAAGCTTTCCTTTTATTTCTACAGTCAGTTTTTTCATTAGATTTCTACTCCATGTCAATTGAACCGGTTACAGAATGCAACTTCATCTTCAGGCTGCAAGTATCACCTGCTCTGCCTGAAACTATGTTATGTCATGTCATGTTTTGTTATGTTATCATATAATATCAGCTGCTCATTTCATTTTTGTACAATTTATTTGTGTTCGCGAGATGTAACACACACACATTCAATGTCGCATGTTAGACTCCGGCAATTTGTACTAGTTCTCTGGTTTTTGCTTCTCTCTAACCCAACCATGATCCTTTCAATAATCCCAATTGGCAATCAACACCCAACCGTAGCAACGGTACACAAAACACCTGCTGAATATGAAGACGCTTTGAGCTTGTCTTGATAGAGTTTGTACCAGACCAAATAATCTATATCATGCATGGAGAATCAGAGATGTATGTGATGCCTAGTTCCTGCTCTTGATACAGTCGATCGGAGATGTAAGTTTTCTCGCTTGCCAAACTCAAATTTAAGACTCAAGCAAACATGAGAAACAAAAATCTCTCAAACAATAAACACAAACCTCTCCACACTTTGTGGTGTGAAAAGGTTTCTTTTGAATAACCAATTGCAAAAAACAAAACACGTCTGAAAATTGAAAATGGACACAATAGTTGCCCAACGCTTGACAAACAATGCAATGTTTGACATGAGAATGAGATCATTTGACACGAAATAAAATAAAATAAAATCGTGATGGGCCGCCATTTCAAAATGAACAAAATAAAATAAAATCGTGATGGCAATGCACTGCTCATTTACATCCAAGCCCGATTTTGTTATGTGAAACTTGACTAATATATATCTTGTCATAGTCAATTTTAATATAATGGTTTGATGCCTTAACAAACTTAACAAACTTAACAAATTTAAAAGTCTAAGGATGTGTTTTTTTTAATTTATTTTCTTTATCTAAATTGACTTTGGTCTCAAAATCTTTAACCATAGTTTCTAGCAATTCAATCTTAGACTTAAGATCATTAATCTTAGCAATATTAACATCCATAGACTTTTTTGGACTCATCAAGTAACTCCTTAAGCTTAGTCACATTAAAAAACTCTTGATCTTTATTCAACTCATAAGACTCATCGCAAGACTTATCACAAAACCATCATGAAATTTAGAGAGGTCAAATTCTACCGTTTTAGCTCGACTAGGGGTCTTCATATCTTGAGCACCTGTAATCTTTGCTTTTGGTTGAGCTATATTCTCTTGTGCACAAGCATCTACTTTTGCAAAATTCAAAGGCTTCTTAATTTGCTTTGGTACAACTATCATTGGAAGTGTCAAATCTTTTTTTCGAAATTGGAGGACTCAAAGGCTTCTCAATCAACTATGAGGTGTCTATCCTCGAGATACATGATGGCATATCAAGTCTCATTGAGGCTTCTTCTTGTTCTTCGGCATATGCATCGTCTCTAGCTTGAGCCAATCTCTTTATGATGCGAATCTTCTCTGGATCTGTCATGCCTTGCTCCTTAATGACTTCAAGAATGCAAGTCATTTGTCTCTTCACAACAAGGACTAGTTTATTCTTTACTTCACCTCCTCCGAGGTTAATTTCTTCTTCCTCATCTTCGCTTTCTTCGAATTCACTTAACAAAGTAGCTTACATTGTTTTCGTGTTGTTCTCTTGAAACAATCTTCTTGTGGTTTTCTCTTTTGAGGAAAGATGACATAGCAATTTTGGATGCTATGGCCTTCTTTGTTGCATGTTAGGCAAACCACCTTCTTGTCTTGAACGATTCTCTCATCATTAACTTTTTTTCAAAGTATATCCTCCTTTATAAGCTTGGTGAGAAGACCTGTGTCCTTAGAGAGTACTTGATAGAGGTTTTGGTAGACATCTTCACTTGATTCGAACTTGTAGGTGATGTTGTATGAAGATTGTGCGGGTAAAGTCAAAGTTTTGGTAGAGGTTGAGCACTTCACTTGTAGAGGAATGGTTTAAATAGCTTTCAAAGACCTTCCGTTACAGAAACCTGTTACAATGGGTTTTCCATCCGTTACAACGGATTCCCAGCCATTGTAATGGGTTTCCTTCCTTCTTCATAGCAAAAGCTGAATTTATGTCACCAACGACTAGTATTAATTGCTCTAACGGTTAGATTTTCAAATACCAACTCGTTATAATGGGTTCCCTACCGTTATAACAAGTTCCCTATCGTTATAACACGTCACTGACCCGTTGTAACGGATTCCATAACGCAAGCACTTATTTTTGCATTTAATTGTGATTTAATTTGCTATTATGCTCCAAATTTGGTCTTTCATATTAATAGGGCTCAATTCAGCTGTCATATGATGTTTAACTCAATGCAAATGCTCAAAATGAGTTATGATTTGGATAAAAAGATCAACCAAGATTCACAAAACATATGATTCAATCAAATGGGTATTGAATCATATATTTTGCTACATGACTCCCCCTCAACATAATATACAAAAGGAAATCAAATTGGGGAAATCTGGTGACTCTCTAGACAATTGGTTTGGTACCACTTATGCTTGGAAGAGCAAGTGGTTCCAAAAAAAATCCTTTTCTAAAATGACAAAAATGTTCTTGATGTCCAAGTTTCAAACAAATGAACAAAAGGTTGTCATAGAGTTAATATTGCTATGATCATGGTTATTATTGTTAATTGGTCTCCAATAGTTCATCACTAATCTATATTTATCATGAAAATTTCTTATGTTTCTTGGATGAGGTGTTGATTGGTAGATATTATTGTATATCTTTCTTTGAAAATTGCTATTAAGATTCTTATGATCATTTATCACATTTCTAGGGTTATGTCTTGGTTGAAAAGCATTGTTATATATTTTTCTTTGAAAATTGTTACCAAGTTTCTTGTTATTATGTAGTTCATAGAATCTACCATACATATCCTTAACATAAAGCTTTGGTGGTTGAGCTCTATGTTGTTGGTAATCCTAAAATCATTTCTAACTCTAAGTTTGTTTACCACATTTCTAGAATTAGATTTGGTGAACTTGGTTTTCTTAATGTATCTATTGTTATACATATAGACATAATTTTTGGTTCGAATAGATTTGTCATTTGGCTTAGGTTGCTTTTCAATTTTAGAAGATTGTTTCTTTACAAATTCAAGACCGGTCTTATCATGTGGACCTTGACCGATATACGTATTATCATAGTCAATTTTAGTGTCATGGTTTGAAGATTTAACAAATTTAGAAGCCCAAGGGTGTGCTTCTTTTAATTCATTTTCTTTATCTACATTTATTTTGGTCTTAAGGTTATTAACTCTAATTTGTAGCAATTCAATCTAAGTTTAAGATCATTGATCATAGCATCTTTAACAACCATAGAGTGTTTGAACTCATCAAGTAACTCTTTAAGCTTAGTCACATTAAACGACTCTTGATCTTTATCTAAATCACAAGACTCATCATCACTAGACTCATCATGATACTTAGAGAGATCAAATTCTACTGTATTAGCTCGGCTAGGGGCCTCCATTACTTGAGCACTTGTAGTCTTTGCCTTTGGTTGAGTTGTCTTATCTTGTACACAAGCATGCATCTACTCTTGCAAGATTCAAAGGCTTCTCTATCATCTTGAAGGTTTCTATCCTAGGAATGCATATCAGCTTTTCACCTCTCATTAAGCTTCTTCTTGCTCTCTAGCATTGTCATTCTTAGCTTGAGTCATTTGTTTTATGATGCAATTTTTCTCCGGATTCATCATGTCTTGTTCCTTTATGACCTTAAGAGCTATTTCTATACATGTCCTTGGTCTCTTTCCGATGAGGGCTAGCTTGTTTCAACTTCTCCTCCCCCGAGGTTAACTTTCTATTCCTCATCATCACTTTTTTCGGATTCACTTAATCAAGTTGCTTGCATTGCTTTCTTGTGAGTTCTCTTGAAACGTTCTTCTTGTGGTCTTCTCCTTTGAGGAAAGATGACGTAGCAATTTTTAATGTTATGTCCCTCCTTGTTACAAGATTAGCACACTACCTTCTTGCCTTGAACCAACCTCTCCTCATTTACTTTCGAATTCGATGCCTCGTTTCACTACTTTGGTGAGAAGGTCTTTGTCTTTGGAGAGTACTTCATGGAGTTTTTGATAGACGACTTCGCTTGATTTGAACTTGTAAGGTAAGTTGTATGAATATTGTGCGGGCAAGGCCAATGATTTGGTTGAGGTTGAGCACTTTACTTCCTTATGATTTTCCTGATGTGAGCATAGTTATGCATACACCTCCTCGAGTTGATAAGTAAAGTCTTGTACAGCTTCTTGGACATATCCTAAAGAGCTTACCTACAAAATCTTCATCACAAATATTAGATCCTACTTCAACAAATTCATTTCATAAAGATATAAGTCTATGATAAAGGTTTTCAAAAGACTTGTTTTCTTCAAACTTCATATTTTCTAATGTTCATTTCCCTCATATCTAAGTACTAAAGCATTCCAAATTTATTTGGCATTTGTGGAGTGAGTGAGAGATAGTGCAATAGTCTCATTAATTGAGCTAAGTATAGTGTTCATGGCATTGTCATTTGCATATTTGAGTTCTTTGGACTCTTTGGTTAGGGTAGACCATCAATTTCATATTTGGGTGTCCAACCATCCTCTACAACCTTCCAAAGCTCGAGTAGACTAAGGTAATTTACCATACATCTCTTCCAAATGGAGAAATTCTTACAACCAACACAAAAAATTGGTGGCTCTTTCACAAACTTCAATTATGCCATTTTTCACAAGACAAGATTAAGAACTATCAAGATTTTGACAATTACCTAGGTATGAATCTATGTGCTCTGATACCAATTGTTAGAATGTTTGGGGTACCTAAGGTCAAGTGCTAGTGCGGAAGCATTTACAACCTAGCTAAAATTTCATCAAGTAAGTACTAAGAGCAATTGAGCAAATCAAGATAACAAAGTGCAAGTATAGTAAAAATAGAGAGTAAATAGCAAGAGAGATCAAGAGAACATAAGAACAAGCAATATAATGTGGTTCGACCTATAAACAAACTAGGCCTACATCCACGGAACTTCCGAAATCAAAACTTCTTTCCAAGACCGGTCCACTAAGCAATAAGTGTTCTTTACAATTGCGAAAACTATCTTTGGTTTCTTCTCAATAATCAAACCAATTTTAGGTTTCTAAATCTATGCAAGGGGCTACACCACTCTACAAGGCAAAAGTTCTGATTGACTATACAATCAAGGACATGGATGCACTACTTGACAACACAAATGTAGTGCACCAAAGACTAGAAACTAGCAAAAAAGATTGTTCTCGGATCAACAATTAAATGTTTGTAGCTATCCTAAGTCAGATGATTGTAGTTATCCTAAGTCTCTCAGGTTAGGAAGCTATTGGATAAGGCTCTAGTGCTCTTTCTGATGCTCAATTAAATGCTTGAAAGCTTGAGGGTTCAGATGTCTTCCAAGTTCGTATCCCCAAGGTATATATAGGCTGAGCACATCTTGCAGCTTGAAGTCTTAAATTTGGGCTCATGCGTTACAGGAACTCACAACGTATGATAGGATCCGTTATAACGGGTTGGCATCTTTCCAGAAATGTCTTTTTATGCTTCATCCACTGACTTTTAGGTCATCTTGAGCAGTAACCTGTTGGGGACCCGTTATGACGAGTTGGGAACCCGATGTGATGGGTCTCTGATGCGTTACAATAACACATCCCTCTGCAAAATCTTCACTGCTCCAGCTCTTCTCGTCTTGAATCTGTTGTGATGGGTTAGGCACCTGTTATGACGGGTATGGCACCCATTGTGATGGGTTGAGCATGCGTTATGGTAACACATGGCTCTGGTTTCCCCAATCTGGTTGCTTTTTATGTCTTTGAGTATGTCTTGACTTGTATATGCATGTTTGAGCATTTGCATCACCATTATGTACCTGTGTTAACCTGCATCTCACCAAAACTCAATTGTGCAAGGTTAGTACTGATTTGTATTGTAAATTGTCAAACAAGAGATGAGTTTAATCCAACAAAACTAACTTTACGAGTATTTTTCATGTGTTCATTACCCTCATATCTAAGTACTAAGGCATTCCAAATTTCTTTAGAATTTGTGAAATGAGTAAAAGATAATGCAATAGTCTCATTAATTGAGCTAAGTATAGTGTTAATGTTATTGTCATTCGTGTATTTGAGGTCTTTGGACTCTTAGGTTAAGGTAATATTATCGGTTTCATACTTGGGTGTCCAACCATCCTCTACAACTTTTCAAAGTTCAAGTAGACTAAGGTAGTTTGCCATGCATCTCTTCCAAAAAGAGAAATTCTTACAACCTACCCTAAAGATTGATGCTTCTTTCACAAACTTCAATTGTGCCATTTTTCACAAGACAAGATAAAGAACTATCAAGATTTTTCTAATTAGCAAGGTATGAGCCGTTGGACTCTGATACTAATTGTTAGAATGAGGCCTTAAGGTCAAGTGCTAGTGCGTAAGTGTTTTATCAATTACAATTCAAACTTTTGGACCTTAATCACCTAGCTAAAATCACAATCAAGCAAGTACTAATAGCAATTGAGCAATTCAATCAATAAAGTGCAAATATAGTAAAGAGAGAGTAAAGAGAAAGAGAGATCAAGAGAGAGCAAAAGAACACGCTATGTAACGTGGTTCGTCCTAAAAACAAACTAAGCCTACATCCACAGGACCCCCAGATCCAAAATACCTTCCGGGACCGATTCCACCAAACCATAAGTGTTCTTACAATTACGGAACCTATCTTTGATTTCTTCTCAATCAAGGATGGGATGAACTACTTGACTACACAATGTAGTTAACCAAACTAAAACAACAAACATGTTGATCTCTCAGATTGACAATTAGAAAATTAGCTATGCTACACTCTCAAGGTATGGATGCTGAAGGAGAAGGCTCTTGTGCTCTTTCTGGTGCTTAATTGTATGCTTGGAAACTTGAGAAGGATTTCTTGAATGATCTGATTTGAATCCCCAAAGTATATATAGGCTGGACACATCTTGAAGTTTTGAAATCTTGGTTTGCACAACTTCCATTACAGAATTCACCTAACACGTTACAAAATCCGTTGTAGCGGGTTGGTGCCTTTCCTAATATGCCCTTCAATGCTTGTATGTATGATTTCTGGGCCCTTCTGGACAGGAATCTGTTGTGACGAGTGGAAACCCGTTGTGACGGGTCTGGGATGCGTCATGGTAATGCATGGCTCTGTCAAATTGCCAAAATCCCCTGTCTTCAAGCTCTTCTCATCTTCAATCTGTTACAACTGATTGGTAACCTGTTGTGACGGGTATGCAAATCGTTATGACGGGTAGGGAACCCATTGTGACGAGCTCTCTATGTGTTATGGTAATGCATGGCTCCTCCAAGCCTCTATTTTTGCCCAAGTTGCTAGCTCTTGATATCAATGTGATCGCCATGACTTATACATGCATGTTTGAGCTTTTTCTTCATCATAGTGTACCTGTATAAACTTGCAACTCACCAAAACTTAAGTGTGCAAGGTTAGTATTGTTTTGTTTTGCAAATTGTCAAACCATAGAAAAGTTTAATCTAACATGGTGAAGGTTTTAGTGCTCTTTAAATGCTAGAAAGTTTGTGAACAATTATCTTGATCCTGATCTAGAAGTTTGTAACTGTATTTTTAAGGATCAGACTTAGATCGCCTTTTGTCGCAAGCACCTATCACGAACCATTGTGAAAGGTGGGATAGTTTTCCAAAATTCCCCTGAGTTCTTATGTCACCGACAAGGTTGATTGTTGACCATCTTGTTAGAATGTTTGGGGGTCCTAAGGTCAAATGTTATTGCGAAAGCGTTTGCAACAATTACAATTCAAGCTTTAGACCTTATTCACCTAGTTACAAATTTCAGCAAGCAAGTACTAAGAGCAATTGAGCAAATCAAAATAACAAAGTGCAAAGAATAGTAAAGAGAGAGAGTAAAGAGCAAGAGAACACAAGAACACGCAATATAATGTGGTTCGACCTACAAACAAACTAGGCCTACATCCATGGGACTTTCAGAACCAAAACTTCCTTTCGGGACCGATCCCACTAAGCAATAATTGTTCTTTACAATTACGGAACCTATCTTTAGTTTCTTCTCAATAAGCAAATCAATCTTAGGTTCCTAAACCTATTGCAAGGGGCTACACCACTCTACAAGGCAAAAGGTCTGATTGACTACACAATCAAGGACAAGGATGCACTACTGGACAACATAAATATAGTGCACCAAAGACTAGAAACTAGCAGGAAAGAATGTTCTTTCTAGTGCTCATTTCAATGCTTGAAAGCTTGGAGGGTTCAGATGTCTTTCAGGTTCGTATCCCCAAAGTATATATAGGCTGAGGCACATCTTGAAGTCTTGGAGTCTTGATTTTGGCATCATGCGTTACATAAATCTACAACACGTTACAGTACCCATTATAACGGGCTGGCACCTTTCTAAAAATGCCCTTTTGTGCTTCTTCCACTGACTTCTGGGCCATCTTGAGCAGTAACCTGTTGTGACCGGTTGGGAACCCGTTGTGATGGGTCTTTGATGCATTACAACAACACATCCCTCTGGAAAATCCTTTCTGCTCCAGCTCTTCTCCTCGTGAATCTGTTGTGATGGGTTGGGCACCTGTTATGACGGGTTAGGCACCCGTTGTGACGGGTTGAGCATGTGTTATGGTAACGCATGGCTCTGGAATTGCCTAATATGCTGGCTCTTGATGTCTTTGAGTATGTCTTGACTTGTATATGCATATTTGAGCCTTTCCGTCACCATTGTGTAGGAATGTTAACATGCATCTCAACAAAACTCAATTGTGCAAGGTTTGTACTGATTTGTTTTGTAAATTGTCAAACAAGAAATGAGTTTAATCCAACACATCTGACATGTCACAACACCTTACTAAAGCATTCTGATGGATGGTGAAGCATTAGACGCTTCATTGACCCGGTGTACCAAATAAAGTTCAAAATGCTTATGTAATGATGTGAAATTCAACAGAACCTTTCCCAAATTTTAAATACTTCATTTATAACGATATACCTACAAAACTTCAAAATAACGGGCAAAATTCAAATTCCACCACTACATTACAAAACGAAGTACATCGTTGTGTAATGAAGTTTAAAATGAAATTCAAAATAACAGGCAAAGTTCAACAATTATGATGTACCTTTTTCAGTACATTATCGTGTAACGTTTTGAAATGTTGTATAATGATGTAGTGAAAACATACCAAATTGCAAGGTTTTTCAAGCTCTATATAAACTGGGACTTTCCCATTTGTCTCCAAGCTTTCTTTATTGCTAAATCAATACCTAGCAGCCTCTTTTAATGAGCTTTGAAAAGATCTTGCCAAATTCTTGCTAAGCTCGATCTTTTTTATCTAAAAGTATTCTAAACTCTTGTGAGATTGTTTGAGAGATTATCACCATTATATGTTCTCGATTTTCTTCATTGGCATTTGTGCTACTCGTTCTTTTGTCTTGGTTTTCTATCTTTTTGTGTAAAGAGAACAAGTTCAAGCTTGTAAGAGACGTTTGTGTTTAGTGCATCAGCTCGACCTTGTTATCGCGTCGGGGGGTCAAGAGTCCCGGAGAGTAGAATTGTCAATATTCGAACTTCATTAAAATCCCGGTGTCACTTGTGTCATTGCCTTGTTTGCAATTTCTAAAATCTATCTCTTTACTATATTTGTTGTTTTAGTTTAGAAATTGCTCTTGATTGAAAATTTATTGCATTGCATTAAATTATTAAATCTACCAATTAGTCCTTGAAAATTCTAAAATTATCCCAATTAGCTATCTTTGAGGCTAATCAAGGCTTACAAAGTAGTATCAAATCACATTGAGCTTGGTAATTAAGTCACACTTAATTACAAGCAATGATTGAAATCAAAAGGCAACAACTAGACATATTATCCAACCATCGATTTTAGGCCCAAATTGCAAAAACATTGGGCATTGGAAGATATGCATGGCCAATTACTTGAGCTGTTGTGACCTTTTAGATGGTATCAATAAAAGGTTTGTTTTGAAAATTGATCAAGTAACCAACAAGTTGTGTGTTGCCTCCAGAAGAAAGAAAAAGGAAATAACCTAGTCGTTAATGTAATTCTTGCACATGTGCATGAATGAGTTGCTCCAGTTTTTGGAGATGCAACTAATGTTTATGATATGTGGCAAGCATTGGTTCGAAAATATAAGGCTAATAATTTGCTTAAAAGGTATAGGGAGTCGGGTCAACCTAAAAATTTGAGAACTTTAGAATTGAAGAAAAAGAATCTATTGAGGATATGTTCACAAGGCTTACTCTTTTAATTAATAACCTCAAGGATTTGCTGACACTAGGACAAAGGAGGCCAAAGCATATCCTTGTGGACGCAAGGATTTATTACTTAGCCACACTTCCATCCCAGAGACCAGGTACAAAATTCTTGCGGACACAAGGATTTGGGCGAAATTTCAGAAAGCCAGGATTCAAAAGAGGAAGGTGGCTAGGACTTTGCCATATCTGGTTTTCTTCTTCCAGACTTGATTTTCTCTCTTCTCTCTGGCGATTGAGGGTGGAAAAGGTGGATCTAAGCCTCAAGAAAGTGGAAGAGACGATCACGGAGCACTCAAGAGATTTCTTTAATTTTATTTGACCGACTTATCTCTCTAATCTCTGTTTCTTGCATGTATTGGATTGCTTTCTTGTATTTGCTTGTGCCATGAGAGGCTAAACTCCTCTCTAGTGCTAGGGTGTTCCATGAAATTTGCTTACTAGTAAACAGTTGTTTGAATTGTTGTTGATCAAAGTATTGTTTCTTTTGTCTTTAGTTTGGCTAATTTTAGGATTTGAGTTTAATGGTTGAGAAATCAACGACTTAGATCTGGAATCAAAAGAAACACTTGGTTGCTAATAGTACCCGAAAGGGACATTAGTTAATCGAGGGGTAGTTCGATTTTGCTTAGTTATTTTACCATTGCGTAAATGTCCGGTAATTTGATTTAGGAACGTCTCGCTACGGATTGCACGATGACACTACTTTACCTCGAGATTCGATTAATCATCAACCTCGGCTGCACTAGACACGATATTAAATCACCATTTAATACTCAAACTTGATCGCCTAGACTCATACTATCAACAATAACGATAACTACATGTGTGTTAACATAAGTGATTGGTGAACCCCAAGCCTTAAGTCTTCCTTATTCTTGCCAAAACCAATGTTTATTATTTGCATTTTACTCATTCCAAACGATTGTGACAAACCAACCTTTCAACGGAACCATTCTTTACTTGCTTAGGGTTTAATTGCACGGTTCCATTAGAGATCGAATTGTCCCTGTGTTCGACACCCAAATTTGTACCAACAACAATTGTAGACGCGATAAAATACGGTATTTGGTAATTAAAACATGGGTAGTAATAGCATAGAAATACTGCATCAGTTAAACAATAATTTTTTTTAGCTTGAGTCTAAGATAAAAGAATATGATATAAAGGTAAATGAATGTGACAAGCACATAAAGGAAATAAGAAATTCAAAGAATGACAAATATTTCTTGGAAATTGAAATTGGGGCTTTAAAATCCTCTAGTGCATTGAAGACTAGCACTAGAATTGATTTGAGAGGGACAAGGACTTCATGACAAGTCGAGTCTATGATACAAGAGGATTTTACCCTCTTCTTCATCATCCAACAATCATAAAGACCCTAAAGAAAATGGAAAACAAACTCAAAACTTCAAGGGCAAAAGAGTAAATTACCAAAATATTAGAAATGCTCAAAATTATGTTTTTAGGTATCGGTTCAACAATTGTAACTATGCCAAAAACAAATTGGTACCAAGGTATGACCATTTCAATCCATCGTGGTCAAATAACACGTACTATAAGAGACCAAACGGTTGGAGGTATGAGGTTAAAGGTAAGAATCTTGTCCAATTTGGTGCTCATTATAGTGAAAAAAGCAAGAGTTATTTCCCAACAATCACTCATTTCAAAATCAAACAAATTAAACTTCAATTACTCATATCTACCAAAGAACCAAGCTCAAGAATTAAAGAAGGATTTGTTGGAATTGAGACGTTAATTCCAATAAATTAAGTTTGTACTACGTGTTATATGATTACTGCATGTCACATATTGTCGCCTAATATTACGAGGAGTAATATATGGATATGTCAAATAATGTGATTAACTGATATATAATGGCATTATACGTATTTCACTAAGATTTTGGACATGAATGCATATAAAACTTTAGTAAATTAATTATAATGTTGATGGACCAATTATGATTAATTAAACTATATATTGGTGTTAGTGTAAAGTCAGAAATATTATTTGGGCTAAATCTAACTCAAATTGGCAAAATAGCACAAACACAAGTCTATTGCACCCTCAATAAGATCATTTGCGGCCGCAATAGAATAGGAAGATTTGCAATAATCTTTTGAATTTTCAGAAGATCTATTGCGGCCGCAAGAGACTTGACAGATTTCCTGCCAAGTTTGGAAGCCAAGTCTATTGCGGCCGTAATGGAATCCATTACGATCGCAAGAGACCTATTCCAAGGCGGATTTTGACTGCCTAGATCTACCGTTATATTTTATGGTTGAATATTATAGCTATCATACCAAATTTGTAAAAATATTTACATAAATGAATATTAGAATTTGGAAAAGAATTGGAGAATATAATTTCAAATATTTGATAATTAATTTGGCATCTTTCCAAGATACACTAACGCCTCTATAAATAGCGCTGGGTCTCCACCCATTTACAACGTTGATTGAACAGAAAAATTCTCGATTATCGATATAGGACACATGTGTTGTGCATAGTCACTATTCTTAATTCATTAAAAGAATTACTCCATTATTTCGTTCGTAACTTTGGAGAAAGGAAAGGCACCGAGATATACGTGGATGGAATTGCTAGCGCACCACGTCACGCTTCCACACTTTCGCCGCTAGAGGGACTCTGTTGAAAGGATATGCATACAAGAGAGACCGTAGGGTGGAAGGTAAGTACCGCTTCCGCACTCTTTTATTTATTCCGAACACGTAGCACGAAGGTTATTCGATTTGTTTCAATTGTTTTTCATAATTTAGGGATTTTGGTATTTTGGCTCATACCCTAAATGAATTGCACCAAACTAAGTCCAACAAGTGGTATAAGAGCCTACTTCGTTGCTCGTGTTTGGAATTTGGTAATTTACTAGAAAATATCAAATTTAATTGTTGCATATTGTTTTTTGACTTTCTTGAATTTGTTAATTAATTATTTTGGGTATTTTTAAGCTAAAATTTTGAATTTTGTCGAATTCTTTGCTTTTAATGCGAATTTAAATTGATATTATTCAAATTTTGTGTTTATCAATATTTAGAATAATTATTTGAACAAATAAAGTTGATTTTAAGAAAGAAATGCAACATTTTAAGTCATAAATTCGAAATAGATAATTCCATAATGATTTATTCCAAAATAGAGAAATTTTGACTTGAATTGTGCTATATTGCGGTCACAAAGATCTCCATTGCGGTCACAACACAAAGATCTCTATTTTGGAATCTTCAAAATATGAATGACAGGTGTCTTACGACCGCAAGACAAACCATTGCGGCCCCAAGACAATGGAAATTGTGTTGTTTTTTTGGAAATATAGAGAATAAATTGATTTGACATGATATATTGCGGCCGCAAAGGCCTGTATTGCGGCCTTAATGACTCTGAAAAATGGTACAAACATTGAATTGACAGGTTTATTGTGTCATTTTTCAGAAATTAATTTTTCTGTTAATTAGTAGTTGTAAATTAATTGTAAATTAAGATATATATATATGGGATAGGCTATCATGCTTTATAGTGCCAAGGTTCCTTATGGCATTAGACCCTTCCTCACCGTTGGATTTAAACTTTCTAGCCATTCATTTGGGTGCATTCTTAATATTACAAACGTAATGGTACTATTCCCCCCTCTGGGTACTTTTCCCCTTTTATCGCCTATACTAAGTACACGTCTCCCAAACTTCTAGCTTTTCGAGTTCAATTTTTATCCCTTCGATATATATATATATATATATATATAGAGAGAGAGAGAGAGAGAGAGAGAAATGCTATTATGCTTTGCAAAGCACGTGCTTTGAAATTGTGGACCATTAGATCTTCAATCATCATGTGCACACGAATCACAAAGCGTGATCCAATGGTCCACAATTTCAAAGCACGTGCTTTGCAAAGCATAATAGCATTTCTCTATATATATATATATAATGACCGTTCCATCCATGTCTTCCTAGAAATTATGAAAGAATTTAGAAAGCCATGAAAGATACTAACCAAACTTCAAGCTCTGATACCAAGCTGCGGCCCGATCTTAGGATCTCAGCTTTTAAACTTCACAGATCACGACGGATGCGGGAGAGTAAGAAAGGTAATTGCGGAATATGAACAAAGATTAAAAGGAAAAAGTGGAATTTTATTAATATTGTCAAACTTAGAGAAGTAAGACTTGCTGGTTCTCAGCGTGTCCTACAACTCTGAATACACAAGGTATTTATAAGCTAAGAGACTCAAGAGTCTAGATTCTTATTTACCACATCGGGTGCTCATTGGGCCCCATCGACATGTGAATAAATTGATATTCCACAATACTCTGTCTCAAAAGACAACAAACGTGAATGGGTGACTCAGCTAACCACTCAGAAAATAAACAACTAAGTGGGCATCTTCAACTATCCCACTATCAAAAGTAAAGACAAAGGTGCTCGAATAATTGAGCACTACATTCCACTCAAAATAAAGTAAACTTTTGGTGAACGACTCCAATCCATCCACCTGCTAAAGCAAATGCAATCCATTCTTGTAGAACATGTGTCCGTCCATTTGTAAAGGGACTTCCACTTGCAAAATAAAAGCAAGAAAACACACAATATAGAACAGACTTAACCTAAAAAGACAGCAGTTACCCGTAGGACCCTGCCAGTCTGAACCTTAATTTATTTTCACACTAATTCAGCAGCTCATGAACTACTACTGAATGATGTGAATAAAGTCTTAATTGAAAATGATGTGAAGTTTCTTCTTTTTTTATTTGCTAAATTGAAAAGAATATTGCTTAAAACTGAGTGGATAAAAAACATATGATCATGAAATTTTTTTCGAGTAAAGTAATGCACTTTATTCAGAATGAAGTAATTGGAAAATAGATGATCATGTCATTAAAGTTTTGAATCCAAAATCAAAAGATCAAGGGGAAAAATTGAAGAGAAGGTCTAATTTGCTAAAAGTAATATTTATATGAACTTGCTTTGATTAAGAATAACAAGGTACATTAAAATATATTCTTAACAAAACTCGTTTATATGAAACAAGAAAGCAAAATGACCTAATTAGTAAAATAACAAGTATGCTGCAGAAAAATTTGAAGATTGGTTTGACGATTAAAGAGTTAATTTTTATGCATTATCATTGCAAAACTTAGTACGTTATTTTGTAACGAAAAGGACTGAAATGTAGGCCTAAAGGTTGTTTTGGAAAATTGAAATATTTGAATCTATGTGATATAAAAGGTTAAAGATATCATCCTTTAAAAAAATTAAAAGTCCCAAACTTTGAATTGTCTAAAAGGTTTTTTTTTTTAAATACATGATATTCAAGTAAGGATGAAAAATGTACAATATATATATATCACAATCATATTACTATTTCTAACTAAGACAAGTATTAAGTTCTACTTAATTTCAAATAAAATTTATTCATCATGATTCAAAATAAGTTATTTTCAATTTTTTATCTAAGCACTTTTTCAAATAAAGCCTATCATTTGTGAATGTTTTGCAAAATTTAATACAATTTTTTTGAATAAAATTAACCATCAGAGTTGTTACACATATGGCTAAGTTTTGGTCAAAAGAAACTTTGTCAAAACCAACAAACAAGATGAAATATGAATCCAACAAGAGTAACAGATGTCAAATAATAAAAAATATCTATAATTCATTTAATATGGATAATAGAAAAGGATAAGAATATTATTTTAACACCTGATATAGATATGGATACATATTAGTATCATCATTTAAGTTATACTTCTGGAGTATAATAGATTTTAAATGAATTTGTGCCATTTACATTGTCGAATTTAATTCGCAATAAAGGTAATATAATGATACAATTATAGTTACATATAAAATTTATGTTAATAAGTCTAAAAGTACTGCTGCATAAGGCGATGTATATTCTCTAAATACAACTTGTTTAAACCATAAAATGATTTGAATGTATATTTGAATCTTTAAGGAATATGGGTATGTTCAAATAAAGTTAGACTCTTTAGTAATCATGAATTATTAAAGATGTTCAAATTGAACATAAGGAATATAAGTTGTCATTTGAATAAATTGCTTCAAAGACATTATTACAAACCTACACAAATAATTGAGACATTAGATTCTTTGAGGATGTAGAGTTTGTGGGGGGAGATATGCTTTAAAGATTGAAGATTTAAATAAAGTTCATAAATTATTTTCGAAAAAGAAGACATGAATTAAAATAAATCCTGGACCTTCGCTCGGCCTTTTTTATTCTAATTTTGAGTCAAGACCGGGGAAAATATGATTTAGGACCTTCGTTCTGATCATGTTATCAGCCTGGTCAATATCAGAAAATAATCTCGAGATTTTATTACAATCTATTAAATCGTTTTTCCGAAAAGGGAGACATGAATTAGAACCAATCCTGAAACTTCGCTCGATTTTTATTCTAATTCAAGCCAAAACTAGTGAGAATATGGTTTTCAGGACCTTCGTTCGAACCATGTTCACAATCTGGTCAAGGTTATATATCGGAAAATAAATCTTAAGTCTATTAATCATTTTTTTTAAAGGAGACATGAATTAGAATAAATTCTTAGACCTTCAGTCATTTTATTCTAATTCAAGTCAAGATCAGTGAGGATTTGATTTAGGACCTTCGTTCTTATCATGTTCACAATCTGATCAAGGTGGTATATCGAAAATAAATAAATCTTTTATCGATAGGCAAACTCCACCTCAAATAAGAGACTCTATTAATGACACATATACCCAAAACAAGCCCAAATAGATGCGTTGCTTCTAGCAATAATTTTGACTATAATCCCATGGGTGTTTTGAAATAAGAAAACTTGTGTTGTTAAATGATGATTCAGTTAAATACTCAGCAGTACATTAAATAAGACATCTGACCCAAAATTAACCCAAATAGATGTATTGCTTCTTGCAATAATATTGGTTGTATGTCGATGGGTATTCTGGAATAAGATATTTGTGTTATCTAATGATAATTTCCCTATTGAAGAAATACTCAAAGAAAATGTTATGCAAATGCCAAAATTTACTGGAGTAAACAGAACTGCAACTATAAAGTCGTGTTTTCAAATTTTTATAAAACATGACTAAAGAAATAGTTATACACTCTAGAAAGTGAATTAATTATCTTATATATGAAAAATGAGACTGATTACTGATGATGTGAAATATTTTTCCTCATTGCCTTAAAGTGTTGAAATTCGTTCAAGTACAAATGAAAATTTGGAACAATACGGAATTGAAATGGTAATGTTTAAAAATACAAAGTTAAATTTTATCGGTAAAAGGCTTCATATATAAGTTTATAAAAAATGTTCCTTAAAGATTCTTTAAAATGATTAATGGCACCATGTTTAAAGTTCTGAATAGATATAAATGATGCAACTTAAGAATTTTTTATTAAGGTTATAGGTTGCACAAAAAAAATAATATCTATGCAATTAAAGGGTCTCAATAAAGTACTATCAAATTGTGATGTAATCAAATATTGATAAATCTGATTATTCAAGTTTTGTGGGAGTAAAA
The DNA here is from genome assembly GCA_964058865.1 of Eleocharis quinqueflora. Classification (NCBI taxonomy): domain Eukaryota; kingdom Viridiplantae; phylum Streptophyta; class Magnoliopsida; order Poales; family Cyperaceae; genus Eleocharis; species Eleocharis quinqueflora. The sequence goes on from CAXKVX010001098.1 coordinate 122,459, forward strand.
TAGAAATACAATATGTCTTAAAGAATAAGGATTAATACCCCCCCCCCCAAAAAAAAAAATCAAAATCAAAAGCAATAAAATCTAAGTATTTATATATGCCTTATAAGCATTGAATATGTTGATATATGGCCATAAGGATATTGTGTTATATAGCAACATATTCAAGAAAATACTTAGTATAAAGATATTTATAAGATCTTTTACGAGATCTTAAAGGGACTTATAACAAACAAAAGAATAATACTCTAGTGTCAGATGTTGGAAAAAAATTTTGAGGTCATACCAAATCTGATTTCAGGATTAAATGCATGTTCTCATAAAATGTCACTCTAATGAACTCAGTGTTGAGATCATTTAAGTTATATTGTGATAATAAAGTAGCCATACATGATAATACTAGAAACTTAATAAGGTTCAAATATTTTTCATATAAGTTTTCTAATAGAGAGATTAAAAGATAGAACATACAATAGTACATGCTTCATATTCACAAGGTTAGTGGAAAATGTGGGAGCCTGATTTTGAGGAAATGTATGTTCTATGTAATTTACAACAAGTTGTAATATATATGCAAGTTACATCTCTCGATAATACTGTAAATTAATAAGTTTTCTAGTGGTCTAAAAGAAAGGTTGAAAGATAGAACATATGACAGTACAGACTTCGTATTCACAAGGTTTGTGAAAAATATGGGAGTCTGATTTTGAGGAAACACATGTTCTATGTGATTTGCAACAAGTTGTGATTTATATGCAAGTCACACCTCCTCCTTTAAAATTTTTGGCATCACTAAAGTAGCGATGACCCATTCGGAAATAGGTACGTATAATCACATTCTCGTGTAATTTTTGAACTATATGACCAAAATCTAATTCATGTCATCCAGTTATATTTGGCATTGTGATTTCAGTTAGGTAATCAATGCAGAAAATATGGCGACACCGCTTAAGTCCCTTGTTGGTAAAATTGGTGGATCAAATTGGTTAAGAGATACGAAAAGAAAGATAGAAAAGTTAAAGTGATCCAGCCGGATCCCGACATATGTAATCAAATAGACCACACTGGTCCATGTGGGAGATTGTTGGAATTGAGACATCAATTCCAATAAATTAAGTTTGGATTACGTGTTATATGATTACTGCATGTCACATACTGTCGCCTAATATTATGATGAGTAATATATGGATATGCCAAATAATGTGATTAACTGATATACAATGACATTATACGTATTTCACTAAGATTTTGGGCACAAATGCATATAGAACTTAAGTAAATTAATTATAATTATTAATGGACCCATTACGATTAATTAAACTATATATTGGTGTTAGTGTAAAGTCAGAAATATTGTTTGGACTAAATCCAACTCAAATTGGATCAAAGCCAAGCAAAACAATACAAATGCAAGTCTATTGCGGACGTAATAAGATTCTTTGCGGCCGCAATGGAGTAGGAAGATTTGGCAAAAATCTTCTGAATTTTCAGAAGATCTATTGCGGCCGCAAGAGACTTGACAGATTTCATGCCAAGTCTATTGCGGCCGCAATGGAATCAATTGCGATCACAAGAGACCTATTCCAAGACAGATTTTGACTGCCTAGATTTATCGTTATCTTTTATGATTGAATATTATAGCTATCATACCAATTTCGTAGAAATATTTACAAAAATGAATATTATAATTTGGAAAAGAATTGGAGAGAATATAATTTCAAATATTTGATTAATATTTGATAATTAATTTGCCATCTTTCCAAGATACACTAACGTCTCCATAAATAGCGCTGGGTCTCCACCCATTTACAACGTTGGTTGAACAGAAAAATTCTGGATTATCGACATAGAGCACATATGTTGTGCATAGCCACTCTTCTTAATTCATTAAAAAAATTACTCCATTATTCCGTTCATAACTTTGGAGAAAGGAAAGACACCGAGATATACGTGCATGAAATCGCTAGCGCACCACGTCACGCTTCTGCACTTCCGCCGCTAGAGGAACTCCGTTGAAAGGATATGCATACAAGGGAGAATGTAGGAATGGAAGATAAGTACTGTTTCCGCACTATTTTATTTATTTTGAACACATAGCACATAGGTTATTCCATTTGTTGCAATTGTTTTTCGTAATTTAGGTATTTTGGTATTTTGGCTTATACCCTAAAATGAATTGCACCAAACTAAGTCCAACATAATTTTCAAACTTGTTTTGTTAAGACAAATGAAATACCCCTACTTGTTCATTTTGCAATTATTGTTACAAAAGAAGTCACATCTCATTAGAGTACAAGCTTAGAAAGTAAAACAACAAATTAAATGTTGCTTGGATTCCTAAGATTCAAACTTAATGGTTTAATATTTAATTAAACCTCAATATTTATATGCCATATACTTAGGAGGAGTTTACAAACAAAGTGATTGCACTATCAATTTGATTGCTATTATACCTAGATTACATTAAAAGTGTGATACTATCAATAAATTAAACACATGACATATCTTATGTCTCACAAAATTCCAACAAAAGCATGTGTTTATTAAGCACAAAATCCAATTTACGCTTCCACAAAGTTTAAATCTTGTGTAATAACATTAGTGAAATCAAGAACTCAAAGAACATGATATTTGATATATGATTACTTGCCATGACTAATTGCTATATTGGTTATTTGATATATGATCTCAAAAAACATGGTTGTCTTTTACTTGCACACTTTTCTTTATTGCCTTATTATGACATATGGTATGTGCACAAATTGAGTGGGAGTTTTATTGCAAAATCTTGGTAAAATACAAAATTTGAGGGGGAGCTTTATTGACCGATACTAAATTATTATTATAAAGTGCATGAACTAAAAGGAAGCTTACTCTTTTGCAAACAAAAATTACTTTTTTGCCGATTTCCAAAAAGGTGGTAAATAAGCATACCAGGCAAAATCAAAATTGTTGAAATTTTTTGAAATTTTTGTCCTCGTGCACTTTGGTTTTGCAAATTGCCAAAAAAGAGAGATTATTGTATTAAGCAATGTCTCAAATTTATTGATTTGCAAAACTAAACTTTCAACTTAACATATTTCTTGTTAGATTTTGTTTAGAGTTCAATTCAAGAAAACATTAAAAGAAGATGCAAGAAAGGAGCTCAAGAACATCAAAGTTGTTAGAAACTGAAAGTCTACTTAGAAGATTGAGGCTTAAGGTAGAATTAACAAAAAAATTAATGCGAAAGCGGGTTTACTCAACAATACCTTAAGCTACTTAGCAATTGCATAATTCTAGCAGTTCAAATACACAATAAAAGATGCAACAAAAATACTTAAGAATTGCAAGAAAAGAGAATGAAAGAGAGAGAGCAAGAGAAAGAGTCAAGTGGCATGCGATATAACATGGTTCAGCAATTTTGCCTACATCCTTGAGACCCTCGATTCCACACCGGGTCGAAAATATACACTATAAAAAGTGTTTTACAAAAGATTCCTCCACGGAACAAAGGATCCAATCCTTGGATCAAACACAATCTCTTGCAAATCACAACAAAGCTTGCAAGAAATCACTAAATAATGATTAACAATGACTATCCTATTATAACGACTCAGATTTGACATTTCTTGCTTTTTCGCAGTTCCATTTTTGCACAACGGTGAAGTTTAAAACTTACCGTTATTTTTGTCTTTTTCTGCTCTCAAAGTGGTTTGAAATTCAAGCCGTCGTTACATAACGGTGAGATCAATTACATAACAATGAAGAGACTTAGTGCTCAATTTCCAATCCGAGCATAGCGTTGCATAACGCTAACTGAAAGCAGTGATGCTATGTTCAGATTAAAATCACCATTACACGTATGTGGCCATCGTTACACAACGGTGCATTGGACCTTTTTGCTCTTTACAAATTTCCTCTCTGCTGTTACACGATTGTAGACACCGTTACACGCCGGTGGGAACAAAAAATACATTTCTTGTTGTTTTTAAGCTCAAATTTATTTGTTTAAATTAATGTAAATATAGAAAGATTTTTTGAAAGAAAGATGAGGGTCAAGCCCTCAAATTTTATTATAAGCTGATCACATAAATGTGATCTTTTGAATTACATGGAGAAAAATGAGAGAGGAATAAAAAATATATATAAAAAAAACTAAAAATAATTACAAGCAACAACACGAAACAAAATATTTCAAAATTCTCAATCATCACCGGACTCCGAAAGACATGTACCGCTTGTCACGGCATACCATCAATCAATTAGCTTGGTACACCTCACGATCCTGCGCACATCGTAATTGACATTGTAGCATCATTTTTCTTCAAAGATGAGGGTCAAGCTCTCTAATTTTACTATGAACCACAAAATCAATTACAATGTATCTGCATTTAGTTTCATATCATTATTTGAGTGAATATCGGCGCACATTAGATATCCTACCCCCTTCGTTGAAGCATCTCATTCATTTGTGTTATTAAAAGGCTCGCATCGTCACATGCCCACTGAAATTTTGAGGAGCCGCTGCTAGAGAAAGATTGAATCTAAGCATATCCAAGCATTTCATCTTGCTTCGAAGCATTCACTTTGCTTGTCCAAATTTGTAAGCCAATTTAAACACTTCTTCTAGTTTCTTGCTTTCGGATTTGCTCATTTAAATTTCTAAATCAAACTCAAACAAAATAAATGATGAAAGTTAAGTTGTTTTGCAAATCATCAAATTAAAAAAAAAATAGTTAGGAGAACAATTTACGTGGGTGTGAAATGATTGATCATGCGGTGGAGAATTGATTTGATTGAATTGTTCATCATCCAATTAAAATAGTAAATGAGTTTACCAAATAACAAAAGTTTGAAGTATTTTTTGCAAGGGAAGGGATTGGGAAGGGCAATTGTGGCATTCCATTACGAGCCAAGCCGAATGTCGGTTGTGTAGTACTGTAGTGCTGTGCTGTGCTACTGGGGCTGGGGCTAGCCTAGCCGAGCCGAGCCGAGCCGAGCTAATTTCTAATTTCTCATCTCATCTCCTCTTCCCTTCGGATCTGATCCCTTCCCTTCTGTCACTCCTCTTCTCCTCCCTTCTCTTCTCTCCTCTCTTCTCTTCTCCTCTTCGAGCTTCGCGTGGATGGCCGAGGCGTCTGAGCTCCGGCGCTCGCGGAGCTTCGCGGGGAGCATCAGCATCAGCATCCCCGACGTGGCGCTGGAGCTGGTGCTGGCCTACATCGACCACCCCCGCGACCGCGACGCCGTCTCCCTCGTCTGCTGCGCCTGGCACCGCGCCGACTCCCGCACGCGCCGCCACGTCACCATCGCCATGTCCTATTCCACCTCCCCCGCCCGCCTCGCCCGCCGCTTCCCCTGCCTCGTCTCCCTCAAGCTCAAATCCAAGCCCCGTGCCGCCATGTTCAACCTCATCCCCGCCGACTGGGGTGGCGCCGCCGCCCCCTGGCTCTCCTCCACTGCTTCCTCCTCCTCCTCCTTCGACCTCCTCCGCTCCCTCCACCTGCGCCGCATGGTCGTTGCCGACTCCGACCTCGCCCTCCTCGTGGCTGCCAAGGGACCCCTGCTGCTCTGCCTCAAGCTCGACCGCTGCGACGGCTTCTCAACCGACGCGCTCTGCTCCATAGCATCCGCCTGCAGGTACCCCCTACCACCAATTCTATTCTATTCCTCTTCAATTGCTTCAATTGCTTTGAATGAATTCATGAATTCATTCGTTCATGAATTCATGATAAATTCATCAATTCATTAATGCATGAATCTAAGTAGGAAACTGGAGACCCTCTTCCTCGAAGACAGCTTCATCGTGGACAATGGCTGCGAGTGGCTCCACCTGCTCGCCGCCCACAACACCTCCCTCCTCTCCCTCAACTTCTATCTCACTGACCTCTCCTTCCGCCCCTCCGACCTCGAGCTCCTCGCCCGCAACTGCCGCTCTCTCACCTCTCTCAAGATCAGCGACCGTGACATCTCCGATCTCGTCCCCCTCTTCCATGCTGCCACCGCCCTGCAGGACTTTGGCGGGGGCTCCTTTGATGACGAAAACGGCATGGCCGTCCACAAGTACGCCGGCAACTACTACTTCCCTCCCTCCCTTCACAGCCTCAGCCTCGCATTCATGGCCGCCGACGTGATGCACATCATCTTCCCCTATGCTGCCATCTTGAAGAAGCTCGACCTGCAGTATGCCCTCCTCAGCACCGAGGACCACTGCCAGCTCATCCCCCGTTGCCCCAATCTGCTTGTTCTCGCCGTATGTAATTAATACTACCATTACTGCATTTCATTTCATTTATAACCACTCACTTGCTCGCTCACATTTTAGACTTAGGTAGGTCCTTTCTAATTACACAAGAACAAGTGACCTTGCCTTGCCCCTTAATGCATGCATCTAGGTCAGAGAAGTGGTGGGTGACAGAGGGCTGCAGGTTGTTGCACAGACATGCAGGAAGCTGCGCAGGCTCAGAGTGGAGAGGGGAGAAGACGATCAAGGTGTGGTCGAAGACGAGCAAGGCCGTGTCTCCCACGTTGGCTTGATACACATCGCACAGAGCTGCCCCGACCTTGAACATCTTGCCGTTCATGTGTCTGACATCACAAATGCTGCTCTCGAGTCTATTGGCACTCATAGCAAGAATCTTTTTGACTTCCGCCTGGTGCTGTTGGACAGAGAGGCCAGAATTACAGAATTGCCCCTAGATAATGGAGTCCGGGCCCTACTGTGCGGCTGCACCAAGCTTGAGAGGTTTGCTCTGTACCTGAGACCGGGTGGGCTCTCGGATGCAGGCCTTGGTTACATAGGAGAGTACGGCAGGAACATGCGATACATGTTGCTGGGTAATGTGGGGGAGAGCGACCGGGGGTTGATGCTGTTCGCCGGTGGGAGCCCTAATTTGCAGAAGCTTGAGCTAAGGAGCTGCTGCTTTAGCGAGCGAGCGCTGGCCCTTGCGGTCATGCAGTTGCCTTCACTTAGGTACATCTGGGTGCAGGGGTACCAGGCCACTCCCGACGGAAGTGACCTCGTGGCCATGGTGCGTCCCTTTTGGAACATCGAGTTCATTTCCCCCGGGTCGACGGCCGATGCTGAAGCCCAGACCCAGTTTTTGGCGTACTACTCCCTTGAAGGGAGACGCACTGACTGCCCTTCCTATATTCACTGTATTCCACCAGTGTAATTTTAGATGCTGCATGCTCTATATTTGTAATTTTAGATGCCTTGTCTTGCACCATTTATTTGCCTTCCCTCATTTTGCTCCATGGCACCAATTACCAGCTGCCACTGGGGCTCATGTTTGCTTAATTGCTGTATCACCGAGCTCTCTTGAGATCCCCTTATTTTCATTATTATTAGTTTTTTTTTTCGTTTTGCATTAGTTAATGTGATTAGATCGGGAGGTCTGTACTTGATGAGATCTTTCTTTTTTGTTTTAGTTGAATGTCATGCTCGTATCTTTGGGACATGTATATGGTGGAAATTGCTCCAAACTAATGTATGTTGTTTAGTTTATCACATGACACGCGATGCATCGTAATCTGTCTGCTTAATTTTTATCACATGGCACACGACACTAACCAAGTGCAACATACACACCAATACCATCTAAAAGTATCTCATCTTTAGCGAGAATGAAGCACAAGCTTGTCAGGAGGAAGTGTTTGATTGAAGCTAGCCATTGAGGAAAATATAAGAGAAAAAGAGATGAATGACATTGCTCAGTCAACCACTGACCACAGGAATCCGTTGCAAAACATTGTTGAATTCGAATTTAGCGAGCTGGTTTTTTTCCCTATTAGTTCCAAGAGGCCCACAACAATTTTCTGATTTACAAAGACTATTGTTGATTGCACAATAACTACTACTTTCTTTCCATTTCGAATTTCTGCTTGTACGCAAGAACATGGAAAAGCAATGTTCTACATCGATTTCAGCAGCAAGCTCATGACTTACTCGATTAATTCGTACAGCCAAACTTGATTGGGGTGTGGCCGATTTCCCTTTTTAAGTTGTATATATTTCTACTATATATTAAGCATCTTGGATGTTCTCATTCGGCAATGGTTGGAATTTTTCTTCAAATTTTCGGAGTGAATAATAGCCATCAGATGGAACAATTTTGAATTGGTAACACTGGATCCGCTGATAACGCGTAGAAGCTCGAATTTAACTCTACCGCGATCGTTACACGAAATAAAACTTACGATCGCCATATTATTTTGCATTAAACAAAAAATGGGTGAGAGTTTGTGTTGCTGTCTCTACTCTTTCGAAAACCCATCTCTCTCTCTCTCTCTCTCTCTCTCCATCCCTCCCACCCACTTAAACCTAAACCTCTCATCGCCTCCTGGCTCAGGTCATTTTCAGTGCTGCAACACGAGAATTTTGGAGATCTCAAAGATTACTTCTCGTCTACATCTCGTGCCCGACTGAATGAGCTGAAGCGCCAGATTCAAACTACTCAGAAAGGCGATCTCTCCTATTCTGAGTATCTTCTACACCTCTGACGAGTCGCTGACGAACTGGCCTTTATTGGTTCCCCACTACCCGAAGATGATCTAGTCACATCAACGATCAATGGCCTTGGGACAGAATACAACTCAATCGTTGCAACACTCGCACTGCTAAGTGTCATGGCGTCTTCTCCTTCTCCGACCTCCGAGGCCTACTTCTTAGCCATGAAGCTATGATCAAAGCTCAGATGGGGACTCAATCGACAACCTTCTACACCTCTTCACGCGCAGGCGGGTCTCGTTCCTGTTAATTCATCAACTCGAATATTACTTCCCAAAACCGACTCACTTACTCAATAAACATGCCACCGAATGATTCTAATCTGGGCTCAAATCCATCTGCATCTATTTGGTCTCCAAACCATCTTACATTGATTCTGATAATATGCATACTTGCCAAATTTGCTCCAAAGTTGGTCATAGTGCCAAATTATGTTTCAAAAGATATAATAAAGACCATGATTGGAAATCAAATCGTAAGTTTAATGCCTATAATGTACAAGTCCTACCTACAAATAACGACTCAACCAAATGGGTAATTGACTCGGGTGCGAATAATCATGTTACAAGTGATCTTAACAATCTTTCATCATTCTTTGCCTACAATGAACCCGAAAAATTCCAAATAGGCAATGATATTGGTCTTTCCATCTCTCACATTGGTTCAACCTCTTTTTCAATTTGCAATAATTCTATTTTATTAACTAATGTACTACATGTTCCTCAATTTTCTACTAATCTTATTAGCTTACCAAAATTACTTAGTGATAATCCATCTCTTTCTATTGACTTTACTCTTTTTTTTGCACAATTAAGGATCTCCCCACGAAGATCACACTTCTTAAAATACCTAACTCAAACGGCCTCTACTCCTTCAAGTTGAAGTCTCCCTCACATAATGTTCAATAATTCTTGTCAAGCCTTTCTTGGCACACGTACCACTAGTACCATTTGGCATGTAAGACTTGGCCACCCATCCAATTCTACTACAAATAAAATCATCAATTCTTATAGTTTACCATGGAGTAAAGACAATTTTGTTTCTTGTCACAATTGTATACTAGCTAAGGCACATGTTTTGTCGTTTTCTTCTTCTTCGTGTTCTTCTTTTCCTTTGCAATTAATACACTCTGATGTATGGGGACCTTCTCCCATTGTATCCTCTTAAGGTTATAGATATTATGTTACATTTGTTGATGACTTCTTTCGTTTTACTTGGATTTATTTTATGAAAAACAAAAGTGAAGTTTGTCATATATTTTCTTCATTTAAAGCACAAGTCGAAAATCTTTTTAATTCAACTATTAAAATTTTGTGAATCGATAGAGGGATCGAATACAAGCCTATCATTATTAAATTCCCACAATTTGTTCATCAAACTACATGCCCTTACACGCCACAACAAAAAGGTGTAGCCGGACGTAAACATAGACATATTGTTGAATTCTCTCTTGCCACTATGGCTTATGGTTTCATCCCTAGTCAATTTTGGGATGAAATTTTCTCAAGTATAGTTTATCTAATCAATCGATTACCTTCTCGAGATCTTATTCCTTACAAAACACTTTTCAACAAAGAACTCGAGTATAATTCATTACGAGTTTTAGGATGTCTTTGTTTCCTTTTAACTCGACCATATAATAAGCATAAGCTAGAACTAATGTCTAAACCTTGTGTTTTTATAGGATATGGAATTTTCCAAAAAGGATATAGATGTACTTACCAACAAATCAAATTTTTGTTTCTCACAATGTTCAATTTGATGAGCTAACTTTTCTGTTCAAGAATTATTTTAATTCGTAGGCTTCTACATCTGAGTCTTCTACTTCTCATTATCTATAATTCGGCCTATTAAATGGCTTCAGTCCACAGCAAAAGTCACCAATTTTGACTTCAGAACCTATTCACACAACAGCTCGAAATTCTTCTCCTTTTGCACCGGCCCAGCAACCTTCTTCTCTTATACCCATGACCCAATCCATTTCCACCAATGTTGCATCAGCTTTATCCGCATCGGCCCAACATTCATCTTCTACTATTGCACCAGCCCAAATTTCTTCCGACCCAGCTGCTGTTATACATGGAATTGTACAAGATCCAATCAATTCCAACGGTCATCACATTTCAAATAATTCTTCTTCTTCTCCAATTCGTTGTCCCTCTCAGAAATTTTCTCAAACATCTGGTGTGCTCTTAACATGAGATCCTCTCTTACCTTCTCATCCAATGACTACACGCTCTAAGGATCACAATCGCAAAGAGAAGTCTTTCCCTGATTTCGTTGCTCACCTATCCATCACTGAGGCCGACCCCATCACTTTCAACCAAGCCAACAAATCCTCTCATTGGCGAAAATCCATGGCCACTGAGCTCACTGCCTTGGCCAATAATAAAACATGGTCCTTAGTTTCTCCTCCATCTAATCACAAAGTCATCGGGTGTAAATGGGTCTTCAAGACAAAGCGTCGGGCTGATGGTACCATAGATCGTTACAAAGCTCGTTTGGTAGCCAAAGGGTTTAATCATGAGGCAGGAGTTGACTACGAGGAAACATATAGTCCCATGGTTCGAGCTACCTCCATCCGTGTCATTATTTTCCTCGCCACCTCCTCAAATTGGCAAATTCGACAATTAGACGTTTCCAATGCATTTTTAAATGGCGACTTAGCCGAACGGGTGTTTATGGAACAACCTAAAGGCTTCGAAGACTCCAATCATCCAAATTTTGTATGTCTATTACACAAATAACTCTACGGGCTTAAACAAGCACCACATGCATGGTTTGAGAAACTCAGGTCTACCTTAATGACTCTCATTTTAAGGCATCATCCTATTATCCTTCTCTATTTCTTCTTCATCGCCAGGGGCATACTCTTATTGTCCTGGTCTATGTCGACGACATCATTGTCACAGGTAGTGATCCTCACCAAATTGAGCACTGCCTTGCTCAATTATAGACTAGATTTTCCATTCGAGATTTAGGTCTCATTCATTTCTTTCTGGGAATTGAAGCTACATTCAACAGAGAAGGGATTTGTCTCTCTCAAACAAAGTATCTCAAGGACTTGATCACACATGCCAACATGTTAACTGCAAATCTTGTTCCTTTCCTATGGCTTCAAACACAACGACTCAAAAGGGCCCTATGTGCAATGATTCTCATTTATATCAGAGCATTGTTGGTGGCCTTCAATACGCTACATTAACTCGTCCAAACATTACCTTTTCAGTGAATGAAGTTTCACAATTTATGCATCGACCTACCGAAGACCACTAGAGTGTCGTAAAAAGGATTTTGCAATACCTCTCTGGTACACTCGACCTTGGTCTTCAATTCTACAAAAATTCAACAACACAAATTCATGCCTATAGTGATGTTAATTGGGCGGGTAATATTGATGATCGACGTTCCACTTCCGGGTTTTGTGTTTATCTTGATCGCAATTTGGTATCTTGGTGCGCTAAGAAGCAATCCACCGTGTCCCGATCAAGCACCGAATCTAAATACAAAAGCCTTGCCCTCACTTGTTAAGAGGTGTTATGGCTTCAATATCTTCTAGAGGAAATTCACATTTCATCTCCACACATCCCGATTTTATGGTGTGACAACATTGACACCACGTTCTTGGCAACCAACCCTATGTTTCATGCACGCACCAAACACATCGAAATTGATTATCACTTTGTTCGTGAACGAGTCACTACCAACAAACTCAAAGTTTGATTCATTTGCTCCAACGATCAATTGGCCGATATCATGACAAAATCCTTGTCGTTACCTCGATTTCAATATCTGCGCAGCAAACTCAATGTCACCTCACTGGCATTGGCTTGAGGGGAGAGTATTAGCACACCAATGCTGCCACATTGTGCCACAATCAATCCAGCCCAACCCAGTCAGATTAGTAGGATCTAGACAATTAGTTAGTTAGAGATATTAAGGGATTAATCCCTATAAATACCGATGTACATGTAATACATTGGGATCAATAGACAATTACATTTCAAATCACATTGTTGTCTCAGTTTTTATTCTATTACCAGTTTACTCAGGGATGTATCCAGAGCTTAATTAAGTCCGGGCACAGCTAGATCTGGGCACCGAGGTTGAGATCAAGCTCAGACACAAATCCACTAAAGTTCATTAAAATATCATTAAAAACTCATTTTCACTAAAAATCAATTAAAAATACACTAAATTTTGTATTTTTTTTTAAATCAAGCTCAGACTTGCTTCTGAATAGATCCGCCTCTGAGTTTACTAGTATTATACTGATTTCCTTTCTGTTATACAGGCTTTTATTCTCTCGTCAGGTTGTCAGCATATCAACAACAATATACATTGCTTTACCATTTTTACATTGTCTATTTGTCTGTTTCAATTGGAAGATTGATATTCTCTGCATCTCGATTCTTGTTTCTAGTTTACAACAAGGGAATGATAAACGATATACTAATCATTTGAATGCTAAGCCAATATACTTGATAATTAATCTCTGCATCTACCTATTTTATACTACACCCTTTTATCTTCCTCTTTGCTTGAAAATCAGCTTTAAATTTGGGTTTTCAATTTTACTAGGGAGTTCATGGGAATCATGGCTGAATACAGAGATTAAAATATGACCATATGTGATATTTGTACTAGTATAGTAAGGTACATAGTCAGGTCTCTGCAGTACATTAGATCCATAGAGCAAGAATCAAAACCTTTGCTCAACTGTGAGAATAAGCACTTTGGGATCCAAATTGCGGAATATTTTTCAGATTTATAATTAATTTAACCACGAATGGATAAATTCTGAACCAACATACAAAAAAAAAAATTCTAGATTCCTTAAGCAAGAAGATAGCATGAGATGCCAAGTTAGTGGAATTGAAATCATCTTCAATTAACCTTTTTCTGAGTGGACTAAGCATTATCTACAGTTGTACATCTACCAGTGGTCTCTTTACATCTCCTTGTTAGCAGAGAAAAAGGGTTTGCAGGCTAAGATTTAGCTGGGAGTTGGATATATATATTATTGAGGCCACACAGAGTGGAGGCACTTGTAGAAAATCCACTGGACATTGTCGTCTTTCTCGTTATACGAATTTCATGTATATCACAGGAACAACAGCAGAAGCGCTGTGCAGGGATCGACCCCTTTATACCAAAAAAACAGAACTTGAGATATCCGCTTTAGAGTAATTCTCATAGTAGATTATGGAAACACAGAGATGATGACATAATATGAGGAAGGATCCTGGGCAGGCGACATATGACTGAAGTCAACACAAGGCCCTTGTTTTACGAGAAACAACACACACACACACACACACACATTGAAAGTACAAACTTAACTTGACAGCAAGAAGAAAGGATTGAAATACATAATTATAACAAAAGACGGTTATTCAAACCAATAGCCAAAGTACATATCCTCTTCCAATTCAATTACATATATGCCAAAAAAGAAAAGAGAACAAAGTATTGATGAGTTGTTGCATAAAAGCACACTGACAAGCTCCATATATAACTAGTAGAAAAGACAAAGGAAAGTAGAACAAACTAATAGATATGCAGTCCGGAATGGATGGGATTGGGAGGGGCGAAGATGGAGGAGTGGGAGGAAGGCCTAGCATTGGTTGGCATCAGGCAGGCAGGTTGGTGGTAGTGATGTCGTGTATGCTAGGCCTCCTCTTGTCCTTGTTACCTGAATTCAGCCTGTTGAAGTACTTCTGCGCGTGACTTGCAACTTGGGTCGGCGTTCTCGTCAGCACGACGTTCCTAGATATGTTTCTCCAGTCCCCTTTCCCGTACTTGTTCAGACCCAGCAGAAATAACCTGCAGGTTCCACCACCAATAAACAAATTAAAGCAACTATAGCTGTTATTTGAAACACAGAAAAGAGCAGAGAAGAGAAGAGTAGGCTGACCGGTGTTCCTCTTGGGTCCAAGGTACACCCTTCTTCCTCTCTTGATCTGATGCAGTCTTAGCATTAGCAGTAGGGGCCCGCTTTCCACCACAGAAATAGGGGGGCTGATGATTGCGAACTGCAGAGCCCCAGCCCCAGCCCCAATCGAGAGTGAAAGCAGACAAGGCAAAGGAGTCGGGGAAGGGATGAAGGCCGGCTTCGATCTTAGTGACATCGGCCTCGAGGTCGCGGTAGTGGGCCATGACTTCCCAGGCAGTCTTACCGGGGATGGCGTCTGCCACGCGCCGCCAGTCTCCCTCGAAGTGGGCCAGCGCATTCTCAAACAGCTTGTTATCCTCTCTGGTCCAGTTTCCCTTGTAATTGTGGGCCCCAGGCACAGGAAGAGCAAGGCGGCGGCTGGTGAGTGACCTGGAGGGAAAGCAGTGATCGGAAGGGGAAAGCACTTGCGTGCATGCATCTCTAGTCATCTCCGACCTGATTGCCTAGCCTAGAAGGTTTCTCGCAACAAGAGAGGCAAGCTCTAAATTTGAAGGGCGTGTGCAGATATATATGAATATTATTTATGCTTAGCTAAGGTAAGGTTGATTCCAACAGAGAAAGATAAAAGACGATGATGGATGAAACGGAACAGCACTAATACTAATACTAAAAGTAATAGGAGGCCCAGACCCCAGTCTCCGGTCCCCACCCCTAATTGATTTTGAATAATAATACTAATAATAATAGATATATCCAATCTAATCTAATAATTGAAATCAACAAACAATATTTGAGTCAGCAAGGCACCGAGGCACCGAGGCACCTTACTTTAATAGCAATGAATATTTAGGTTAATCAGGGAACGGTGAACATAGAAATGGAAGAGCTTCCAAAGCAAGGGAACTGGGAGAGAGAGAGAGAGAAGAGAGAACGAAAGAGAGCTGTGGTGTGGAGAGTGAAAAGAAAAGAAATGAAAATAAAATAAAATAAAATAAAATATATCATTTCTTATTACTAATTTACTACTACTATTACTGTATTACACATTTACACTTCTCTCCTCTCAACCTTTCCTTTCCCTGCATCGCTCCACGACTTCCTTTTTCCTCTTCTTTCTCTAATCTAATGATTTATAGTTAGTTATAGGAAACGTACCCGTACCTAAGACGACGAACAACCATCCACAATTAATGCTTCCAAAAGTTCATCCTGCTCATTTTATTTTATTTTTATCTGATTGAAAGAAGCTTCGACTTTGTGATATATGAAATCCTTTCATAAAACAGTAATCCTCACTGCAGCCAGGCAATTACTAACTTTTCGCAATCAAGACAAACTGAAGAACCAAAAGGAAATATCTTCCCGAGTCACAACATCAAAATTTTAACTAGAAATTGTACAACTCAAAAAGTAATATTATCCTCTCGCTCTGGCTCTGGCTCTGGCTCTGGCTTGTGTAACTTTATAGAAATTACAACACTTTTCTAAACCTCTACCAAATCTGGTAAGCCCCTATATTACACCTAAAAATAAACTAGTCTGCATTTCTTGAAAATGAAGGCAGAGGCGCACCTTCATGAGGCCGCACAATGACAAGCATGCCAAACATGGCAAGCATTGGCAAGAGAACGAGCCACTTGAGCAGCTTGTAGTAATGCATGTGGAATGTAAGAGAAAACTCATCAGAGAAATAAAGACCGTTCTTATCAACCATCTCAACTACGACGGTCCCAGTCGTCCTAACCGGTACAGTTGGCACCTTGACCCGTTTCTTACCAGGGGTGTCGTACACCTGGTTAAGCACTATTTTTCTCTCTCCTTGGTAGTTTCCAGGGACCAGCAAGGTTGTCTGCAATATAGAATGATTTTAACAGGACATGCAGTTTTGCGATAGATATCAATTGAACATGACCCAAAAGATAAACAGGAAAACGGACACACACACACACACACAGAGATAGCGAGAGAGAGAGAGATACAGATGATGAAGCATGATATGTAATACACATTGGGTACATACAGTGACGTTATATGGAGCCTGTGAGCCAGAGGGCATCCTGTAGCTGTCGACAATGTGCGTCTCCACCCAGAAATGTTTGCCCTCTTCATCCCGGAATGCCCTCGACCCGGGCGCCACATACACCCCCTCCCTATTGTATCTGTACGCAGCATTGTTTCTCCCATGATTTGTCGATCTCCATTCCTGTTCAGTCCCAAATTAGAAAACATACTTTATTTTTTTTTCAATAATCCACTCCACTCCTGTGGAACATCACCATTACTACCCAGTTCTAGTTTCAGTTTTGTGCTGCCTATGCACCCCATACAAGATGTGTAAACAAGTTCACGGATAATGTGCTTAATATAAAAAAACATTCACACCTTGAGAGGATGGTGCGGAGAGGGAGTCGAAAAACAGAAGACATTGCCGTTCATTGTTGTAACAATCAGATCAAGGTCATCTCCGCCATCCACATTATCTGCCAAGGCCATGGTATATCTGCAAAATTTCACAGAAAAATCATAATGTCAAAATGGTTCAGCAAGCTGCAGCCAAAGGAACGTATACATAAAATCTAAACAGAAGGAATAAAGAGAAGATTAGTGAGTACATACGAGGTCTCCCCGATATCAACAACATCAGCACATCCTGTGGACCCTTCAACCAAATAGAGGTAGCCGTCGAATGAGGGGACGACAAGTGTCAGTCCTCTAGACTTGTCTCCACGTCTCGAAAGATCAACCAGAAGAACTTTGCTCATTATCCGGCCATTTGTGCGGAAAGGGAATGGGCGAACGAAAGACCCGTCCTTCCCGCTGAGCACATACACATTGCCTGACACGGTTGGCACGACGACATCTGTATGGCCATCCCCATCCACATCACCTATTGTTGGAGCCTGCCACCAAATGTTACATACCCTCAGTTTTTGACCTTTTTTTTAAAATTAACAAGTGGCTCAACCACCAGCTTCTTTAAACTAAGAAGTCATTTGATTGCACACAAGCTTGTCAAATTAAATTAAGCAGCAATGTGCAATCTGAGTTGGACTAGCACAGAAAAAAAAAAGATGCAGGGAAAAAAACAAAAATATAATAATACAGCGGTTGTTAAAGAGGAGTGCCCACCTGTGGGATGCTGCTCTTAACATGAACTTCCCAAATTTCTTCACCTTGTGTGTTCCAAGCCGCAACATTACCATGATTGTCGCATGTAACTATTTCTAGTTTACCATCATCATTTATATCAGCAGCCACCACTTGTGCCTGGATATCAGCCATCTCTAGTGGGAATTTGGTTCTTGGTTTCCCTATATCGTAAGTTATTTAGATCAATCAATGGAGAGGACCAAAAAAAAATAGGAAGAAGCTACCTCAGTAGGCGCACATTCTAATAATTTGATGGAAGACAAATAGCATGTGTGAAATTTTATTAAATAAGACTTTAGAAAAGTACTTTCCAAAGCCATAAGTGATTCTATTTTATAGGAAAAAACAGCAACAACAACAACAACAACAAAGCCTTTATTCTCAAATAAATTGGGGTAGGCTAGAAATGAAACCCAATCTGATTTGAAAAACCAAAATAAATAATAATAATATAATAAATAGTAAAATAGTAGTAAAAATAGAAGTATAGTAATTAGTAAAGATAATAATAAATAATAATACTAATAATAATAACAATAATAATAAACGATTGTACAAATCATAAGTTTAGACTAGCGCCCTACGTCGTTAATTCTAAAGTAAAGTCGTACAACTATACCACTACTAAATTTTAGTCTGTCATGATTCTGGTACGTGGATCGCCAACATCCATGCACTCCTATCTGACGCCAAACATTCCATGGTTTTAAGTCTCATTTTATAGCTTCATCCTAACTCTTTGGAGACATTTCATATTTTTAAGTCCCATTTTATAGCTCCATCATTTGTCTTATCAAAGAAAATCATGTAAAATAGTCAATCGTCTGCGCATAAAACCAAATTGATTTTCGTAATGCTTGTCATCTTTCTTAAACGATGCTCAATCACTCTCTTCCAAAGCTTCATTATATGGCTCGCAAGCTTGATTCCTTTGTAATTAGTACAACGTTGAATATCTCATTTATTCTTGAAGATAGGTACTAATATACTCCTCCACTCGTCCGACATTTTGTTTGACCGAAAGATGTTATTGAACAGCTTAATTAACCATAGTACTCCTATGTCTTCAACGCATCTTCACACCTCGATCGGGATGTTATTAAACCCTAAAACCTTACCTACTTTCATTCTTTTTAAAGTCTCCTTCACCTTCGTCTCTTGAATTCTTCGAACGAACCGTCTGTTGGTGTCATCAAAAGAGTCATTTAACTCAACTATAGTGCTTTCATTCTCTTAATTGAAAAACTTGTCGAAGTATTCTCTCCATTTGTCCTTGATCTCATCGTCTTTTACTAATAATCTATTTGTCCCGTCCTTGATGCATTTGACTTGGCTGAAATCTCTCATCTTTCTCTCGCAGAGTTTGGCAACTTTATAGACTTCATTTTCGCCTTCTATTTTATAGGAAAAAGTGAAAAAAAAATATATTACCTCGATGATCAAAGACATAAACTAAGCCATAGGAAGTGCCAACAATAATGTCCAAAAAGCCATCTCCATCAAGGTCAGCAACAGTCGGAGAAGAATACATGTAAGCCCGGAAGGTCCCAGAATCAGTGCTCACATCAAGATCCCTAGTCCACTTCACTTGTTTAGTATCCAGATTGAATACAACGATGCCGCTCGCCACATACTTTGATATGTCAATGTCACCCAAATCTGCCCGGTTCTCTTGCTTATCATAATACCTGCCCGTTTACATGTTGTAATCCCACAAACCAATTTGAGATTATAATCAGGACTGAAAACAGTTAATTATACATATTCGTGCCAGCAACCAATAAATAGCTTGTCATACTGATATGAATCAATTAGGAAATCCTTATATGTTATGCCAGTCCAACAGAATCTGTCACCAAATTGAGAGATGATTGAACAATGGTTGTTTCATGGCTGCACTTTTGGTAAATTGAGCACAGTACAATGTATTTTACAGATGTTAATTTATGACTAGGTTGAAACTTATGGCTTGAGAGAGAAAGACAAAAAAGACTCACTCCCGGTCAAAGAAATAGGAAACAGCTACAACCATCTCTTGTACCCCATCACAGTCAATATCTGCAATCACCTGCATAAAAGAATTAAAAAAAAAAACACATAAAGACATAATGGGTGTGTTACAATAGACATGAAAGCATAGAATTAGATGGATGATGGAGAGAGCATAGGAAGAAGAATTACAGGAGTAGAGAGGATATGGGAGTCCACGTGGACATAGTCCTGCAGGTTTTCGTGGGAAGCCTCCTTCCAGTCCTCGTCGCCCCACATGGAGTCGTCGACATAGTCATCGTAGTCGTAAGAATACTCATCGTCCATATCCTCAACATCCCTGAAGAGACTGAAAGAGGAATCTGCTGCCTCCTCCAGAGCATCATTGTTCTCGACAGTCGCCCCCTTTGCTTCATAGTCCTTCCCTTTGGTGTCCTGAAGAAGCCGGCGCTGTGGGTGTGTGCTGTTCTCTGCCGTGGCCACATTGTCCAGAGTCACGTTGTTGGTCTGGTTGGCATTTGCTGGGTTCGTTTGAGTAGTAGCTGTATTTGTTGCTTCAGTTGTATTGGTTGCTTCAGCTACGGTGAGTGGGACGGGCACGGGAACAGATAGATTTGCTGGAAGGTCAAAGGGCATGGCTGATACATTAACATGTGGCTCATGCTTACCGCGGTTCATTTCTGTTGACAGAATTCAGTATAGATTAAAGAGCTATATTTGTGCACAGGATTGAGGTATGGTGCGAGTTGCGAGGGAGGGAGAAAACTTACGGGACGTGATAGCTTCTTGAAGGAGGGTATCATCGTGGACGTCGGGATGAGAGCGGTCGACGGGATCGGGATCGAGGCCCACAAACCAATTTTTGGTGACTTTTCTGCGGGGCACCTCCAATTTGTCGATCATGACATATCCGGACATCCTGAAGAAGTTGATGACGCCGTTGAAGGTAGCGAGGACGATCTCTCTGGCGCCATCCTTGTCGATGTCGTACAAGAGAGGGCTGGCGTGAACGGTGGAGTGATGGAAAGCAGGCCAGCCGGGCAACTTGTCGCCGTCGGAGCCTTCGAGAACGTCGAGATAGTGAACGAAAGAGGGGACGACGACTTCGAGCCTGCCGTCGCTGTTGATGTCGGCGATGAGGGGGGAGGCGAAGATGCTGGAGCTGACCTCGGTCTGCCACCGGAGGTCGAGATGCTTGGGGCACTTGGAGTGGAGCAAGGCATCCTCGTCACTGGAATTTCACAGGCTATGTATTATGTATTATGTATTATGTATTATGTATGTTTGGATCTGTCAGAAGAGCTATTGCTATTGCTGTGAATCAATGAATGAATCAAGGGATGAATGAGGATAGAATAAGAATGAGCGTTACGGATGGGGGTAGGGAAGCATATCGTCGGTGGCGCTGCGATCTCTGAACTTGTTGCTCTCCTCCTTCGTCTTGGTCGGATCTGATGCCGATGCGGCGCAGGGGAGGTGGAGTAGCAGCAGCACAGCAATCAGCACTAGGACTACGGATGCCTTCCATCCAGATCCAGATCCAGATCCAACCATCCAGATCGAGGTGGCGCGGCGCGGCGCTGCCATCTCTCGACTTGTTAACAGCTCTCTGCTCTTTTTCTCTCCGACAAACCACCGATAGACCGCAAGAGAGAGAGAGAGAGAAAGAGAGGAGGGGGGAGGGGAGGGAACGATCTTTTCCATCATTGGATCTTTTAGATGGACCGACGGACGGACGGATGGATGTTCTTTAATTAACATTAATAAATGTTAATGCAAAATCAAATGGAACAATTCCATTCCACTTTCAATATCTATCCATCTATCTATCTATCTATATTATTTATTATTGTTTCATTTAATTTAACAAGGGGATATAACATTCTTTTTTTAACAATAATTTAAACAATACTATTTTTTAGATCCAAATATAATTTCACTCTCGCACTTTTCTGAATTGTGGCCATGTAAATTTGTAATTAATAGAACACCCAATAAGTTATTACAATCAATCCGTTTATTGCTACCTGCGACTAAAATTCTACATTCGTCTCTTAATATATACCCATCCCGATATAGTATTAATATCATTCGAAAACATGATTTAACTCAATTATTATGAGTTTTTCTTTTTTATATAAGAGGGCTCATTATTACTATTACTTTTCGAATGTATTTTACGAAATAATGTGCTCATGAATGTTTGAACTCATCACCTCCTCGAATTCATTCTAATTAACTATCTCATGAGCTATTAGGCCATCATATCTCAATTATTATGAGTAACTAGTTAAATTAATAATAATTGATTCATCAATAATTATAATCGTTTTTATATGCTAATAATTGCAAGTTCAAGAATATTTTTCAAGCAATTAACAAGGTATTTATGTGATTGAAATGGTTATCTGAAGCATAATATGTGCAATTAATATGATTGGCTATTATTAAATAATCACATATAACATTTTAGATTTACTCAAATGTCAAAACCTCAAGAAATTTGGTCAAGCTATATACCAATAAATTTTACATAAAATTTGTGAAATTGTTGGTTTTATTTCATTAAATCATATGTGCCAAATTGAAATTAAATAAAATTGTTTATGCACATATGTAGTGATTTTGCAAATCAACAAAAGGGAGAGATTGTTGGCTCAAACAATTTCTTTGTATTTGTTGATTTGCAAAACAATTTGAATTTTATCATTTCTTGTGTTTAAGAATAATTATAGGAACATTTAAGTAAAAAGCTAAAGGAGCACAAGAAATGATCAAGGAAGACTTAAGAGCAAGTTTAGAAGATCAAGATCAAGATGAGAAATTGCTTAGGTTAATTAGAATTTAGATAATTTAAATTTGAAATGGAAAAAAGCATGAAAACCACAAAATCAGTACATAACGTTATAACGCTAATCTTAGCGTTATAACCCTATTTGACCAAAACACTCAAATCTGAGAAGAAACAAAACAACCAGTGAAAATTGTTATAACACCAAGTCCGACGTTATAACGCTAGACACCCGAAACACTCAAATCTGCCAAGAATCAAAACAACCAGTAAAAATCGTTATAACGCCAAGTCTGGTGTTATAACGCTAGACACCCGAAACCCTTAAATCTGCCAATAATCAGAACAACCCGACGTAACTATTGTAACGTCAAGTTGGCGTTATAACGATAAAACATAATTTCAAAATATTTCCAATTTTGTCCTGACCTGGTGTAGCGTTATAACGTTGTGTTTTGAACTAAATTTAGTGTTCTAACACTGGATTAAATTTTCCAGAAATAGAAAGTCCAACAGTCGAATATTTTGTCATTAGTATAGCGTTATAGCGGTTAAAATTAATTTAGAGATTATTTGTGTGATTAGTTTATCATCATATTCACTATTTTCTTGTGTGTGAGTTGTTTCATTGGCTTGATGCTCCACCGATGTGTGTAAGTGAGACCAAGTTCGAGACCGTGATAGTTGACTTGGTGCTCCACTGGTGTGTGTAAGTGAGATCGAGTTCGATGTCGTGATAATATGATTGGTGCTCCAACGATGTGTGTAAGAGACCTCAATTCCGAAGTTATATTCAAACAATTTTTTAGTGAAGCGGACCTGGCTTGTTACCGCAAAAAACAGGGGCACCGGGGATCCAGAGACGTAGGCAAGGCCAATGGACAAGCCAAACCCCGTCAACATATTGAGCTTTATCTTCCCTATTTCTCTTTATCTTTTCTCAATTTACTTTATTTAATTGCTTTGTTTAGTGCTTGAGAATTGATTAGTAGTAATTGAATTACTTGAATTGATAGGGTCAATTGAATTGATGGTTTGGTCATAACTTGAAAAATTGCATTGAGCCCCTATTTGTTGTTAAAACTGAAAATTAGTACTACACCTACGCGCCTAGATGTATCAGATAAAACCTATTGCTAAACTCGTGCTCCATAACCTCAAATTTATCTATTGAATAATCTAGCTTTTTGCTTCTTCAAATTACTGCTGTGTTCTACGGTTCTAGTCTCCATCATTTGTGTGTAAGGAGCTAGATCTCGATCCTTGTAAGAGACTTTTGGTGCATATTGCAAACGACTCGACAAAAATGGGAGATTGTTGTATCTAACAATTTCTTTGTATTTGTCGATTTGCAAAACAAATTGCATTTTACCACTATTTCTTTGTTTGAGATATTCATAGGAAGTTACAAGCAAATCAGAAAAGTGAAGAAAGTCCAAGAATGAGCTCAACATGAAGAACAAGCTTCTTTGTATAGTATTAGATTTAATTGTCAAATTATAATATTTAAATTTGAGGTTGAAATGAGCAAAATTATAAGAAATCAATGTTCTCCACTTAAAGATGACGTTGTAACGCCATCTTTAGCGTTATAACGCCTGAGTTTCCCGAAATTCAACTCAGACACAATCAAAATCTCCTGCAAATTCGTTATAACGTCATCCTTAACGTTATAACGCCAGAGTCTCGTAAAATTCAACTCAGGCACAATCAAATTCTCTCGCAAAATTTGTTACATAATGCCAGGTAGCGTTATAATGTTAGACAAAAAAAAAATTCAAAATTTGACTAAATACTGAAATTTCAAAGATGTGATAACATATTCACTCCAAACTCAGTACCCATTCTATGATGTGATAACATATGTGCAATATTTTTTTTGACTTCAAATACTATATTTCACGCGAGAAGGAAGCACATTCAGATAAAATACCATTTTCTCATAGAAATGATGGTCTGAAATCAGCGTCCTTGTATGTTAATTACATTCTCCTTTTCTTTCCTTTTCTTTTCGTATTCTTTGCTCGGTAGAAGACAAAGAAAGAAAGAAAGACTCGATCCATGAATTTCCTATTCATTGTTTAATTTATTTGGTCGGACTATTATTGTAACAATTAAGTAATTAATTAATAAGATTTGTTAAGTGGAAATTGACAGCTGGGGCTGGATTGGTTGTCAACATGAAGGATAAATAAATAAATATATGTATCTTATATTAAGAGATGAGATGTTAATAAGAATAAGAAAGAAATGCGAAATCGTTTGGCCTCTTTTTCTCTTTGCTTTCCGCTCGCTCCTGGCTTCCCTCCTACCCTCCTTCCCTCCTTCCTTGCTTGATTTCCCGATCGATCAGGTAGATCTGGGACTGATTGAGCTGGGATCTACCTGATCTGTCTTCTTTCCTGATTAGAGAGAGACAGCGAGAGAGAGAGAGAGAGAGAGAGAGAGAAGCGAGGTCGAAAATGGCAGGAGCTCCGAAATGCAAGGGCTGCTCGAAGACGGTGTACGTGATGGATCAGCAGGTGAGCCTGCCCGACGGCGCCGCCTTCCACAAGTCCTGCTTCCGCTGCCGCCACTGCAACGCCTCCCTCTCCCTCAAGGTACTCCCTCCCCATTACTCCCCTTCCCCTTTCTCTCTTATTACTTACAACTCAATTCAATTCACCGCAATTGATTGCAATTGCCATTGCCATTGCAGCCCAACAAGTTCTCTTCCCTCGACGGCCTCCTCTACTGCAACCCTCATTTCCAGCTTAAGATGCACCTGCTCTCCAAGGATACACATACTACTACCACCACCACCACCAGCAATAACAATCACAATACCTCTCTACCTCAACCCGAGCCTCAATCTGAGCCTCAATCCCAGCCTCAATCCGAGCCTCAATCCCAGCCTCCACCTCCACCTCCACCTCCACCTCAGCCTCAATCTGGTAAGCGCAACTGCAACCACCCCGCTGCTAATTTACTCATCAATTTCTCTCTCAATTTGTCAATTTACTCTCTCACTTCCTCTTTCTGTGTTTTACTTCACAGCTGCCATTGCCAAGCCCCCCCTTGAGAACAGCAAGCCTACTCCTCAATTTGTCAGTTTACTCCCCACTTCCTCTTTCCACTCTTTTTCTTTCCTTTATATTTCTATTTCTATTTTCACCTTCTGCCTTCTATTTATCAATATCACGCATGCAGACTAGATCTCCCAGCAAAGCTGCCATGATGTTCTCCGGCACACAAGACAAATGCGTCACTTGCACCAAAACTGTTTATCCTCTTGAAAAGGTAACATTTTCTTTCTACACCCATAGCTTGCTTCAAGTCATCAATTCAATTACATGCTGCTGCTTGTTACTTGCTATTAGCTTGGCAGACGCAACTGTTGTCTGTTCTCTTCTGCCACATAACTTCATTATCCACAGACTTGGACAAGCACAAATTATCAATCAAGTCGTTTGAACTGAGGTTGATTAACTGATTAATACAACACACCAGGTCACTGTGGAGGAGCAGGCGTACCACAAGTCATGCTTCAGGTGCTCCCACGGTGGGTGCGCAATCTCGCCGTCCAACTACGCAGCGCTGGAAGGAGTGCTCTACTGCAAGCACCACTTCAAGCAGCTCTTCAAAGAGAAGGGCAGCTACAACCACATCATGAAGTCTGCTTCCATCAAGCGCTCCCATCCCATTCCCTCCTCTGCCTCCGATGCCTGATCCTCCATTCTTACTTTTCATTTATCATTCCATTGCTCTCTTTTCATCTGATTGCGCTTATTGCTCTTCTTTACTCTTGTATTGTACTATTATTGTATGTGAGCACACATCTTATTTGCTTAATTAATGTGTTTACTCTATCTATCAATGCATACATGCAAGCTTCATCTCGTATATGACATCCATGTATGATAACGTCCTGCCTGTGTGTCAGGTTGCATATTAGTAGTGGCTAGTGAGAGAAGTTGGAAACATTACATGGGGACATGCTGATAGTCTTCGTCCCCTTTTCAAACCACCTTTCTAGTATTATTATTGTTATCAGTTATTTTTTGCCACATATTGGTTAGAGATGTGTTATATTAGAATAAGTGATTGAAGAAAATGGTGGGACCTCTGAAGAAGTCCTTGCTCTGATGCATCAGTATTGCAAAGTGAGGCCTGTTTGTGTAAAACTTTAATCGCTCATAACAAAGCTCCCCTTTTATCTCTGTATAATATATAACATAAAGCTGGATTAATTACATAGCAAGCCAAGTATTCATAGTGATGTTATGATTCGGACTTGAATGGATGCGATCAATCTCAAAATCTCAAAATCTCAAATTCTCAATCCAGGAGCATGTACATGTTCGCGATAAGCAAAATTATTGCGTCACGGCTCAGGCACCCACTGAACATATGGGCCAGCCCAGCCCAGAATGATGGTACTCCGTTGTGTATAATATATTGTTGTAAACAACAAGAATCAGAGTGGCGCAGCGGAAGCGTGGTGGGCCCATAACCCACAGGTCCCAGGATCGAAACCTGGCTCTGATACTTTATTTTATTTTTGCGGTTTTTGCGCGAAAACAACACTAGTACTGGTAAAAAGGAAAACCCTAACCGAGTCGAGTTGGGAATGAAGGAACAATCTGTCCGCCTCCGATCG
Source organism: Eleocharis quinqueflora (assembly GCA_964058865.1). NCBI lineage: Eukaryota > Viridiplantae > Streptophyta > Magnoliopsida > Poales > Cyperaceae > Eleocharis > Eleocharis quinqueflora. The sequence continues at coordinate 149,412 of CAXKVX010001098.1, forward strand.
AAAATTGGGCGGGAAGGGAAAGGAAAGGAAGGAACGATCTCCCGCCAATAAGTTTCTCTCTTCATCGAATAAATTTCTCTTCTCTTCCCTTCTCTTCTCTTCTCTGAAGTTGAAGTTGGTGGTTGTTCACTTGTTTGAAGCGAGAGAGCGAGAGAGCGAGAGAGAGAGAGCGACAGAGAGAGAGAGAGAGAGAGGAAGAATGCTGGAGTTGCGGCTTGTTCAGGGCAGCCTCCTGAAGAAGGTTCTGGATGCGATGCGGGAGCTGGTGAACGACGCGAACTTCGACTGCTCCGCCACGGGGTTCTCCCTCCAGGCCATGGATTCCAGCCACGTCGCCCTCGTCGCCCTCCTCCTCCGCTCCGAGGGCTTCGAGCACTACCGCTGCGACCGCAACCTCTCCATGGGCATCAACCTCTCCAACATGTCCAAGATGCTGCGCTGCGCCGCCAACGACGACATCATCACCATCAAGGCCGACGACGGCACCGACTCCGTCACCTTCATGTTCGAGTCCCCCAGTCAGTCCTCTCTCTAATTCTAATCTCAATTGCATCATGCAATTCTTTCTTTACCTCTTTTACTTTACCAGTAAATAAATACTTTCCACTCTCAATTGCACAAACAGATCAGGACAAGATCGCAGATTTTGAGATGAAGCTCATGGACATCGACAGCGAACACCTCGGCATACCCGACGCCGAGTACCAGGCCATCGTCAGGATGCCGTCCTCTGAGTTTGCCCGCATCTGCAAGGACCTCAGCTCCATCGGCGACACTGGTCTCTCCTCTCTCTTGCCTTCCTTTTTTTTCCTTTCTACCTTGTTTCTCATTCATCTTCAATCTAATTACTATCATATTCATTCTTCAATTACAAATGTCTTCTTATCAATCCATGTATGTATTACTGCAGTTGTTATTTCTGTCACCAAGGAGGGTGTCAAATTCTCCACTGCAGGGGACATTGGAACTGCTAATATTGTGTGCCGTCAAAACAGAACCGTTGACAAGCCAGAGGAGGCAACAGTCATCGAGATGCAGGAGCCCGTGTCATTGACCTTTGCTCTCAGGTACCTCAATTCCTTCACTAAGGCCACCCCGCTGTCAGAGACTGTCACGATCAGCCTCTCGTCAGAGCTACCCGTGGTCGTGGAATACAAGATTGCTGAGATGGGTTACATCCGTTACTACCTCGCTCCCAAGATAGAAGAGGATGAGGAGATGAAATCCTAGTATCTTATCTTAGTTTAGTATCTAGATGTCCAGAGTTTACTTTTTCAGTGACAGTTACTATTGCTGTTTAATTATTGGCAGAGCCCAGACCAGATGGATAGGTTCTTCTTCTAGGTTTAGTTGATCTGCATTGTTATCTGTTAAAATGGATGTTAGTGCTTTCTTTTATTTGAAAATGGTACCTACTTTTTGTCTGCCATATAATGTTTGCCTTGTTACTTTTCTTTCATTCTGGTATGTTATCTGTTATAATGTCTGTCTGTCTGTCTGTCTTGAGCTGAGTTGCCATTTCCTCGGTCTGTCTATAGCACTATAGCAGGCAGTACAGTAGATTGTCATCTTTAACAGTGATTGAAAGTGATGGTGTTATTGTTCCGTAAGAATATTATGTATGCTCATTGGAAAACATGGGTCTCTTGATGAAATCGGTTAACAATTTCTCCTTGAACTGGCTTGGCTGCCTTGTTGAAATGAAAAATTGTGCCGAGGTGTTCTAATTTGATCAACTTCTAACATCAAAGCAGCCTATAATTTAATTTAAAACAACAGACATTTGATTTAAATATATGGTGGTGCACAGTGCACTTCAAGCCAAGAACTTCTCCACCTTCTCCACCTCCTCAACGCTTCCTATGAACAAGGGAACTCTCTGGTGGACCTGTCATTTGTTAATTGCAACATTTATGTAATGGACGTGGAGTGAAGCATGTATGAATATGTCTATTGTTGACTGGAAGGTATATATATATATATATATATATATATATATATGTATGTCAGTTACCTCTTGGGGCTGGATGTCAAGAATCCTCTGGTGACCGTCTGAGCCTTTACCGCCGGCCTGCTCCACAATAAAGCTCATGGGGGCACACTCGTAGAGTAGTCTGAGTTTGCCGTTCTTGCTCTTCTTGTCACGCGGGTACCCGTAGATGCCACCGTAGAGCAGCGTGCGGTGGAAGTCTCCCACCAAGCTGCCAATGTACCTTGCAGAGTACGGCTTCCCTGACGGCTCGGGGTCCTTGAGGCTGTCCATGTACTGCTTGAGCTTGTCATCCCAAAGCTGGTAGTTTCCCTCATTAAATGCGTAGATCTTACCGGCCTTGGGGATCTGGACTTGTTCCTGAGTGAGAACAAACTCACCGTACATCGGGTCGAGCGTGAACACATACACCCCTTTCCCCACCGTCAGCACAAATATGACAGAGCTCGAGTACATGCAATAACCTGCCGCCAGCAGGTTGCTCCCCGGCTGGCACACGCTCACCACACACTTCTCCTTTGCTGAATCTAGCTGAAAAATTATTTTTATTAATTATTAGTGAATAGAGAAAGGTTGAAAGGGCATGCATTCATGCATCAGCTGTTAGTTAATTCAGATTATTTACTTGTGTAATATAATCACAAGGCAAGCTTCATGTAATCACACACATCTGTATAAATAACATGACATGAAGGGTTAATTATATAGTTGTTGAGAGATATATACGGTGGAGTCATCGTCAATATCGGCAAGGCATTCATCATTGGGGCTGTAGATGCCAAAGATGGAACCGGTAGAGACAGCAGCATCAATATTGGAAGAGCCGTCGAGGGGATCGAACACCACGATGTAATTGCCGGAGTAGCTCTCCTCCACCGCCACCGGCACGTCCTCCTCCTCTGATGCTATTATCCCTGTCCTTCCGCTTGACTTGAGGCAGTTTGAAAACACCTACACTCACTCATACAATTGATATGAAAATAAATTTATATTTAATTGTGTCACACAAAAGATTACTCGATCGGTTAATTAATCAATCAACCAATGTTACCTCATTGGAGACGACATCAAGCTTCTTCTGGTCCTCTCCCTGCACATTGACAGCTCCTTGGATGCCGGTGAGGTTGGAGATGCCGGCCCTCTGCACCAGAGACGCGATCTGCTTACACGCCATCGATATGCTCGACAGCACGATTGTCAGCTCTGCATCAATGGTCCCCGCCTGCTCCTGCTTGAGCAGCCATGTCGTCAGCGTCAACAGCTCGTAGCTGCTCTTTGTAGCAGCAGTCTTGGCGCCCGCTGTGGTTGCGGCATCTACGGCCATGCAGCGGACGGCACGTGCGGCGTGCCTGCAGTGCATGGTCAGGGAATTCCTGGGAAGAACGGCAACAGGGTGGAAAGGGAAGGGGGAGAGGGAGAGGGAGAGGGAGAGCTTCTGGCATCGCTGACTCTGCCCGGAGAAGAGCAGCTGAGAAGCGGCCGCCATGGCAGCGGCAGCGGCGGTCATTACAATTAGTTACTTGTTTTAAATTGATGAATAAGAATATGTATTGCTGAGGATGGCGCTGCTGCTGCTGTTATGAATTAGCTTCTGCACTCGACATTATTATTTATTATTTATTATTATTACTGTTATCATTGTTGGGTATGTTAAGTTGGGAGGAGGATGTGGCTGAGGATGTCCTGCCAAAACCCAAATCAGATTGCCTTTGAGAGGATGCTATTCGTTGCTCCTCCTCCTACCAGGCTCACCCTCTTATTATTATTTCTTTCCATTCTCTTCTGTTTTTTTTTCTTCTCATGTTCAAATTTCATGCAATTTATGTGTGGCTTCACGATGCATAAAACATTGTTAAAAGTTTTAAGTTAGTACTTGATATATGATGACATTTGCATTAAGTCACATCATTCACTACTACGAATTTGACTTTTAATACCGGTCAAATATGACCTTTAAAATCTGACCAAAGAGATGTTAAAAGTAGTTACCATCCGCTATTAAAGGCTAACCTTTAATGCCAGAGTTTTTTATTTGTCCGCTTTTAAATGTGAGCTTTTATACCGGACCACAGTAAATATCCGCTATTAAAAGAAGTTTTCTATTCCGGATCACTGTAGATATCCGCTATTAAAAGCATTTTTTATACCAGATCGCTGGAAAGCTCCGCTATTAAAAGGCGTTTTCTATAGCGACTTTACAATAAGGCCCGCTATTAAATGTTAAAGCTGATGAATGGCTAATTGACAGCTTTAGGATTTTCTCTTGATAATCCATTAATTCCAGGAATAATTCTAAGACAAATTGATAGCCATTAATCTGATTGGTGTGTTCAAATTAGCAAGGAATTCAAAACATATATATTTTGAGATTCATAAAATTTCAAATTAATCATCACATAGATTAAAAAAAATGTTCAGCCATAATTTCTTTTACATAATCATATCATATATTTCCAACAATCATTGAAATACAAGAAAACTATGAAAAAATCATCTAATTCCACGTATTTTTGAAAAAAATCATCTAAATACAAGAAAATATTGAAAAATCATTTAATTCCACATATTTTTTAAATCTTCAAATCTTCTTCGAATCTTTCTTCAAATCTTCTTCAAATCTTTCTTTAAATTTTCTTCAAATCTTCTTTAAATCTGCATTAATTTAGAAGAGTTTTTCATGTAACATTTTTTTGGTTTTGATTGTTGAGAGATATAAAGAAATGAGAGATGAAATGAAAATTAAAGAGTTTATATAGAGAGATGAGAGAGACAAAGAAAAGAGAGAAGAAAGAGAGATATGTGGGCATTTTTTCCAGTGATGTGCGTTGGATTGATTTGAATGGAAGCTATAGATTTCTTTTTAACATCAAATCCGTAGAAATCTCTGCTATTAAATGTAATTTTTAACAACAGACCTATACAGTAGTCTGCTATTAAAGCTTGTTTTTAACAACATGCCCTTCAGAATTCCACTATAGAATGTTTTAAAATCGGATGAGAAACAACGTCCGCTATTTAAAAAAATTCACATCAAACCTATACTGCAGTCCGCTATTAAAGGTTGTTTTTAACAGTGAATCTATACAACAATCCGGTATAATTTTTTTTAAAAACAACTTTTTCCTAGATCCGCTATTAAATGAGAGTTATTATAAGCCAATTATGTAGTAGTGATTTTTTATAGACATGGACGATGCCTGAATAATATAAATTGTTTTTATAATATTGGATTTCATTAAGCGTTTATTTTTGGAAAATTCTAAGGTTCTTAAATTATTTTTGGAGTGATCCTCTAATATAGAATATAGGTATTTTTATTGCATACGGATGAAAACAGATCTCTCGTTTCTATCGAAATATATGATCAATGTTTGTAAAATTTTAATTGTTCTTCGATCGGTTTCTCTTATAAAAAAATAACAATTCAAGCAAATATTCAGTTTTTATATATGATACATTCAACCCGTAACATGCACATGCCCCTGGTAACATGCACATGGAGGAATGAAGAAGCTTTCGTTGTTCTCTTTGTTTTTATGTGTACATTCATGAAAAAAAACCAGATATACGCTGTCCAACATTAGTTCACAAAAATCTGATTTTGAGGAGGATGTTTCTTTTGGATGATATAATCCAATGCATCATGCATGCTAAAATAGACATAGTAACATGCATCACGCATCTCATCTCATGCCTGTTAATATCTTAATTTAATTACGTAATTAATTACATATGCTCACTGCTACAGTGGCACTGGACTAGCCCACTATATATTATAATCAAGTAAAATAAACCAATGATTAATTAATGATTGATTGTCCAAAATGCACGAATTATCTCGCCATATAATTACAAACATCTTAAATGAATGAACGAATGGAATATATAACATGCAGTCACTGGATCCAATGCTAACAGCGAACCTGTTTGCAAACTCGGAGTGCAAGGGGGAGGACTGCTTCGTGCTCAAGGTGGAGGCCGAGGCCGCCAGCCTGCAGGCGCGCAACAGCAGCAGCGTGGAGATCATGCGGCACACCGTGTGGGGCTACTTCAGCCAGCGCACGGGCCTGCTGGTGCAGCTCGAGGACTCCTACCTGCTGCGCATCCGCTCGTCCTCCGCCCAGGGCAGCGTCTACTGGGAGGCATCCGCACGGAGGAGCTCTGGACCATCGAGGAGGCTGACTTCAACATATGGGGCCCCTCCAAGTACTGTCTCCTCCCTCCCAGCGACCTCAAGGACTCCAAGCAAGACACCACCAACGCCGACCTCAAGAACAACCAAGCCCCCATTGCCGTCCTCAATAAAACTAAAAACACTACAAATACCGATACCAACATACCAACCACTAGGGTGGGACCATCTCAAGTGGCTGCAGTTGATGACTCTGATTTACCCCATGACAACCAGACTACATAATTGAATCCTATTTTTTTCCTTTGTTTTTTTGACCCCAAAACATATTTGACTCTCACATCCAAGGTGTTGCCACACATGTAAATACGGCAATGTGAATTTTTTTTGCTACGGAACATATAAAAGCCTGTTGTAGAATGGTTGTATCGTGTGTGTATTTTGAGAGAAGAAATGGAGAGAGACTAGGATAACAATCTATCCAATCTGGAGCCTGTGCTGCTCACTTCTTCCTGTAAACATGTACTGCCTATTCTACTATTTTTTTCCTTTTTAGATACATTGCTCTCCCTCGGCTTCTTTTAATTCTAATACCTTGTTCCTCCTTTCCAGAGGACCAAATTGTTCTCCTCCTCAGCTAGAACATTTTTTTCATTGGCTAGGTAATTTCCGATGATAATGAGCTTACCACAATCAAAACCAAAAAAATAACAAATAAGAATTAACAGTACCCACATCAGCTTCAAATGAGAGATTCTGCATGCTCATTAAACCATATTGGAACCCCAGACGTCTCAAAACAAATCAGATACCTGATACCAATACCGGGAGGGAACAAAACAATTTAAATCTCACAAAACAACAAATAACATTTAAGTTTCACGAAAGGAGGTCTCCATTCTGAATAACATTAATTAATACAGGTGCAATGACATTAGACAAAGGGTGTATGTACAATTATGGTAACCCATCTCTGACAAAATATGAATGCGAAATATAGAAAAAGGGATCCACGGATTTACTAACTAGGAAGGAGAATGAGGGCAGAGATCAAGCTCTACCAACAGGTGAAAGAGGTGGGTGGCACTGCATGTAGCTGCTTGGAGGCCCTCTGTTCTTTGCTCCCAGTGTCTCCTCTTGTGTTTCCTGTTTCAGAGCAGTCCTGCTGTGAAGCAAGGAGATGCATATCGCAAAGGCCTGGAGCAAGGGAATGGAAGATTTAAATTCAACTGTGTATAGCCCTTCCTTGAAACAAATCAAACTGAATGCAAGCCCTTCTTCTTTCGTCCGACCCTGAGATTTCAGCATATGCACATCAGATATCACATATCAATTTACCGGTTAAAATAGACCCACACTTGATATTAAAAAAATAAAATAAGAAAGAAATAAATAAATGAATTTAAGGTGTGCACACATGCCGTACCTGAGGAAACAGTTCGAAGCGGGCTTGGGTTTCTGCCCAATTAGATTTGTAGCCATCAGAATTGAATTCAAGGGACAGGAGAGAGAGCCGGCATCCTTCATCCCATCCACCACAATCACATCCGCCTCCCAATCTCCACCTCTCTATCAACGGCGATGGCTCTCCCCGTGCTGAGGCACCATGTATCCCACTGGGCAGTATGGCTGTCACACTCCCTGCAGAAGCTGTTTTGTCGCACAAGCAACCGTTTGTCGGCAGGCTGGTAACAATGGCAGCAAGCTCCATGCTCACTGGAGATTCTATCTCAATCTCATTGACTGCTCTTTCTGTGTCTGCAACTGGTACAAGCTGAGGACCAACCAAAACAAACTCTCTGGACACATGGTAGATGTCAGAGCTATTGCGACACTTTGATTTGCTAGTAGAAACTCTCACCTCCCCTACGGTATTGGACACCAGATGCTGCTTCTTGCCCTTGTTTCCCTGCCTGATCCATACAGAACCTCCTTTCGTTTTTGATTCTTGCAATGTAAATATCGAATATGAAATGTCAGTGTTATCAATAGTGTCAGAGATGCATTTTCTTCTGACTGTGGCTCCGAGAATGTCAGATTCACCTGACGAGAGCATAAAAACAGGAAGCCCTTTCTTCCAGGCAAGCTGCACAAGTGCCTGTCTAGTCAAAGGATGAATTTTCTCAACCTGCTGAAGGTGCAAATTGTCGTTGCTCTTAGGCTGGAACGAAGAGCTATTGATGCTGGCACTGTTCTCGGTGCATGTAATGGGGCCAGTGTGGCAATCACTTCTCTTGTTGCTGAAATGAAAGCTTGAACTAAGAGGTCTGCGCAGCAAAACTGGAGTTGATTCATGATGAGAAGCGGAGGCAGAATTCCTGGGCTTGAGTAAAGGATCGAGCATCCTTCTCAGAGGGCTCTGCCTACCTCTCTTGCTTGAAGCTGCTTCTCTCTCAGTGGCCTCTGATATACTCATTTTCCTTCTCGAGGCAACTGGAGGCGGCTCCGCCAAGCTATGCCTGGCGCTCAGCCCATTAGTATTTCGGTTATGACTAGTAAATTCCCAAGAGACAACCTCTGCATTTTCTCTCAGCAGGTTACTTCTATTGGTGCTGCTGCAACTACTAGTAGTAGTAGTACAAATGTCATCATCCGCACGAGGCAATGGGCAAGAATAGGGAACATGGGTGCACCAACCCTTTACTTGGAAATCACCGAATAATTCACCTGAAAATCCCTTTTGAACTTTTTCAATATGCCTTGCAAGTATGGGAGAACTGTATGGGGCTAAGCACTCGTTTCCTTCTCTTCTGCCTCTTTCATCATTCTTTTCCTCTCCATTGGCTGAACCATTTTTAGAATTCCTCCGAGAGATGCTCCTCCTATAATGCATAACAGAAGATGAGTGATCTGGATCCAAGTCCCTAGAGTGGTTAGGTTGCTGCTGTTGCCTAGGATTAGGAGCACTGCTCTGTGCCGATGAAGGAGAAGGAAACCTAGTAGTGCCACATGCAGAATGCATTTGACCAGTATATCTCTGAAGAGCGCCCCATTCAAGCACCCCAACATTTAAGGCTCTGCCCGGGATGTTGTCTCCTCCATTGTTGAACATTGCTTTCTGAAGATAGGAGGGTACATCGGACATGTGCTTGATGAGTTCGTCAGTACTAGTACTGACAGCAGGCTTGCTTCCACTGCCAGGCCATGGCTTCGAGCTCTTCAGGTGAACAGGTGGTGCGGAGCTCCTTTTGACAACCCGTTGGACCTTAGCCTTGTCTTGGAATTTGGTGGTGATGGCTCCTTTGGGCGCTTGCGGCAGCAGAGCTGCGTTGTCTTGTGGAGGCTGTTCAAAGTGGTGTTGCATCATCCTCTTCTTCTTTTTGGATTGTACAACAGAAGCAGCTGACAGCGCTGCTTTTAATCAATTAATTAATTAATTAATTAACTAGTTAGTAAATTTACCTTGAGTCAGCTCAGCTGAGCTCAGGACTCAGGTAGACCTAGAGGCGTTGAGGAAATGGAAGGAAGAGTTGTGATCGATCGATCGATCGATCGAGTTGAACTGAAAGTTGTCGTCTAATTAAGAGGAAAGGAGATTCATCTCTCTGCTCTTCTCTTTTCTTCTCCTCTCCTCTCGTCTCCTCTCGTCTCCTCTCCTCTCCTCTCTTCTCTTCTCTTCTCACTTTGGCGTCAGGCGGTTAGAGACTTGGGAGGAGGGGCAGGGGAGAGAGAGAGAAGACAAAACAAAGTGAGGCGGGTACAGTGGGACCCCACCTGTCAGTTCGAGTGTTGCGTACGCGTACGTATAAATGTATAAATGTATAAATGTATAATCAGTACTTTGGTTGTATTATAATTAGTGTGGAGAATTTTCGGTCTAATCCCCGAAAAATAAGAATAATAATTATGGCCCTGATTTCTAAAATGAAACTACATGCGTTCAGCGTTCAGCGTTCACAAGCACATACGAGGACCAAGTCGAATCAGAACAAAAGGGCCAAGGTCTGAACCCAGCGTTCTCGTATCAATCCATTTTCAACTCGTGCAATTAAAATCTCATAGACAAAACCAACATCAACTTTCAACATATTTTCTTTCAATTACTTAGATTAAAATTGCTTAATTGACAAAACAAAATTCTGAATTATTTCTGCAGAATCAACCTCTAAGTATCATCGACTGATGTTGTATTCTTGCAACATAAACACGAAACTACATAAATTATTTCTTCGCGCGTAATTGTTTTGTCAAACAGTCAAGTGACACTCGATGTAACATGATTCAATAATATTTGCCTACGTCCATTCACACTGGGCTGCAAGTCACTAATCCACAGTATTTTTACAAAGATTCTTCCACAGAACAAATGATCCAATACTTGAATCAAAACATAACTCTTACAACTCACAACAAAGCTTGCAATGTATCACAATTAGTTGTTCAACAATGGCTATTCTAGTACAACTCTAGCTCTCATAATAGCTGAGATTATGAAGCTTGAACAACATGGTTTGTGTGCTCTCAAAGTGCTCTTTTGCTTGTAAACTTAGGAGGGATGTTTTCTTGATCTCATGGGTTGAAATTGTTAGATTAAACTCATCTCTTGTTTGATAATTTGCTAAACAAATCAGTACTAACCTTGTACAATTGAGTTTTGATGAGTTTCATGTTTATACATGTACACAATGATGATGCAAAAGCTCAAACATGCATGTACAAATCAAGTCATACTCAAAGACATCAAGAGCAAGCAAATTGGACATTTCTAGAGCCATGCATTACCATAATGCATGCTCAACCCGTCACAACGAGTGCCCAACCAGTCACAACAAGTTGAAGAGGACAATAGCTGGATCATAGAAGAAATTCCAGAGACATGTCTTACCGTAACACATCACTAACCCATCACAACGGGTTCCCAACCCGTCACAACAGGTTCCCAACTCGTCACAACAGGTTCCTACTCAAGAGGGCCCAAAAGTCAGTGAATCAAGAAGAGAAGGATAATTCAGGAAAGCTACCAACCTGTCACAACGATTTCTTGCTCAAGAGGGCTCATAAGTCAATGAATCAAGCAGAGAAGGGCAATTCTGGAAAGCTGCCAACCTGTTATAACGGATTCTGTAATGGATTGCAAGATTCTGTAACGCAAGGTCATAAATTGAAGACTCCAAGACTTCAAGAAGTGCCTAGCCTATATATACCTTGGGAGTACGAACCAGGAAGACATTTGAAACCATCCCCAAGCTTTCAAGCATACAATTGAGCACCGGAAGTGAAGGTTGTGTGTTTTGAAAGTTATCTTTTTTATAACGAATTTATGAATTGTTTATGATTTTAAATGTTATTATACATTTATGTTCCTTGAGATTGATATGTTATATCTTTAGAAGCGTTCAAGAAGATGCTCATGGTCTTGAACCATAAAACTCTTTAGATGAAAACATATAATCCTAAATATGTTCACAATCGTGGTAATTAAAGGGAACATTATTTACCATGAAGATTGTCATGTCAATTGAAAGTACATTGTAGTTCTATAAATGTTGATAAGTGATTATCATTCAATGACATAAGTGTATAAAATGATGATTCTTTATATACTGAACATGACCTAACTAGATGGAGCATTATATGGATTAGTTTTGTGTCATTAATGTTTCCAATGTGTCTTTGAATCTTATATATGAGACATGTAAGTTTTTCACATGAGAAGTATATAATGTGATTACTATTAAAGTCCATTCAAATGATTGGAATAATATAGTAATTCGTTATGTACAACTTGTGCGGGAGAAATTTATATGTCAATATTATTATTGTCCCTCAATTATTTGAGTTATGATATTACTGGACCCCTTGGTAAAGTGAAATTATATTGCATGCAATATAACTAATGTAGTTATACTTATAATTCACTTGAGAGACCAAGAAAAGAATATAATGCAAAAATGACACGATCCTATTTTGCATATTATTTAAAATATCATGAGACAAGGATAGACACGAATTAAGTGGATCAAGCACGTAACGACTATGTCGTTTGGGAGACTATAATGTAGTGATAGAACCTCTTATAGTCCATAATATAAAGTATTTTATATTATATCCCAAGATGACGTAGATCCTCTGTAAGGTCACACCAACTGAACAGAAACAACAAGTATTTTACATTTTGAATGATGTATTTAATCTCATAATGTATGAGTTAAAATGCATGTGATAAAATGTTAAAGTAATATGTCATGTAAAATGACATGCTTAGATTATAAAATAAATTTATGAGAATATATGTGAATATTATTTTGTATAATGTTTGAGAACATTATAAGAATAATAAATTAATTCATATTAGAATAATATAGTAATATTATTTACTCATAAATTAAATCCTTGCAAAATATGATTAGGGAATAATAAGAGAGTAATCATAGCCATTTGTGTAAATAATTAACATAAGTGTTGCCATAGGGCTTGACAAAATATGCATAGTACGAAATGGGGTGTACTATGCATATTATTTTAGCCATGCTCTATATATATATATATAGAGTAAGGCTATGGTGCTTGGCCAAGCATAGCGCCTTCCGTGCTTGAATGTCGATTCTCACAAATGAACGGCTAAAATTTCGATTTATCATGCTCAATAATTTCTTTATATCAAAATCTCCTCGAATATAATTTTTTTTCTATTTTTAGAGTTTTTAAGTATGTGTTTCGGATTTTTGAAATTGCCATACTTTTATGCATAAACATTGATTATTTTATTACTATTTTGAGGCAGTTTTAAAAAATCCGAAATACATACTTAGAAAACTCAAAAATAGAAAAAATTTGTATCCGAGGAGATTTTGATATAAATAAATTATTGAGCATGATAAATCAAAATTTTAGCAGTTTCTTTGTGAGATTTGACGCCCAAGCACGGGAGGCTCGATGCTTGGCCAAGCACCATAGCCTTACTCTCTCTCTCTCTCTCTATATATATATATATATATATATATGAGGGGGAATCCATTAGCCTCCATTTTCCTAGCCTCTTGTAGCATCTTCATCAAAGTTAATGAAAATAGTCGATCTAGTCGATCCGGACCGTTGAAAACATTCTTCATACTAATATAGACTTAGAGACCAAATTTTAGATTTTTTTTACTATTTTATCGGACAGGTTGAAAATTGGATTTATCTAACGACTTATAGACATTCAATTTTCAACCCGTCCGATAAAATAGTAAAAAAATTCAAAAAAAAATGGCAAATTTAGTCTCCAAGTCTATATTAATATGAGTAATGTTTGGAACAGTCCGGATCGGCCATATTCATTGATTTTGGTGGAAAATGGTGCAGGAGGCTACGAGAAGGAGGCCACAAATCCCCCCTCTATATATATATATATATATATATATATATATATATATATATATATATATATTGACATGTCTCTTGATAATTGCTTCTTTATTTTTGATTTGGAAAATCCTAATTGAAAATAATGACATGTGCTTTACTTGTAAATCTTATATCATTAAGGGGGGACAAATTTTAAAACTTGACTTGCTTATAACTTGTGCTAAAACTCAAGGGGGGCTTGTGTAATTGAACCTTTTGCCATACTTTATAAAAAGAGGGAGAAATGTTATGACGTGCATCATATTATGCACATCACATATGATTTTTCAAATTGCCGAAAGAGGGAGTTTGTTGGATTAAACTCATCTCTTGTTTGACAATTTGCAAAATAAATAAGTACTAACCTTGCACAATTGAGTTTTGTTGAGATGCATGTTAACACATGTACACCATGGTGCTGCAAATGCTCAAACATGCTTAACACAAGTCAAGACATACTCAAAGACATCAAGAGCTAGTTAAAAAGGCATTCACAAAGTCATGCGGTATGGTAACGCTTCCAAACCCGTCACAACTGGTGTACAATCCTTCATAACGGGTGCTCAACCCATCACAACAGGTTAGAAGGAGAAGAGTTGAGCAAAGAAGGGATTTCCAGAGCCATGTGTTATTGTAACGCATCGCAAAGGCGTTGTAATGCCTTCCCCACATGTTATAATGGATTCCCAATCCATTGTAATAGGTTTTTGCTCAAGATGGCCTAGAAGTCAGTCAGAAAAGCACAGAAGGGCATTTTTGGAAAGGTGCCAACCCGTTATAACAGATTCTGTAACACGTCACAAAGATCTGTAATGCATGAGGCCATTTTCAAGACTCCAAGACTTCAAGAAGTGCTCAACCTATATATAAATTGGGGATGCAAACCTGAAAGATATCTGAAACTCCTACAAGCTTTCAAGCATTTAACTGAGCACCAGAAAGAGCATTAGTGCATTCTCCTACAGCTGCCTAACTTTAGAGATTTAGGATAGCTTCTATTGTCTAATTATCAATCCGAGAACACTTCTTTTCTTGCTAGTTTCTAGTCTTTGGTGCACTATTTGTGTTGTCAAGTAGTGCATTTATGTCCTTGATTGTGTAGTCAATCATATCTTTTACCTTGTAGAGTGGTGTAACCCCTTGCATAGATTTAGGAATCTAAGAGTGATTTTCTTATTGAGAAGAAACCAAAGATAGGTTCTACACTTGTAAATAACACTTATTGCTTAGTGGAATCGATCCCGAAAGGAAGTTTTGGTTTCGAGAGTCTCGTGGATGTAGGTCTAGTTTGTTTGTAGGTCGAACCACATTATATCGCATATTCTTGTATTCACTTGATTGCTCTTGCTCTTTACTATTCTTGCACTTTGTTATTTTTGAATTGCTCAATTACTTTTAGTACTTGCTTGCTGAAATTTTAACTAGGTGATTAAGGTCTAAAAGGTTGAATTGTAATTATTGTTAAAAATGCTTTCTTCGTAGCATTTGACCTTAGTCTTTCCCCCAAGTCTCAATTCTAACACTTTCATGCTTGTGATTCTAGCTAGGTGATTAAGGTCTCAAGTTTTGAATTGTAATTGTTAAAAACGTTTCTGCACTATCACTTGACCTTAGGACCCCATTCTAACAGAAACATAGCTCTATTTATAGCCAACGATTTTCCATAGATCTTCAATTTTCCAAAATACTCCCCATTTGTTAAAATGCAAGTCAAAGGCATTATGACACCTTTCCATATTTCCAAAATTACCCTTTCTTTATTCTGCAACTGACTTATGAGCCCAAGTATGCAGGAAAATCGTTACAACACCATGAAAACTATTTTAATGCCTTATAGGTCATTATAGCGCCTTTTCCATCCGGTTTTCTTCACATTTTGAGCTCCAGACATTCTGATTTTGGGTCCAACTTCTACATAGGTGTTCTAACACCTTGGATCCCGTTATGACGCCTTCAATTGCATTACAATGCCTTCTCTTGCATTACAGTAACAAAACCTCAGTTTTGCTTGTTTTTTCGTGCTTCTTGTATCTTTGTACTTGTCTTGACTTGTTCTACTTGTTCATGACTTGTTCAACATGCCTTGGACCTCACAAATGATCAATTGTACCCGAAAACATCACAATTAAACTTTGCACATTGTTTGTGCAATGTTGGTTTTACAAATTGTCAAACAATATTGAGTTAAACCCAACACCTCTCTCTTCAACAATAATTCTACCAACCTCTCCAATCACCGTGACTTGAGAAATATTTTGAACACCCTCGTACAATTGCACATCATTAGTACAAAGGCCTTGATCGGTAAAATCATCTTCCAAACCAATGCAATTATAACCTGCATCATCTTCGAACCCGACTTCTTGAACCACTTCCTCGATAATAGCACTATTCCCGACCAATCTATTTTATCTTATTGTGTGTTCTGAATCACACCACTCAATGAGTCATTGTCGGTAATAGAAACAAACACAAAAATAATCTCCCCCTCTACCGACTTGCCATCTACTCTCTAGCACTTATTACCATGTCATGCATGCTGTCCGACCATACAGTGATAGAGTAAAATTTTCTTTTAAGTTCAAGATATTTTATTTTTAAATTTGCATGAATCACTGTTGGTCACAAACCTTCATAGCTATACCCGTTAACATTCAATATGTAAACACTATTAATAAACATTCCAATATAAATAAATTGTGAGGTAAATGATAGATAACATTATCTTCAAGAACAAAGAGGCAAGAGAAGAGAACTGCTCGATATTTATTGGCGAAAGGAGAGCGATGAAATCTATTTAAGAGAAAAAAGAGAAGTAAAATGATAGAGATCTTACTTTTTTTTGCTAGAATTTGGAGTGCATTTGAAGAAGTAAATCGACAAATAAAAAGGTAAAAAAGTAGAGTGGAGGAAGGAGTCGCAAAAAAAGGGAAAATGAGTTTTTGAATCGAGCGGCATTAAAACTCATTATCTGAATGTAGCAACTGAACGCTGCGTCCAGACGCATCTTACTCTGTGTTCATAATTTAGGAAACTCTACCAGCTCACTTCACTCCTTATACGTGAACGTTTTGAGGGTCCAAATCTGCTATTATTTTCAACAAAAAGGAGGGCTTTATTATTCACATCTTGGCCGTCAAAGAAAAAACGAACGGTTCAGATCGGCTTAACTTTGATTGAGGGGGCCTTTCTTTATGAGATCTAAATCCATTCGTTCAAATCCGACAGTTCAAATGTGAAAAAAAGAGTCCTCATTTTCTTGTGTTGAAAAGTAGGTGATTTCAATCCACGTTTTGATTGGTACATATTGGATTATTCCTGGAGAAGGAGAATATTGCACTGGGGGTTGATATGCTAACATGCAGGAGACCGAACTGAATAATTAAAATAAAAGAACTGTTGATGATTTCATTTGATGATGCATAAATGTTGTTATGTGATTAGGGGTGTCAAACGAAACGAAATTTCCGTCTTCCGTTCCGTTCAGGTGGTAGTGGAACGGGAACAACAGAGATGAGCTCCACCGTTTCGATGACGGAACATAAGACGAAACAGTTTTCAGTAACGTTTTAAAAACGGAACGCAGACGAAACAGGGTGCTTACGTTTCGTTTCTATCATTTCTTCCGTTCATAATTCTATATCCCTCCGATTTGTTTTGATTGCAGCGTGACAGAAAGAATAGAGATGCAGATGGATAAAAGTTGGAACCCTAGACTTCGTCATTTCCGCCGCTCTCTTTCAATCTTGCCCCTCTTTCTCTCGCATGTGAGATCTTTTCTCTGTCTCTCTTTCTCCTTCCCGATGGCCTGGTGCCTGACAATGCCTTGTGGCTTGTGCAGTTGTGCTGTTGTGCAACAGCCCCGTCGACCCATGTGTGACGGTGGCCTGTCTAATATGTTCCCCTAATCCTTGTCATTTCTCGCCGTTTCTCCATAATCTCTCGCTAGATCCGTGCAATAGGAGGCATAAAGTACTGATCGACGATCTAATCTCGTGTTTCCAGTCTACTTGTCTTGCGTGGGGCTAAGATTATGGCAGAATGGTAGTATATTTGACGGATATTTTTATGGCTCGAGGCTGAGAGACTCTTGATGGGATCGTTGATCAGTACTCGTCGCCACCATGCGTGTGCTCTTAGCAATCATGATTTTTGGAGATGCTTTGCCTATATATTGGGTATTGAGGGAACGAGATAGAGAAGAGAGACAGAAAGAAAAAAGAAAAAAAGAGAAGAGAGACAGAGAAAGAAAGAAAGATAGATAGAGAGAGGCAAGTGAGCAGATCCTTCTGTTGCTGGTAAGTTTCTTCTACTTTGTAATTTTTTTACATAATTTTAATTTGCTTTTCTTCGATTTTGGACTTTAATTTGGTTTTCTCTCTATGCATGTGTAGGTTTTGAACTTTGTTAGGTGTTGGCTGTGTAATGGCTCAAGTTGTCGACATTGCATCTGAGCCTGACATCTCAGATGACGAGTATGTTTTTTTCACTGTGTTATTTTCTGTGAAATGTTGATTTGTGTGTGGAGCAATGGTCATCGAACCACTGCCTTATTCTGTGAAATTCTTGCTTCTGTGAAATGCTTGCTTGATTATGTGAAATGCTTGCTTATTAATTGAATAGAACTTGATTGTTACTCTTTGAATGGTGCTGGCCACTTGAAACTTTGAAATGATTTGCCAGCACAAGACTGGTTGCTTGTGTGAATAGAACTTGATTGTTAATGCCAGTCTTGCTTGTGTGAATAGACTGGTTGCTTGATTAAAACTATGTGACTGGCAATTACTTGGCTCTTATTAAAACTTGTAGATGCAGTTTCAATAATTGCAGCTTGTTATGCCAGTCTCTAGTTTTAATAATTGATGGCTTGATCAAATGCTTTAATAAGGCACCCCTGATTGCTTGCTTGTTATAGTATGGGGCTAGATCCAAACTTTACCCCTGAAGAGATCCAAAGAATACAAAATGATGCCCACATTGCTGATACACAAGATCCTGGTGCACTTGCAACGGCACCTCAGGATCAAGCTGATGAACCCACCCCAAAGAGGAAATTTAGAGAAAGAATGACCTCTGAGTATTGGGAGCATTTTGCAAAGAGTGCAGTTAATAAAAAAACTGGTTATTATACTGCCACTTGTAATTATTGTGGACATGTTTTTCCAATGGGAAATTCAAGGGGCACTGGTTCTCTGAAGCATCATATCAAAAACTCTTGCAAGAAATGTCCCTCCTCAAAGAGGCATAGACCAGATGCCCTTCAAAAGCTGCTCCTTGCTGGCAGGGCCAAAGGTATGATATTTTCTTCAATTATTTATTTAATTCTTTTTGTGCATTGCTTTATGAAAGTCTAATTGGATCTATTCTGTTATTTCAGAAGAAGGTCTTGCTGCTTGGGAATTTGATCAAGATAAGTGTAGGAAAAGCTTTGCAATAATGGTAATTGTGCATGAGTACCCCTTTAATTGTGTGACCCACTATTACTTGAAAGTGTTCTTAAGTGACCTACAACCAAAGTTCAAGTTAATGTCCAGAAATACTCTTAGGACTGATTGCATAAGAATCTATGAACAAGAAAGAGATGAACTGTATGAATTGATAGGAAGACTTGATTGTAGAGTAAGTTTTACCAGTGATTTATGGACCAATAAAGGTGGTGATAGGGGTTTCATGGCACTAACTTGCCATTTCATTGATGATGGTTGGATCCTAAGAAAAAGAATACTTAATTTCACCTCATTGCCATGTCCACACACTGGCAAAAACATTGCTCAGGCAATTTTGGACAAGTTGGTACTTTGGAACATGGATAAAAAAACATTCAGTCTTGTGCTTGATAATTCAAGTGCCAATGATGCTTGCATCAAGGAGTTGTTGAGTGGCACACATATGAAGGATGTACTTCCTGCAAAAGGTGAAGTTTTTCATCAAAGATGTGGCTGCCACATCTTGAACTTGATTGTTCAAGATGGGCTTGCTATGCTTTCAGATGAGATTAGCAATATAAGAGAAACCATGAAGTACATCCATAATTCACAGGCAAGGATGGAGAAGTTTAAGTTGGCAATAGTTCAGGTCTGATTTATATTGATATATATCTTGTTGTGCTTTATATTGATATTTTATCCTTGTTTTTGTTTACTAGGCTGAAGCTCCAAACTTGAAACCAGCATGGGATGTTCCCACAAGGTGGAATTCAACCTACCTTATGCTGGAGTTAGCCTTGAAGCTCAAACCAGCAATTTGTAGGTATGCTGCTCTTGACAAGAAGTTCACTTATAACCCATCTGAGTTAGAATGGAAAGCAGTTGGGACTTTAGTTGAGTATTTGAAAGTGTTTTATGATGCCACATTGAAGTTAAGTGGCACCAAGTATCCCACCATGAACCTTTACTTTACTGAATTTTGTGAGGTTTGTCTTAACATTAAGAAAATAGAGGCAAGTCCCTATCCTTTTGTTGTAAAGATGGGCAATGCAATGTTTTCTAAGTGGGATAAGTACTGGCAGAATGGAAATACTTTATTAGTCATTGCTTGTGTTTTTGATCCAAGATGTAAGATGCATGTTGTTCAGTACTATTTTAAAATGATGTATCCTGAGAAGTGGGAGAACTTTATTGCAAACTTGAAAGCTTGCATGAATGCCTTGTTCTTGGAGTATTTGGGGACAAACTCTAAACAAGCATCTGGAAGTTCATCACAACATGAGAGGTACTTGTTTGATTTTACTCTAAACATGCTTGTTTGATTTTACTTGTTTGCTGACATGACTTTACTTGTTTGGTTACAGGGGGGAAACATCAACAATATCTGGTAGTGTCACTGTCAGTGACACAAGAGCCAGGTTGAATGATTTCATTCGTGGGATGAAAAACACTGAACCTGACAAATCAGACATTGAGCAATATCTGGAAGATCCACTTGATGATACCAGCTTAGAGAGTGATTTTGACATCCTAGCATGGTGGAAACTTAATGTCCCTCGATATCCTGTCTTGACTCGGTTAGTTCGAGACATCCTTGTTGTCCCAATATCGACAGTTGCATCAGAATCAACCTTCAGTACCAGTGGTAGAACACTATCACCTGCTAGAAACTCTTTGAATGATGAGAGCATTGAAGCTCTCATCTGTGCACAAGACTGGTTGCGTGCTTCAGTCATAGGTAATCCTCTTGGTTTTATTTTATTTTATGTTCTTACCATTGTTGTTAATTTATCATACATAGTAAATAAGTAGCTTAGTTTTCTTCTCTGGTTTGTGTAGAAAAAGGTGTAAAAGTTGGGGGTGCACTATGGACCAATGATGACTGATGAAGTGCAAACTGATATGTAGCAGTGGAGATAACATGCTGCTGCTGGATCAGTAAAGTTGCTCTCTTTGAAATTTAGATGTTGTGCTTTTGTTAGTTGGCTTTTGAGTTGTTTTGCCAACTTATGTTACTTGTCAGTAGATTTTATGGGTGTAATTTAGGATGCAGCCTGGAGAAATAATCTCTTTGGCTCCTTAGATCTCAAGTCATGATTCAGTGATGATACAATGTTTTTATTTCTTTTATGTTCAGTCATTGGCCAAGATAGGTAAAATCTGAGATGAGAGCTTGAGATCTAGGTTGAAGACTTGAGATTATTATCTGGGTTGACATCTTTTTAGGTATGATTATTATCTGGGTTTGATCAAACTTGTAAGACTTTTGTGTTGTGAGTTCTGAAGTAGTGAAGTTCATGTTTTGATTCATCTGGAAATTGAATGTGTAATACTCTGTCGCTGAGATCATTTTCTTCTGTTGGCTTTTGCAAGTTCAAATTTATTAACGTTATTCTGTTTGTTACGTTAATTGTGAACGGAACATAAATGCAACAGTAAATCATTCTGTTTTCTAAACGTAACATAACACGCAACCAATTTTTGTTACGTTTTTTCAACGGAACGTAAAACGCAAACATCAAATTTCGTTATGTTTCATTCGTTTGACACCCCTGTATGTGATTATGAAAAGTAAAAGGGGAAGCAAAGCAAAAGAGTAGGGAGTAGGGAGTGGAGTAGGGAGTAGGGAGAGGATAATTGCAAATTGCAATTGATGAAATGGAGACGGTGTCGTATGTCGTAACCGTATGGTAATGGTATGCGCAGCTCAGGGATCTCATCTCATGGCCCAATTAGATTATATTGCAGAGCCCAGAGCCCAGAGCCCAGAGGGTGCTGTTCCTGTTCGGTACACATTTTATATCAACAAAATATAATCTAGTTGGGCCCGTCACAATTCCAAGTCCAAACTAATTACGGAATAATAAAAATGGGCTTGGGCCAAAGGGCCGAAGGGCCAGAGGTCCAGTGGGCCATGCTTGGAGTGGAGACTGGAGAGGGAGAGGAGAGGAGAGGAGAGGAGAGAGGAGAGAGAGAGAAGCCGCCGAATGGAATATTCGCAGAGAAGAGAAGAGAAGAGAAGAGAAGACAAGACAAGACAAGAGCTGCTTGCTAGCTAGGGTTTTAGATTTGAATTGGGATCGGGGCAGCGTGCCACTGCCGTGGGCGAAATCTTTCAATCCCAACTCGAAGAGGGATTGAATTGAATTCGAAGAGGGATTGAATTGAATTGTTACTTGTTAGAAGAGGAAGTGAGGAGGAAGGAGGAGAAGATGAAAATGCAGACGGAGGCGTCCTCTCGAGTGGGGATGGTGGTGGAGTCAGGCGCGCAGAGGCAGAGGGCTATGTCTTCCGTGTCCGCCGCTCAGGCTTCAGAGCCAACGGCCTCCGCCTCAGAGGCCTCCGCCTCTCGCTATAAGCAGCACTTGCAGCAGCAGCAGCCTCTCAGCACCGTCTCCCAGCTCCTGGCTGGCGGCGTCGCCGGAGCAGTCAGCAAGACCTGCACCGCCCCTCTCGCCCGCCTCACCATCCTCTTCCAGGTACCTTTCCTTCAATCCCTTCTATCTTTCTTCCCCTTCCCTTCCTCAAAGAGAATAACCACTCCACTCATTACTGGGGGTTGTACTGTTGTTATTATTATTATTATTATTATCATTTATTACTCTTCAATTTCCAATTAAATTGAATGGGACGGAATGCAATCCATGAATGCATGCCTCAGGTGCAAGGCATGCACGCCGACGTCGCCACCTTGCAAAAAAACAGCATCTTACGCGAGGCCTCCCGTATCGTCTATGAGGAGGGCTTCAAGGCCTTCTGGAAGGGCAACCTCGTCACCATCGCTCACCGTCTCCCCTACTCCTCCATCAGCTTTTATGCCTACGAGCGCTACAAGCACGTGAGTACTATTCTATTCTATTCTATTCTATTCTATTCTAACCTATCACCAACACACTTACTCACTCAATGCTGTTCCCTTGCAGCTGCTGCAAACGGTACCAGGACTAGATAGGCACAGGGATTTCGTGGCAGCCCATGTCGGGATCCGACTCATTGGCGGCGGCCTCGCTGGAATCACTGCTGCCTCTCTTACTTATCCCCTTGACTTGGTCAGAACCCGCCTTGCTGCTCAGGTCACAATATCTCATCTTATCCTTTCTTTCCTCCCACTTCAACTTCTCAGTCCAGACTGTCATCTTAGCATTTGTAAAGCAAGCTGGCCCAGTATTAATCAATCAATCAATCAATTTTTTTATTTATTAACCCAGTATTCTTCTCTCCTTCTCTGCAGACAAAGATAATGTATTACAGAGGCATCAGCCATGCACTCTGCTCCATCTGCCGAGAAGAAGGCATCATGGGCCTTTACAAGGGTCTTGGGGCCACCTTGCTCGTATGTCCCTTAGCTTTCTACTTTTTGTTTCTTTTTACTATTTGCTTTCTTCCCTTTCTTTACCTTCAATTTTCCTGACGTCTTTAATTTTCAGGGAGTGGGTCCCAGCATTGCCATCAGCTTTTCTGTATATGAGACGTTGAGAATTTATTGGCAAGACAACAGGTCATTATTTTAAGCTCATATTGTTTCATCACACATTGATACTGCTCATGTTGTACTTGTTTTTCATGATTTTAAGCTCATGTTGTACTTGTTTCCTTTTTGGACATGTGTAGACCGCAGGATTCTACTACACTCGTAAGCCTGGCTTGTGGAAGTCTCTCTGGTGTGGCTTCCTCCACTGGTAACTCAGATTTTCCTTCTATTGCTATTTGTTTGCTTTATGTGATTCAATTTCAAGCTTCCATCTCCGAGTCAGTTACCAAATTATTGGAGACTGTAAATCTTTCTCAGTTCTGTTAAAATTCTAGGACAATTCAATAACAGAAACTAAATAACCCTTGGGTTTGTTCGGTGATGATATAACTGTGGGATTGGGTGGAATCTAGTTGGAATTTTGCACTCAAACCCTCCAGTTTGCTTCAAGTTCGTTGGGATGGGATGCAGTTGCTGGAACGGTATATGTGCAATTTCCACCATTCCATCATTCTGGCTTTGCAGCACAGGTGGAAAAGGAGTGTCACTGGTTCAGCTTTGAGTCACCACAGTTCTCTACCTCACCCCTACTCCAAGGGGTTCTGAACAGGCCCTATGATTAAGTTGAATGATACTTTAAATTTAGCTGTCAGCTAAATCCACCTGCTAACAATTATAACGTGGCTAGTTATTCATTATCAAGTTGTGCAGTAGACCAATAGCAGAGCGTAGATGGTAATAGGCTAATAGCTATTATCTAGCAGCAGGTTTCGGTGACAAATAATAGCAGCAAGTGGAAATGTTCTACTGTCGACTCTTTTAAATAACAATCATGATTTCCTTCAGTTTTGTTTTTGTACTGCAATTATCAGGTCCTAATTTAAACAGGTTATTATTAATGAGCTATACTGCTAATTGTAAATTGCAGCTACATTTCCCTTGGATCTGGTCAGACGAAGGATGCAACTAGAGGGGGCAGGCGGTAGGGCTCGTGTCTACAACACAGGCCTCTTTGGTACTTTTGGGCACATAGTGCGTACAGAGGGACTGCGTGGATTGTATCGAGGCATCCTGCCAGAGTACTACAAGGTCGTGCCAAGCGTCGGCATTGTGTTCATGACCTATGAAACCCTCAAGATGTATCTCTCCCCTGCCTAACATCAAGTATTAGGAACTGCTGAATTATTCAGGTGTACTCTTAGCCTTTAGATATTAAACGGTGGCAGGTTTTGCCGATGCTGCCACAACAGAAAGAAATATTCCTCTTTTTTTCTTCTCTTTTATTTTTTTTAATATTCTGGTGTCTATTGTTGGACCACATTTTTGTGGCCAGATAGATCTGTAACACTGAAGCGAGTGTACAATCGTCCAATTTTGAAGGTTGCAATCAACAGGTGTATTATTCCCCTATTTCAGGGGGGTATTTATTTCTGATAGGGCTTGGCTCGATCTTGTCAGCGTCTCCATTCTCCTGCTGTAAAATATTCTGTTCCTTTTCTTGTTTCTTGCCCTTTTTTTTAATTTGCTTCATTGTTTTCTGTACACGTCCCATGGAAACTGAAATACACTTAGTTTTCAACCAACAGTCTTCTGAGCATGTAAGGAATTTTGGCAGTAGGGTTCTTGATAATGTCTGTAATCTACTGGTTGTGAATTGTGATTAATAATAGCCTACAGCTGTAGATTGTACATGGAGTAGCATGCACTTGATCGTGTTGGAGGCACCTTTCTTGGATTTGCATCTATGGTTTGGTTACTTTTCTGTTATCAAGCTTTTAAAATCACATTAACAAATTTGGAATGAAAATAATCCGTTGATAGCTGGCATCAACAACTCAAGTATAATTTGTGTGAGAACTCATCGGCATCTAATTTGTCAATTTGTTTCAGGTGCTGAGATAATTGTTCCAAAATTTGCTTCTGTGATTAGAAGAATCCAAATCAATCGTAATTGGGAGGTTGTGAACAACTCGTTCGTAATTTCACGACTATACAACAATTTAGGCCTCTTATCTCCGCCAAGCAAGCCCACGAATAAACTGATTATACTATCTTCTGTGTGCAACAATCAATCAATCAATCTTGATATTATTTTCTTTTTGCACGAGTACAATGTTTTCCTTTCCCCAAAGCATTATGCTTTAACTAAATAGGGAACCGTCCGGTGTAGCGAATGTGGTCGAGTGTGCGGCGCAGGCCGTATTTGTTGACGGCTGCATATGCTGTTCTGAAGCCTTCACCATAAGCAGACGATGTGTCATGTTGGATCTGATGCTTGAAAAATTCACCGAGTTTCTTCTCCATTGCCGACGTGTCTCCTTTCTTTGATGAAGAAGCCGACGATGATGGGGCAGAACTGGAGGTAGATGCCAGATTCTGTGTGTCCGGCACAATTTCTGATTCGAGCCATAGATAAGATAGCACTTGACATATACCTTCCTCCACTTCTGGGCTTAGATTGCGGTATCCTATATAATTCACAGAAAGAGAATGAAATGCCATGTTAGTAGATGGAAGATGTGGGTTGTAGGTTTGGCTAGAGACAACAAGTGGGAAACTAGCATAACATATGGCACTTGGAAATTGATGATGATCTTCTTAATTAGTTTGGCACAACCTTTCTAGATTTAGATAGATATATGCATATATGTATGTATGTATGTATGTATGTATGTATGTATGTATGTATGTATGTATGTATGGTTTGGTTTGTCCAGATGTACTGTAAAAAGCCAAGTGAGCAAGCAAATACCTTTTAGGCGTAGCCAGCCATGCATAAGTTCATGAGCAAGAATGGAACCTGTTAAAAGCCTGGAAATGGAACAGAACAGAGCAGCAGGAAGAAGTTTCATATTTTGTTCCACAAGTTGAATGAAATTGGTAGGTAATCTGAAGCGATAAACAAACCAACCTAGGAAGGCCATACAAAACTAGAATGGCTGTGACTTGGCACCTACGCACTAACTTCTGTGGGTGGGTCCTCATGTCCAGTATCCTGTTCCCCCCTATTCTCGGCCTCCTCTCAATCTGTATAATCAATGAAAATGAGAAATTAAGTCAAAGGCCGAAGACACGATTTATACAAATATAATGCCCTCGATTTTCTTTCAATCTACTACAAACAACTTAATTACTCACACTGCTCACAGTTTGCTCCTCAGAGAGACACAATCCCCTTGTCTCAGGCATGTGATGCGGGCCCTAGAGAAGTCAACGCATACACACAAAAGAACACAAAGCTTGTTAGATTAAATTATGGCAGATTAGTAATGGCAGAAAACAAGGCAAAGATGCAGATAGCTTTTATTATTACATCCTTCTCTCCTTCCATTGCATCATTGAGCGCTTGCCTCTCAACCAAAAGCATCGGGATTTGTTGATCTATTCTCATGTTCATCCCCTCATAATAGTCCCTTATTGAATGGTACAAGGGCTGGCAGTCGCCTGTATCCATTATTGCCGAGTCAAGGCACTCTAGACACAAGCTCCGTCCATCTCCAAGTGAAATGTACTTTACGTTCCTTGACTTTTAAAAATTTTTACACAAAGAAAATATGCAAGTCAGACAAAAAACTAGCTTAGGCCGTCAAGCACAGAAAGAAAGGAGGGAAAAAGAAAGAGACCTCCATCCTTTCGCAACTGCAGCAGCGGGGGGTGTTGTCGTGCTCATGCAATGGGCAGTACTTCTGACCCCAAAATGGATGAGCTCTGTACTCTATCAGCCCTCTCCGGTTTGTCGGTATCTGCCAACCAACCAAAATATCTCTTAAATATGTCTCATCTTCACTTCCATACTTTTCATTTCATGTATATCATACATCCATATTTCATATTCGCATATAATGTTGTACTTGAGTTGTGCTACTAAAGGAATTGGTATGATTCTTACAAATTGATGACACACATCACATTTTGGGTGATGCAGTTCCTTGTAGCACAGTTTGTGGTACGGGTCTGTCCCTAACAATGTAAACTGCAACAGCAATACAACAACATGATTATCTATGCTAGTCAATAAGACGTTCAGATACAAAAAAACATATAAGTTATGGCATACTATCCGATGTTGCATTTAAGGAACTGTACCTCTGTCTCGCGAATTGGATGCCCACACGAATAACAACAAAAACACCGTGTATGCCAAAAGTTGCCCATGCAGCTCAGGTAATGCCCGTATCCTATTTCTTGTTGACAAGCCGCGCACACTCTGTAAAATGCAGTTCTCATTTAGATGTCATGAAATCCAAACTCGCATGTTAAATTGAATGAATAAAATGTGGAAAAAAGTTACCAGTACCTGTATCCCCTTGGCAAGAATTGTATTGGTGCATTTGGGTAATATGCTGATGGTCCCAAGCTCTCTTGCAGTTGTCTGGCAAGTTCTTCATCAGTTTTTCCTGGTGCATTTTGACCTTCAAGACAAACATATTTGAATGATTAATAGAAGTGAAGCTTAGAGTTTAAAAACAAAGAACCATGTAGAAAGTACTTGCCTTTGGGATGCTTATTCTCCTCTGCAAGAGAAAGTGCAATGGCACGGTCCAGTTCTTCGTCGTCGGCTTTAGACTGATCATCCTGATAATTTAATTGCATAAAATAATTCAAACATTCGTGTATCTCTTAATTTTCAAATTAGTAGAGAAGAACAATGCAAAAGAGCGAATTCAGTATAATTGCAGGGAAAGGATTACTCTTGATTTGTTGGGTTCTCGCCAGAGCATGTTCTCTTCCCCAACAATACGAGGTGGCCGCCTCCCACCGGATTCAGCATGATTCCTTCCTCTCAATAGTTTGCACAGCCACTTTATTAAACCAGATCTTCTACTTGAATACGACGACATGTCTGCCATGAAATTAATTTGACTCCAAATTGAAGAGGGCACCATAAGGTTATTATTCCAAGACTCTAAAGCATATATGCCAATTTCATAGATCATATATATACTTCTTTGCCAAATTTGAAATGGGAAAAAAAGACAGTAGATCATGCTGAGTAAACACGGTGATACTCGTAATAGTAACTTGATTATGATGTAATTCAGTGTGACCAAAGGACATGAGTGCTTGTCCCAGAACACCAGATTTGCGAGGGAAAGTTCAATAATTAATTTTTCACCGTCCGATTATGCAAGGATAAAAGGGGAAGAACGAAGAAAGATACATACCGTGGATGCAGGAAGGAGAGGAGGAAGAAGCCATGAGCAGAGCTGATCCCACCAAAAGAAAAGAACAGAAAAGAAAAGCAACTTTGGTATAGCGAGAGGAGAGAGAAAGATGGGAAGAAAGTAAGGAATAGAGAGAGGGTAAAGGTTGAAGGTGAAGAGAGAAAGAAAGAGGGAATAAATATGGCTGGTTGGCTTGGCTGGGTACTAATGGAAATTAGCAAATGAGGGATTAATTTGAGGTTCCTCCCCCCGCAGGCATCTTATTATACAATCCCTTTTTCTATGGAAAGTTGTAAGCTTTTCTTTTCACCAGGGGAAAAGGAGAATGGGGAGGAGTCAAATTGGGTAACTGGGGGAGGGGGGAGAAGAGAAAGAAAAGAGAGAAAAGAGAGCAAAGAGAGCAAAGAGAGGCGGATGTGAAGAGAATAAATGCGGTGGTGGCAAGGAAAGGAAGAGATTCTTGTCTTCTCTGTTGTTTTCTCTGTTGTAGGTTATGAAGGGCAAGTTGTAATTTTGTTGTTGCGGATGTAATACAAACCTGACAGCTTCTGTCAGGCATTCAAAAAAAAAAAGAAAAAAAAGAGAGAGAGAGAGAGAGAGGAGCAGAGGAGAAAGGAAGGAATAGGATTCTGGATTCGGAAAGCGCACGCTTGGTTTTAGTTCTAGTTTTAGTGGCTGCCTTTTTGCTTTATTGTTCTAAATTCTGATTCAAAACTAATCGTCCGTTTTATTCAAACCTTATAAAATTAATTAATTAATTAATTAATTGCTCTTAGGGCAGCAGAGCATTAACAAAATATATCTAATTCATTGCCACTTCATCCCACATTCCCATTCTAACACAATTAGCAAATAGCAAATAGCAAATAGCAACGCAACTAATTAAGAGGCATGCATATTTTGGATTGAAATTGAATGCATATCATATCATATGATATATTCATATCATGGTTTCTACTGTTAGCGTCAATCTCAGTGCAGTAGCATACTTACTAATTATATATATACATGTTCCAACTAAATTACTACATCCTATGAAAAGCGAGACAAATGTACAGTACCACACTTTCTCTCGATTATTAAATTACAATTCTCCAAAGAGTATTGTGGGACTGAACAGCGCCGCCGGAGATCAGCATAGAGCTTCATCACCTCTGCCAGCAACCCCTCAGAGAGCCAGACCTGCTCTGCTCTGCTCTTTCCTTAGCTGTTCCTGTGTTCCCAAACAAACAAAAAACATGCAGTTGTAGAAAATGAAACATTGCTCACCTTCTTTGATAAAACTCTGGAGATCCATATATACTGCAGAATCAGGTAAGAAGAAAATGAAAACTCTCTAGTAGTTCCAGACTAACCTTAAGCAACGAATTTTCAGATGCCAATTCACCAGTGGGAGCAGTCGAACTCTGGCTCACAGTTTGATCTGGTAACCCTCTCATAGTTGTTTGTACAGGACTGTGAGCGTGCTCAGATCTTAGCTTATCCAACATCATACGCAGCTCTTCATAAGAGCCATATTATGCACAAAAGAAACTACATGTGTCTTATGGTTGAGAGAGAGAGAGAGAGAGGGGGATGTGTCATATTACTACATTAAAAAAAAAAAAAAAAAGAAGAAGAAGCGCTTTCGCTATTGGAAGACTTAAACACAAGAGAGAGAGAGAGAGAGAGAGTTTTTTAGAAGCAGTGAGAGAGGAATGGCGACCGATGGATGGCAGCTCGTTACTCGAAGGAAGAAGAGGCCGCCTACCTGGATCCTATCCTCTGGCTCCACCCCCATCCCCACCATCACTGAGGCCCTCAAACCTTATGCCCCTCCTACCTATGCACAAATCCTAGCCACCTCGCCACGCTCGAATTCTCCAAACTCGACACCCAACTCATCCAGGCCATCGTCACCCTCCACACCACCTGGCACGAAGTACTACGTATCCCCCCACAGCCCCACCCGCTTGCGCTTCCCCCCTTCCCCTAACTTCTCTGAATGGAGGGGGCGTTGTTTCAGATGTTGCCGGTGGGGGCACAACAGGGCTTCTTGTCGCAACCCGATGAAGTGCGACAAATGCTGGGCTAATGGGCACTCGGGAAACAGCTGCACTCTGAACATAAAATCCATGCCAAAACCTTCGCCCCAACACCCCCAGGTCCCTCAACTGCTCAAACCCGAACCCCTCTTCGATGAGCTTTTGCAGGGCCCCCCTCCTGCTACGCCCAGCATGCCAGAGGGTAGGCCAGCAAAAATTTTCTGCTTCATCCATCGGGACCTCGAGATTGCCACTGAGATGGAACGATTTACCAAAACTGTTATGATGGCAGCTCCCTCCTCAGAACCACCCTTCTCGGCTGATCAGATAGCAATAATGGCGACTGAGACGGGCTTAGTCCAAACTAGTGATGTTCAAGTGGCGATCCTGCCCAGGAATCGCTACCTCATTCAACTCCCGGAGGGCCTGGCGCAGGAAACCTTCATTAAAGCCACCCCACCAGGCATGTGGGACAAGGGCTTCTCCTTCCAGCCTTGGTCCCCATACGAAGATGCTTCTATTAACATACCGTCCTTTAAAGTCCTGATTAACCTCGAGGGCATCCCCCCTCACCTGTGGCGAGAAAGGGAGGTGGCAGTGGCACTATCCTCGGTGGGAATGTATCTAGGATCCCTCACTTCAGAGAACGACGGGGACCTCTCCTCTTGGTCAGCAGTAGTAGCAACAACGGAGCTCGAAAGAATTCCAAAAATGATAGCGATGGTAGCGGGAGGATTAGAGTACCCGATCAATGTCACACCAGTTAAGTGGACGCACAAGCCCATTTACCTACCGGGGGACATGCCAAAGGTGCCAACCGCTTATTCCAAACCTCTACAGTCAGAAGTGGGGGGGCATCACTGGAACTCTGATGACTCTGATTCAGTTCACATATCGAAGAAGGCTCTGCTCGAGATTGTTGGAGACTCGGACACCTCAACCCTACCAGAAGAGATTCAGGCAGTCTTGCGGGGCAGCCCTCCGCCTAGCTGGCGACTCAGCGACGAGGAACGGCGGGCAATTGAGAGCAGAAGAAGCACCAATCTCCTGCAGCAACAGCTTGTCCAGCACACACAAACAACACAGGAACGGCCACAGAAGTTGAAATCGATGATAGTGAGTCAGCATAATGATCCGACCCATGAAGCGGGTCACAGTCAACAATGCAAGCGGGTACCCCCCACACAAGGCAACATTGCTGCAGCACACGGCCCGAGGTGTACTTCCCCCTCCATCTGATAGGCAAATCACACTGGCAACTTTCAGGAGATCTGTAAGGAGAGATAGAAAGCGGAAAACTTCAACACCCGGAGGGGTTCTTCCAAGTTCAGATGGACCAGGACCAGTGCAGATTAATTGCAGAAGCATGTGGCCTGGCCCAAGAACAAATTGAGCAGGCCATGGCTGAGGACAATGAAGAAAGGGCATCTGTCCTTCTTGCCAATGCTGCAACAGCTGAAGAGGCAGAAGCTATGGATCAGAGAAGCCCAACGGCGGAGGAGAGTGGCGCTCCCTCAAATAGTTACATCGGCATTCAAGGCACGAATGAACGCATATGGCTAGACCCCCAGACAGAAGATGAACTGTCTGAGGACAGTGACGATGAGTGAATGTCACTCAATCAAATAATCCAGGATGTCAAGTCTTGTCGTGTTGTTGTTTTAAGTTTTTTTCAGTCATGTTTTTAAAAAATTTTAGAATGTTATCTTGGAATACTAGGGGGCTATGCGACGTAGAAAAAGCGAAGGTTGTTAGGAATATAATTAGAAGGGGCAGGGCTGAAGTGTGTTGTATTCAAGAAACGAAATGGAACAAAGTTGAACTAGGTTATATCTTGCGTGTCCTGCCATCTTATTTTGATCACCAGGTCGTATTTATTGAGGCAATTAACTCATCGGGGGGCTGTATCATTGCCTGGAAACGGGCCTATGTACTTCTTTCCTCATGGGCAACACGACATACCTGCACAGCCGTACTCAGGCACTCTCCGTCGGGGGAAATATTCACGGTGAGCAATGTCTATGGCCCAACCGACCCTGCTCAGAAGAGAGCATTCATTGACGAGCTGGCTGGGCTACCACCAATGATCTCGACACCTTGGATCCTAGCAGGGGATTTTAACCAGGTGCGTTGGATGATAGACAGATCGACTGACTACAGAGATTTCAACCTGATGACATACTTTAACGATTTCGTGCGGGAAGCGGAATTAGTGGATGTTCAATTGCTCAACAGGAATTTTACGTGGTCCAACAAAAGACCCAGCCCAATATTCTCAAAGTTGGATAGGGTGTTTGTGTCCACACAATGGACTGTTGCCTTCCCTGTGATCACCCTCAACGCGCAGGAAATGATAATTTCAGATCATGTGCCTCTGGTGCTATAGTGCAAACAGTTGCACACAGTTAAAAAAGATTTCAAGATTGAGTTGCACTGGCTACGGAACAACGAAGTAGAGGAAATAATAGCATCAATCTGGTCGCGACAACCTGTGAATGATGAGCCTCTTGAATCAAACTTCATGAAGAAAATTCAGGCAACACATCAGCAACTCAGGAACTGGCACGTACATCGTTTTTCCGATCTTGAACACCAGCTGCATATGTGTAAAATGGCCGCTCTGTTTTTTGACAAAATAAAGGAAAAGAGGGTGTTAGCCAAATTTGAATTTCGTTTGCGTCTCATGATTAGATCGAGAGCGTTTGAGCTCTCCTCCATATCCGAAACGCGTTGGATGCAACGCTCCAGGTGCAATTGGCTTCGTGAAGGGGACCGAAACACGAAATTTTTTCATGTTATGGCATCAGCCAGAGCCTCCAGAAATATGATCACTTCAATGTCGATCGACGGCAGGGAAGTCAATGCCCACGCAGATATTTTACATCACTTAAGGGGCCATCTGAAGGACTGTCTGGGAAGATCCCACCGAGTCACACCATTCCAAGCCCAATGTTTCTACCCGCAAACTGAGGACTTACAACACTTGGCAGCACCAATATCAGTACACGAGATTGAAACAGCTCTGAGCCAACTAGGAAGGAACAAGGCCTCTGGACCCGACGGCATTCCTGTTGAATTCCTAAGAGCCTTCTGGCATCACATTAAACATCAGATTTTCCATCTCATTCAAAAATTCCAACAACTCGACCTTGATCTCACAGATCTTAACAGAGCAAATATAATTCTGGTGCCAAAATGCGATAAACCAACGGAGGCAACACACTTTAGACCAATAAGTGTAGTTAATATCCTACCCAAGCTCATATCCAAAATTCTCTCCAATAGGCTCGGCCTTGAACTGCCACATCTAATTCATGAAAACCAAACGGCGTTCATTAGAGGGAGGCATATAGCGGATAATTTTGTTGCGGTAAGGGAAATTTTGCACGAAATGTGACGTCGGGTTGCCAAGGTATCTTCCTCAAGATTGATTTTTCTAAGGCCTTCGACACAATGCATTGGGAGTTCCTCAGGACGGTAATGGAAGCCAGGGGTTTCCCGGACATCTGGATCCGTTGGATCATGTCCCTCTTACACACAGCCTCATCGAGAGTGATTGTTAATGGGCAAGGGTCCCAATATTTCAAACACAGGCGGGGGCTACGGCAGGGCGACCCACTTTCGCCGATGTTGTTCATCCTTGGCGTTGACGCTCTACAACGAATGCTACAATCCGTTGAACCAACTCTTCGTAGCCCGATATCTCCCAAGTTTGACAGATCAATTTTGGCACTTCAATACGCTGATGACACCGCTGTCATAGCTTCGGCTGATGACCTCACTCTGGTTATGATTAAAGTGTTGTTGAGAATCTTTTCTCATATTTCTGGATTGTCTATTAACCTATCAAAAAGTTGTTTCGTCCCAGTCCATGTTACCCAAGACAGTATAGACAGGGTGCGAGCAATTCTTGCTTGCCGACGAGAGCAACTCCCCTGCACGTATTTGGGAATGCCACTGACCATTAAAAGGCCCACCAGAGAGCATTACCTAAGGTTAATTGAAAAAGTTGAGAGGAAATTGCAAGGATGGAAAGGTAAGCTCATCTCTAGAGGAGGGAGGTTGCAACTAGTCAATTTGGTACTGTCATCTATTCCGGTGTACTTCATGTGTTGCTTCAAGCTCCCGGCATGGGTCATAGCACGCCTAGATAAGATACGGAGGGATTTTCTGTGGGCTCACAACAAGGACAATACAATGAAGAGAGTGCACCTTCTAAATTGGCAAACAATCACCTTACCAAGAAAATGGGGAGGCCTTGGTGTGAAGGACTTAAGCATTCATAACTCGGCCTTACTGCTGCGGTGGTGGTGGAAGTGCTACGCTAACCCAGAATCACTGTGGACGATGATAGCTAATCGAATTCATTGGATAGGCACATATGAATCTGGTCCTTCACTATGGAAAAAGAGAGGATCCTTCTTCTGGAAATGCCTCCAATCGCTATTTGAATTATTCCAGAAAAGCACCACCTGGCGAATCGGCAATGGAGCTGCAATATCTTTCTGGTTTGATTCATGGGGAGGAGCCCCGCTCAGAAAAGTTGAGGACCGCCACATTGCCCTGCCGAAACTTTCTCTACGGGATGCGCTGCCTATAGCAGTATCCCTACTGCCACACCTGAGATCGATGCTGGATTCATACATTATGAATTCATTGAACGATATGCAGTTCTCGGACCAACGAGACATCATTCAGTGGTTATGGGAAAATAAGGGGGCATACACAGCTAAATCAATTTATGCGTCCCTTATTTTCTTAGGGAAAACTTTCTCCCCCTTTCACTGGGTATGGAAGGTGAAAGTCCCCCCTCAGTCAAGATTTTCGCCTATTTTATGCTGCAGGGGAAGCTCCTCACACATGATGTCATGGCACGAAGAAACCTGCAATGTACCCTCCCGTGTGTAATGTGTCGAAATTGTCCGGTGGAGTCAACTCTGCACCTGTTTTTCCTATGCCCGGTGGCGACGTCGGTATGGTTCTACTTGCAGGGCGAAATTGGAGTTGCTTTATTCCGGCCTGCCATGTCTCTGGAATCGATAGCAAGCAATCTACGACAAGGTTTAAAGAGAGATGCAGCATCACGATCGCTAGGCTACAACGCGTTTTTAGCAGGGGCGTGGACGATCTGGAAAAGACAGAACAAGATTATCTTTGACGGGGGAGATACACCAACTGATGGCAGACAGGTGGCACAAGAAGCGACGGCTGAGGCGAGACTATGGATTCAATTCTGTTAAAGGGTCCTGTAATACATAGGAAGTCCGTCTACTTTCATCTCTTGTTGTCTCATGGGTAGTTACTAGTTACGGTTTAGGTGTCCTGCAGGGGGCAGGGATAGTATTTTACTCTTGATGTCACTCATGGATACGTGACCTGCAGTGGATAGGGATAGTTTTTGGATGTAAGCTCTGTTTTTATTTAATATAGCACTTGACAGCTTCTGCCAAGCTTTTCAAAAAAAAAAAAAAAAAAAAAAAGAAGATCAAGAAAGCATTTTTTCAGTTAAAGTCTTGAAATATAAGATTTCATGTCTTCTCTTTTTCCCATAAGACTTATAGTCTTCTTTTTGAATATGTATGTGACTGATCTATAGGATTTCAATCATATAAGAATCTTTAGTTGCATTCAATTTCAAAATAAAAAAAACGGCATAATTTGATAAATATAAGAAAGATTAATTACGGACTTATATGATTGATCACAAAAAGTACAAAAGAACTAATTCCATAAAAATCAATAATAAATATAGATTTGGTACAAAGTTTAGTGGAAAACTTAGCGAATGAATAGCACGTGAACAACTGTACTTAAACCTCGTCAACATCGCACATGCACGCTTCTGCAGGGGATATAACTAAACAAAGTGAACATCTTGCAAACCCAAACACTATGAGAAACAAATTTCAACTGTACACAAATGGATGTTTCATATTATGTTTGCCTACAACAAAACAAACGAACACACACAGAGCATATTTATTTATACAGTGGTCTGCCTTGGAGTGTAGAGCTGGCCTAGCCTACCATTCAGCACCTCTATGTATGACCTCAGCCGGTATCTGTCTGTTTGAGTGAGAGAGAATGGAGGGTTCAGATCCAACATCGGAGCCTCCACCAGCAGAAAGCGAAGCAGCGACACTGCTCTGCAGTATCTCGATGCTGCTCTCTCTGTGTTTCCCATCATCTCATCTACCTGTAATTCCGAAGATCAAGCGAACATATATTCCAAATTGTTATATCCACCAGAATAACAAAATCTATAATTGACACAGAACAATAACAGACATAAGAGTAACTCACCCCACCGTCTCTGCCAGATGTCAGAGCTGACTGAAATATGATCTCAACTGCATCCGGCATTTCTGTTGCATCTGTTCATATTTCATTCACAAGATTAGAACAATGCTGTAAATTAATGTTTTACCAGAAGGTCCATATATGAAGGCAAGATATCTGAGTCAATCATTCAAAGCAATACAGGAAAAAACAAAAAGATAATGACCAGAGATATAGCCTATGCAAGAAGCAAGCTCTTCCGCATGTGTAACCTCAACAAGGAAGTCTTTCTCGATGTGGGCACGAATAGCATCGGCAAGCTCAGAATCAGTGAGAGATGCAGACAAGGAATTGTTAAAGCTCCCTGGCCTTGACCTCATCCTCCTGTCCCTATCACGAGATGGGCTTCCTTCTATCACCGCTGATGCAGCTGACACTTTGTGACAAATCTGCATTGCCTGCTTCCATATCGCGAGCACAACCAGCTGGAGTGACAATGCCCTCAGTTGCTTCTGCACCAATCAAACCATTATAAAGCACTTTACATTGTGTTCGAGGGCATGTGTGCGCATGAGAGAGAGAGAGAGAGATACTTGGCAGCTTCGGCCAAGGTTTCAAAAAGACAGAGAGAGAGCAGAGCAGCTGACCTCCTGCTTGACCAAGTCCGAGATAGCAGAAGCACACTGCTGAAGGGACTTGATGCGCGTCATGTTATCTGATGAGGGCCTGTCAATTGCCTCCCCCATTTCAACCGAGCCCGCTGAGCCAGGAGAGACGGGGCTGTCCATCCTCCTGTACGGCCGTTCGTGATTAGGTGGAATTGGCATGGGGGCAGTTCCCCGGTTCATTGGTGGAGAGCCAACAGGAGACCCCTCAGATTTTGGAGGGGAGTTGCTGCATGCATGGACGCCCACATTTGTTGCAGAAGTAGATGGTGATTCTGTGTGGGGCCCAGGGACAACCACATAATCTTTTAGAAACTCCATTGAGTCTGTTACCCCAGCAGTCTCTGCATCTGAAGCAACAAGCAAGAAATGGAGTTAAAAATTGGTGCACCACACCAGCAAATCATTTTTCACTTAATGTTCTTGTTATGGCCTTTACTTAATACAAGCATTTACCATCCTACTGCTTTGGTCATATCATCTATTCTAGTCCTTCAGTTCACCTTTACATTTACTTGACATTCTCTAACAAGACGTTAAGGTAACAACTTTGTAAAGATTTCAAAATTTCAGGAGTTGAGATCTTTCAGAAAAAGGAAGTAAACAATAGAAAGATAGCAAAAGATGAAAAAGGTACCATCAGGAGAAGGGGCAGCAGGAGAGGCCTGTGCCACAGAAAATTTGCAGGCTGTGTTATTTGGAGTTGGACCTGAATAGTCACGCCTTTGCTGGAGCATGTCGTCCATTCTAGTGCTATTACTTTTACTATCATGACTATTCTTCTCAAAGCCATATCTCGTGAGAAGCCCAGTATGTCTGGACGGACTATTCTCATGAGATTTGCCAAATTTGCCATGGATTTGGAACCTATTTAATAATGGGCTAGGGTTTGTGCCAGGGTTGACGAATGCGCCATCATGCTGGCATGCGGGCTCAGCATCTAGAGGGAAAGGCATGTTGTCATCATGCGAGCTCTGACTTGGGGGCCGTGTGGGGCTCGATTTCATCTGTGGAAATTCTGTTGCATCTGATGACACCCTGCTGTATTGCACATAATTTTTAGGGTTACAAATTTTTAATCACTAAAAAATATCAAAGAGAGCTCGAGATTCATTTACCTAAGGCTTTCCTCAGATGAGTGTTCAACCAAGAATTGATGGTTCAGGAACTCTTCCACTGTAAGCCGTTCCACTGGATATATCACATAAAATTTCACTCTCGGGTTAGCAACAATACACAAATATATGATAAAAAATTTAGAAGGATGATATTATGTGAAATTTGAATAAACAGTAGGAAATAAAGGTGCTATAAAAAAATTCTGTTAACCCTGCCCTCCTCCCACTATCTCCCAAGCCCTCTTATTCATGAGAAAAAGAAAAAGTATAAGACACCAACCAGGATTACGGCGGAGCAACTTCCTGCAGAGGTCAATACAGTCAGCACTCAAACTGACACCAGGCGGGAATCTAAGCTCAGTAGACCTCAGAATATTTTCCAAAAGCTAAAGAATTAGTGAATAAAAAAAATTAAAAAAAGGATCAGGTAGCTCACCTCTTCAACTGTAATCAAGGTAGAATTTGTAACATGCGAGGAAAAAAGAAAGAAGACCTGTATCTGGTTGGCTCCATTGTATGGGGTGCGACCAGTTACAAGTTGATAAAGGATGACACCAAGGCTCCAGAGATCTGCCTGTTTTGTCAGGAATAAGTGAGCGCTGGACGTTGGGTATTGAGTATGCAAGAGCAGTAGAATAAAGACACAGATAAGAATTGCATCACCTTTGCATCGTACTTTTGAACCTGCATGACCTCAGGAGCCATGTAAAGCGGGGAGCCGCATAAGGTTTCGGCCATACTATAAGGGTTCAAGGATCTGCTTGAGAGGGCAAGATGTTGTTATTATTATTATTATTATAATCCTTATCCTGTAGAGCGCGAAAGAAGAGAAACAAGGGGAGAGAGTTAAGGAGAAGGAAAACTGACTTGGCAAAGCCAAAGTCGGCGATTTTCAAGACTGCAGTCTCGTCATTTGTGGAGAGTAAGATATTCTGGTTATAGAGAAGAGTGTCAGAAATGGGGAATGAATGATACATGAACAGGATGATAGAGAATGAAAGAAGAGAAGGGAAGAAGATAAAAAGAGAGAGACCTGGGGCTTGAGGTCCCTGTGGACGACATTGTGAGCACGAAGGACCCGCAATCCAGAAGCCAATTGACGCATGAAGTACCTGGCGGTGGGTTCAGGGACGCGGCCGTGGCGATGAATGTAAGCGGAGAGGTCGCCGCCGGGGCAGAATTCGAGGATGAGAAAGATCTTGCCAGAATCCTGGATGCATAGCATAGATGCACATAATAGATAGATCATAGATGGATGAAATGGAAGAGAGAGGAGAGGAGAGGAGAGGAGTAAGCAAGTAGTGATACCTGGATGCAATCAACGAGGGTGATGATGTTGGGGTGGTTGATGGCGCGGAGGATGGAGACCTCGGAGAGGAGGCTGTCGCGCAGCTTCTTGTTGAGGCGCTCCAGCGCCATCTCCTTCACGGCCACCTCTTCTTTATGTTGCTCTTCTTCACCTGCACCTGCACCTCCACCTCCACCTCGGCGCCACCCCAGCCACACCACCGAGAAGGCCCCCGACCCGATCTGCCTCCCGATCAGGTAGTCCCCCACCACCCTCCCTCCTCCGGCCTCCATCTCTCTTCTCTTCTCTTGTCTTGTTTTGTCTTCTCTTCTCTTCTCCTCTCCTCTTCTCTTCTCTTGTCTTCGATCAATTCAATTGCGTGCGTTGCTCTTCTCTCTTCTCTCTTCTCTCTTCTCTCTTCTCCCTGGAAGAGATGTCGTCCCCAAATAGGTTTGTTTAGGTTTGGTTTAGAGTTTCCACCAAATAGAAATAGAAATAGAAATAGAAATAGGATTCCTTTGCAGATTAATAACTCGAACTCCACTCCAAGACTTGGGCTGGACTGTATGGGCTGTATGGGCCTCTTTCTTCAAGAAGCCCAAAAGAAGAAACAAATAATGAGAGACATACAGCACCTATTCCAGATGAGAATGAGAATGAGAATGAAAATGAGAAGAGAAGACAAGACAGACAGACATAGCTCATTATATTATAATATAATAAAAGAAGATAAGATAAGAGAAGAGAAGAGAAGAGAAGATAATACATTAAGAGTGATTACTTGAGAAGAAAGACCTTGACGTTGCAGAGCCAGAGCAAGTACTCGCGGCTGTCTTTGTTGATCATGTACTCGTGCATGAAGTTGGTGTTGAGCGGCATCACCCCTCGCAGCTTTTGGATCTGAAAGGGGAAGCCCTGGGGGAGTTGGTGTTGCATCGCAATGGCAGGGTCGTGGTCGTCACACTCCTCGGCTCACTTGATCTCAGACTCTATCACATGCAATAGCGAGGGGTCGGAGGGAGGCTTATTCGTCATGGCAGAGGAGGAGGAAAACCAAGAGAAAAAGAAGAGCGCATGAGCCTGAGGCTAGGGGCACACGACGCGAGGAGTGAGAGCGGACGAGAGGTGCACGAGGAAGCAGAGACGGCGACTGAGCGCAAGAGGAGGGATTGAGGGGGCGGCGCGGCGGAGGACTAGGAGGAGGATGCATCACTTTTTAAGATAATGATGCTTGCTTGCTTGCTTGGCCCATAACAAAAAGACCCACCATTTACCATTACACTTTACACATTTACACTTGTCTTTTTCCTTTATTCATACCTTGTTTCTTCTTCAAATTCTAATTTCACTACATTCAATACACCATCAATACATACATTACTTATACATAAATAAATAAATACATACATATACTAATTTCTATCTACAAACATCAAACAATGCCCACCTCACTCACTATAGGAAGATGCAACATTTGCATCTGGAATGTGTCAATTGCATCTACACTTTTTTATTAGCATCAGCACAAAAATTTTCGTATCTTGAAATTATGATTTGGACATGTTGCATCAGGACAACTGATGCAAATACAGATGCACCGCTGCACTAGATGCAAATAAATGTATTTACTTTTATTTTTGAAAATGAAAAGGTAGAGATGTTCTAAAACGCTGATGCACATCAGCACAACAGATGCACTCTAGATGCACTGCTTGGATGTTTACCGGCACGACCCAAGCAGGACGCTGCAGCAGACAATGTGTTACGTACGAGCATGTTTACCCCTCATGGCATTTCAAACTTGGAGGACGCGTAGTCTCGGGGCTTTCACCTTCGACACAAGCCCACCGGTGGATCGATCCCAACTGCATCTGCGAGCAGCCCTTAATGTTCTTCTGGCACCATGCCAAAGCTGAGACAGGTCGAAATGGAAAAATGTGCGAACTATCACAGAGTACTCGAGAAACACGAGTGAGAATGTTAGCAGTGCTTGCGAATTGCAAAGTTTTAGTGAGTATGTACGCAACAAAGATGGACCCAACTGAGTGGAAGTAGGTAAAAAGTCTGCTAGCTCTTGCTTCATT
This sequence comes from Eleocharis quinqueflora, assembly GCA_964058865.1. Lineage (NCBI taxonomy): Eukaryota > Viridiplantae > Streptophyta > Magnoliopsida > Poales > Cyperaceae > Eleocharis > Eleocharis quinqueflora. The sequence goes on from CAXKVX010001098.1 coordinate 191,383, forward strand.
TTTCTAACCAGTACTGTACTGTTAATTAATTACATCTCTTTGAAATGGCATTGAAACCGGTGCAAGCCAGGCCAACGCATGACACTGCAATAGTACTGTATGAATTTATGTGGTTGCTGAGATATATATTGATTGAATTAGAACGTGCCATCAATAGTTCCTCCTATTTAGGCATTTAGTTATCTTTGTCGAGTTCTTGTTTAGAATTAATGAATTATATTGTATAGTGTATGAACTTAGGAACATTCATTGAATCAGTGAATCGATAAAGCTCATGAAATTAAGACGAGCTAACTAGTTGTTGGTGGGTTACCATGATTTCATTTCATAGTAAAATCGATCATTCATGATGACAACTGGATTTGGGGAAATTAAATGAGCAGAATATTTCTCATCCCTTTTCTTTTGATTCTTCTTCCTGCACTCAATTCATTCAAGTTGATCATTTCATGTGGGATGTGGGCCCACTTGGTCTCATCAATTCAAGTCAAGTGGGCCCTTTTTCCTGCAAAGTACACACCTAACTCTTCATTCATTTTATCGGATGAGTGTAAAGTTAGTTTAATTCGAGGTATGTAAATCGTTAAATTAATGAATTTTTCATATATCCGATAAAATAGTAAAAAGTTCAAAAAAAATATATAATTTGGTCTCCAAATAGATGTTAGTATGGAGAACATTTTCAAGGGTCTTGATCGGTCGTTTGCACTTTGTATCTCGAGATACAAGCCTAAAGTATATAGCTACTGGTGCTTTATAAAGTATTTTAGCCTAACTTTATATAATAAATATATATATATATATATATAATATCAATACTATATAAAGCTTGATTAGTGTCAGCGTGTCCAATTTTTCGGACAAGCCGACACGTCATTATGTTATTCAATTTACATTGTACGTGTGTCTAGGTTATCGGAAACGCGACATATAGAAGATTGGAAAACAATAGACTACATGCTCACATATCGGAGATCAGAAAAGCTCGCGGTCATTGGATATATCGATTCTAATTTTGGAGGCTGCGTAGATAGCATGAAGTCGGCATTATTGAAGGTTGTGTGTTTTGAAAGTTATCATTTTGATAACGAATTTATGAATTGTTTATGATTTTAAATGTTATTATACATTTATGTTCCTTGAGATTGATATGTTATATCTTTAGAAGCGTTCGAGAATATGCTCATGGTCTTAAACCATAGAACTCTTTAGATGAAAACATATAATCCTAAATATGTTCACAATCGTGGTAATTAAAGGAAACATTATTTACCATGAAGATTGTCATGTCAATTGAAAGTACATTATAGTTCTATAAATGTTAATAAGTAATTATCATTCAATGACATGAGTATATAAAATGGTGATTCTTTATATACTGAACATGACCTAACTAGATGGAGCATTATATGGATTGGTTTTGTGTCATTAATGTTTCCAATGTGTCTTTGAATCTTATATATGAGACATGTAAGTTTTTCACATGAGAAGTATATAATGTGATTACTATTAAAGTCCATTCAAATGATTGGAATGATATAGTAATTCGTTATGTACAACTTGTGCGGGAGAAATTGATATGTCAATATTATTATTGTCCCTCAATTATTTGAGATATGATATTACTGGGCCCCTTGGTAAAGTGAAATTATATTGCATGCAATATAACTGATGTAGTTATACTTATAATTCACTTGAGAGACCAAGAAAAGAATATAATGCAAAAATGACACGATCCTATTTTGCATATTATTTAAAATATCATGAGACAATGATAGACACGAATTAAGTGGATCAAGCACGTAACGACTATGTCGTTTGGGAGACTATAATGTAGTGATAGAACCTCTTATAGTCCATAATATAAAGTATTTATATTATATCCCAAGATGACGTAGATCCTCTGTAAGGTTCCACCAACTGAACATAAACAACAAGTATTTTACATTTTGAATGATGTATTTAATCTCATGATGTATGAGTTAAAATGCATGTGATAAAATGTTAAAGTAATATGTCATGTAAAATGACATGCTTAGATCATAAAATAAATTTATGAGAATATATGTGAATATTATTTTGTATAATGTTTAAGAGCATTATAAGAATAATAAATTAATTCATATTAGAATAATATAGTAATATTATTTACTCATAAATTAAATTCTTGCAAAATATGATTAGGGAATAACAAGAGAGTAATCATAGTCATTTGTGTAAATAATTAACACAAGTGTTGCCCTAGGGCTTGGCTATATAAAGGGATATGTTTGAGATGAAAAATGATTTTTTTCTCTCTCTTGCTATAGTAGCATGAATAGTAACCCCTTTTTTCTCCTCTCTTGTGTGTAGAAAGAAAAACTTCATTGTTCTTCGTTTCCTTCTCTTGCAAGGTTTAGCCACCAAATGAAATAGCTTGTTCATTGAAGATTGAAGATCTAGGTGGTTGGATCTAAGCTCTAACCTCTACATCCATCTATCTAAGGATGCTTTAGGTTGTTGTTTAGGTTCAAGGTGAACCAAGAGACAAGGGTGCTTCCATGGCCGAAGAAGTAAGACGACGGTTTCCAAGAGACCTAGAAGAGGAATCGACTCCTCTCTACGAAGAGATTTGACAATCTCTTTAAGTATAATCTTTTATCCACTCTTGTGCAAGAAATAAATATGTTATTTTCTGTTTTGTTGATGCACAAGAGGTGTTCGATTAAATGTCATAGTATAATCTTGCTTGCGATTGTTATATAAATAAGATCCTTTGTGTATTGAGTTAAATAGAGGCAAAAATTTTAATTTTCGTCCTCTTGAACTTACACATGAAATCCAACAATTATGATACATCTTCATGATGACAGGTGGCGCTGTATCGTGGAAGAGTGCTAAACAGACACTTATAGCACCTTCTATAATGACAGCCGAGTTCATTGCATGCTACGAATCCTCAAACCATGGTGTGTGGCTCAAGAATTTTGTCACTATGCTACAGGTGGTCCCTACGATCAAGAGGCCACTTACTTTGATGTGTGACAACAATTCAGCCGCACTCTATGCGACAAACAACAGAAGCTCGACGAAGTCTAAATACATAGACATCAAGTTTCTGATAGTAAAAAATAGAGTACAGAACAATGAGTTAAAGGTGGAACATATTGGTACAGACTTCATGATTGCAGATCTCCTTACAAAAGTACTACCACCCAAGAAGTTTCATGAGCATGTTGCTCATATGGGCATAATTTCTATGTTAGGATAGTTTAGGAAAAATGTGAGAGTCTAATTTTGTTTTGTTTTAAGTTCCATGCTATGTAATTTGTAACAAGTTATGATATATGCAAATTATATTTTGAATCTCATTGTGTTCTCTCTTTAAAATTTTTGACCTCACTAAAGTAAAGATATAAAGACGATCTATTCAGAAATAAGCACGTATAATCACACTCTCGTGTAATTTATGAACTATATGACCAAAGTTTAATTCATGTCATCCAGAAGTATTTGGTAATGTGATTTATATCGAGAAAGCGGCACAGAAAATGTGGTGATTATCGTTTAAGTCCATTGCTGGTATAACTGATGGGCCGAATTATTTAAAAGATACGAAAAGAAATACAAAAAAGTTTAAAGTGATCTGGCCAGATCCAGACATATGTAATCAAATGGATCACACTTGTCTATGTGGGAGATTGTTGGAATTGAGACGTCAATTCCAATAAATAAAGTTTGGACTACGTATTGTATGATTACTACATGTCATGTATTGTCACCTAATATTACGAGGAGTAATATGTGAAAATATCGAAAATGTGATTAATTAAATATTCAAGGCATTATATGTATTTCACTAAAATTTTGGGCACGAATGCATATAGAATTAAAGTAAATTAATTATAATTGTTAATGGACCGATTATGATTAATTAAACTATATATTGGTGTTAGTGTTGTTACCTTAACAATTTCTCAAGTTTGTTGATTTGCAAAACAACGTTAATCTCATCAAGATTTGCATTTGTGGTGAAGAATCATTGTAGGGATTGAAGCAAGTTCAAAAGGGCACAGAGATTAAACCAAGAAAGATTTGGAGCTCAAGAATTCAAGATCTTATAGAAATGAATTAGGTTTAATCTCTAGAACTTTAGCTTTTTACAAATTGGGAGTTAATTAGTAAAATTCTAAACCAAATTGAAAATATCGTTATAACACTTCCTTTGGCGTTATAACGCTAGAGTGCAAGAAATCACGTAATTGGCTAAGTATTGAAGTGATTCATACTTAGCGTTATAACGCCAACTTTGGCGTTATAATGCCAGATAATAGAAAATTTTAAATGTTTTTTAAAAAAAGATTAAGAAGGAATTAAATTTCAAAACATAAAAAATGTGTCTTAAATATTATTTAAGTTTATCAATATAAACTTTGTTTTATCAAAAAGGTGATTTGGATTAGTAGCAAAATTATCAAACCTCAAATTTCAGAGATTTAGCGTTATAACACCAAGTCTGACGTTATAACGTCAAGTCTGAATTTTGCCCCAAAATGGCTAAGTCCTGAAACTTGGCGTTATAACTCAAGATCAGGCGTTATAACGTCAGATTGATCCAAACTTTTAAAGAAGTTTTTAAAATAGAAAATGAGAAAATAAAAATTCAAATGACCAAGATTACATCTTAAATATTATCAAAATGATTTTATTTTGGTTAAAAATATTGTTTTGAATAGTAGCAAAATTTTCAACCAGAATTTCCAGAGAGTTGGCGTTATAATGCTAGAAATGGCGTTATAACGTCAAGATGATCATATGTCCAAAATTGACTAAGTACTAGACAATTCTGGTTTAGCGTTATAATGCTAGTTTTGGCGTTATAACACTAGATCAAATTTCAAATGTCACAAAATTTTGTTCTGACTTGGGCTGACATTATAACGCTATGTTTTACACATAGTTTGGCGTTATAATGCTAAATTAAAGTTTCAAAAAAAATCCAAATCCAACGGTACAAAATTTTGTCTTCATTCATTATAGCTTTATAACGCTAGGTGTTCTACAGGGCATAGTGTTATAACGCTATATGCCAAAGCCCTAACTTTTTGCAAAATTCAAAACCTATAAAATGGATCTTCTTCTTCCTTCTAATCATCTAAAACCTAAGCTTTTAAATAAATACCAGTAGCCATTGTCATTTGCACTTTAGAGCTTGTCTTGAATTGCTAAAATCTTTACTAAGACTCCTAATTTTATTTAGCTAATCCACTCAAGTGAATCTTGAGAGTTAGCTAGTGCATCCAATTTATTGTTCTATTGTCTATTACTCTATTTTTCATTTGTGAGCTTTGTAAAAAGCTTGGGTCCAACTATCCTACCGGAGTGTGGAAAGGAAGTTGGATTCCAACTTGTAATTGCAACGATTGTCTAGTGAAGCGGACCAGGCTTTTTACCGCAAGATGCGGGGGCGTCGAGGACATGAAGACGTAGGCAAGGCCGTAGTGCAAGCCGAACTCCGTCAACACGCGATTTAGTGGGAGCATTTTAATCTTCACTCTCTTTCAATTTAATAAATTCTAATTGCATTGTGTGATTTGTGCTTGAATTGCTTAATTAGGGAATTAGTGAATTGTTGTTTGAGTTGGCCAATTAGGAAATTGATTATTTGAGGCGAATTGATTAGTTGGTTATTACGCTTCCGCAATTAGAGTTTGGTTAAACCACATTATTATACATACTTCTCAAATTGTAGCAATTGCCATTAGGAATTTGGAATTGTGCAAATTTGCAATTAAGTCCTTATAGTTGCTATAAATCGAACGAATTTGTATACACACCTAGGCGCCTAAGTGTATCAAGTGTAAAGTCAGAAATATTATTTGGACTAAATCCAACTCAAATTGGATCAAATCCCAAGCAAATCGGCACAAACATAAGTTCATTGCAGGCGCAATAAGATCCTTTGAAGCCGCAATGTAGTAGGAGAGATTTGGCAACAAATCTGCTGATTTTCAACAGATTCATTGCCACGCAAAGGATCTCATTGCAGTCGCAAGACACTTGGCAGAAAACTGCCAAGTCTGAAAATACCAACTCAATTGCGGTCCCAATGAGATTTATTGCGACTACAAGAGACTTGCTTCAAGGCAAGTTTTGACTGCCTAGATTTATCGTTATCTTTCTGATTGGATATTCTAGCTTTCATACCGAATTTCGTGGAATTGTTTGTTGGATTAAACTCATCTCTTTTTTGACAATTTGCAAAACAAATAAGTATTAACCTTGTACATGAGCTTTGGTGAAGTTGCAGGTTGAAACAGGTACAAATTGATGTTGCACATGCTCAAGCAATGCTCAAACATGCTCTATACAAGTCAAGACATGCTCAAGACATCAAGGGATGGTATCACAGTGCTCAACAGAGCACAACGTTACCATAACGCTTCATAATCCATCACAACGGGTCAGCAACCCGTCATAATGGGTGCCCAACCCGTCACAACGGGTCAGGAGGAGAGAGGCAAACATCAAAGGAGAAATTGGCCGAGCACAGCGTTAGTGTAACGCTTGCCCAAGGCGTTACAATGCCTTCCAACCCATTATAACGTAATGGGTTCCTATGGTGTTATAACGGGTTCCTGTTGGAAATGGCCCATAGGAAAGCTGCATAAGAGAAGAAGGGCAATTCTGGAAACTGTACAATCTGTTATAATAGGTAACACAAAGTGTTATGAGTTCCTTGTAACGCTGCAGGCAATTTTGGAAATTTCAAGATCCCAAGAAGTGCCCAACTTATAAATATGAAGCAAAGACGAACCAGCAGGGTATCAAACACCCCCACAAGCTTCCAAGCATCAAATTGAACACAACAAAGAGCCCAATAACCTTCTCCTCCAGCTACCTAAACAAAAGAGCATTATGATAGCACCTATAGTCTAATTGTTAATCTGAGAACTTACCTTTAGCTAGATTTTAGTCTTTGGTGCACCACATTTGTGTTGCCAAGTGGTGCATCATTTGTCCTTGATTGTTTTGCCAATCGGATCGTTAACCGTGTAGAGTGGTGTTGCCCCATACATTGGTCTTGGAGACGAAGATTGATTTGCTTGTTTAGAAGAAATCAAAGATCTGCTAAAAATTATAAAGAACACTTGTTTTAATAGTGAAATCGGCTCGAAAGGAAGATTTGGTTCCGAGAGATCCGTGGACGTAGGCCTAGTTGATTTATAGGCCGAACCACATTACATCGCGTGTTCTTTTTGTTCTCTTGATTGCTCTTGCTCTCTCTTTACTCTATCTCTTATAACTTTGCTCCTTGTTGATTTGTGAATTGCTCTATTACTTCTAGAAATTGCTTGCTTTAACTCTTAGTTAGGTGATTAAGGTCTAAAAGTTTTAATTTGAAATTATTAATCGAAAATGCTTCCGCCTTATAATTTGACCTTAGTCTTGCGCTTTAAACCCCAACCCTATTTCTAACAATGTTTACAGAAGTGAACATGAGAATTTGAAAAAGAATTGGAGAGAGTATGATTTCAAATATTCTATGAATATTTCATAATTAATTTTACATCTTTACAAGATACACTAACGCTTCTATAAATAGAGTCGGGTCTCCAAGCATTACGGGCAGTTGAAACACTATTGTTTTAAGGCACATGTGATGTGCATAGCTACCATCTACCTCTCCATTCGGTGTATATACTTCGTTGAGGCGTTCGTGCTCTCGGAGAAAAGAAAGCGCCTCGTAATCGCTTGAAGGACTCATTGGCGAAGGACTCATTGGAGACTCTTCCACGGTTGCAATGACATCTCCGCAACTTCTCGAGCCTTTCAAGAGTCGACGTTGGTGATGGACAGTAAGTTCACGCTTCTGCACTTTGAATTATTTTAAACATGGCATGGAGATTTTGAATTGTAATTATTTGTCGTAGTTTAGGGAAATGGTAATGGCTTGTACCCTAAATTGAATTGCACCAAAATTAAGTCCAACACTTCAGTGTTAGTACGGATCTTCTTACTAGTGTTTATCAAATACTCATATACAATTGTATGCTCATTCTTAATGTTCTCCATCCCTTCTTCAAACCTCCAAAGCTTTTTTCTCTTGACAGTCCATTTCATGGTTTCAACCAGCTCATCACTCTACATTTTTAAAGAAATTTTGCCCTACATGTTGGGCACAAAGCTGATGTACAGCTTCACTTCTTTGTTCGCACCATCCTAGAATTGTTCAAATACATTTATAATAGAAGCATGCTAATCATAAATAACACATATACGATCCGAACCAACCACTTCTCTCTGTAGCCATCGCATGAACCACCCCCAATTGTCATTATTTTCTTCCTCGGTGATTCCAAATGCAAGAGGAAGCAATTGATTCTCGGCATCATATGCACATGCTGCAAAAAACTTACCATCGTATCTTCCAGACATGGATCTAGCATCCACACTAATCACTAGCCTGACATAGCTCCAACCTTTAATGCATGGACCAAATGCCCAAGCAACCCGTCTGAAAAGCTGAACTCCATAGTGTGTAGATGGATAAGGCTCAAATGTAATATTTTTTGCCGGATTTGTCGCTTGCATTGCATTAAACAAAGGTGGCAACATCTCATAATCTTTTTCTTAGCTACCAAATATTTATGCAATTGCCAACTCTCACCCTCTCCATAATTTATTGTATGTAGGTTGCACAGTAGGATATGTTGTTCTTATCAACTCTGAAACCATGCTTAATTTAAGTTTCAAATTCTTCTTAAAAAGCACTTTGTTTAACTCCGGCAAACATTCTAGATGTGAGTTGTCTTTGATCGGTTCTTGTGGCTGATGCATGACACGAGTGTTCTACCGGATTAGTTGATATCTTCCAAGTTGATCCTTGTTTACTATTTTTCGCATACAACCTACAATAATAATTAATGTCCTTACACCTAACAACCAATTTGGATTTGTTACTATTAGCAACTTCAATTTCAATATTACTTTTGATGTGAAAGTCATGTATGGTTGTTTTCAAATAATCCTTTGCTGTAAATGTTCGACCCTCTGCTAATGGTGTTAGTTTGTAATAATCTAGAAGTCAATAATACGATAAATTATCATAAAGCTTTGTTCATGAATTGAATGATTAATAAACTATCATTTTGTTACCTTGAGTATTGAATTTATGAATCATTCCTTTATCTGACTTGAGTCAATAACTGGAATTGTGAAACTTCATAATACAGATGATATATACTCTTAAAAGTCTCTAACTAAGGTAATTAGCATGAACACTAATTTACCGTTACAAGGTTAGAATGTGGATTAAAAGATGGTTAAGTTTTACAAACCATAGACATGAGATGTCATTTTAATCACATGAATACATGTTAGAAGAGCATGATATTTGACAGACCTCGAATGAAACATTAAATGGAATTGTGTACGTGTCATTAATGTTTTCATTCAGTGTTAAGTTCTAAAGTATGAGGTATTCGTCTTTCCTACTAAGAGATGTGTATGTGTGATTGTTATCTAACGCTGTCGGTAAAATGCAGTCATAACAATAGCTTTTCGGTATACATAGCTTAGTTGAGGTAGTGATGATTTACTGAAAGTACTATTGTCCCTCGTATCTTGATACGAGTTATAGTATCGCTGTGCCCCTTGATAGAGTAAGATTATATGCATTTTGTATAATTACAAGAGTAATTATATTTGATAAGTCTGCTCAAGATCAAGAAAATATTAAGCTTGCAAGGATGACACACACCTGTCTTGAAACTAATCTGATACTGTGAGACGAAAGAATTAACACGACTAAAATGTTTAGTGGATCATGATATTGCATAAGTACAACATTGTCTGTGTAATTAGATGGGTATAGTGCAGATGTCAGATGCCTCCTATGATTATAGAAATTAAAATGGTTTTAATTCTATTTACCAACATAACACAGATCCTATTGGGTCACACCGCATAGGAACTAAATCAGAGAATCTTAATGATTAATTATAAATAGTTATAATTAATATTAAGATGGTTATAATTAATTATATATGATATAATTCAATTATATATGTCATATAAGATGATAACCAAAAACAACGGTTGAATTTATAGACGTATACGATACGTTGTATAAAATCATACCGCAACCAAACAAATATCAAACCCTGAGAAATATAATTGTTGAGAACAATTATATGTTTATGTATATTTATATATATTTAATTCAGATTTTAATTATAGATTATGGTTTTGAATTTGGGATTCAAATTAAAACCTTAATTAAAAATTAATTAAAATCTTAATTATAAATAAATAAATAAATAAAAATAAAATAATAAAAAATAAAATTGAGGTTGGCATGTTGGATAAAGAAATTTTTTAATAAAAAAATTCCATGTCATCATGCTTATCCTTAAGGGTATTTTTGAAAATTCACTTTTTCCAAGGGTTTATTTGTAAAAATGTAACCTCCTCATTTTGCTATAAATAGAGGGGTAGGAGGAGAGAGAAAGAAGCACCAAAATCGATTCGGACTCGTTAACTCGGATTCGTATCGATAAATATACTCTCTCTTTCTCGTATACGGTTGTTTACGGGATTCGAAAAATAGTATTTTTGTGTTAGAGCGGTATTCCATATTTTGGATAACTGCGATTCACGAAGATATTTTATTTAGTCCGTATCTCGGTGAATAGTGTTTTTGCGGGATATCACGACTTTCAATATTTCTGGCAGAAGAAGTAAGCCGCTCTCTAGTCGTCCTGGTGGACATCTGGTAGAGGTATCAGACGTCTGATACTCCGGGGAGAAGAGCGTCTGTGATTCGGTCTTCCGAGTCTTCTGCGATCCAATTTGAATTTGGATCAAGGTATTAATGTTATATTAATATATTTAATTTGTAAGTAGATTAAAGTTTTAGAATTCAGTTAAGGAGTATATATGTTTAGGGATTAAGTAGGGTTTTGATGTTAGGGATAAACGGGAGGTGGACACCCTCTGTGGTTTATCCGACATACCCCGCTTAATCCCCGGCTTAAGTTAGACGTAAAATTTTTGTTTTACAGTCTTTCCGCTGCTTAGGCCAATTGACGGGTTTTGAACTATTCGTAACCAAACAAATGGCTCCTCAAACCTTTTCGAAATACCAAAACAAACTTCATCAGAGTCCACCATACCAGACACATCACAAAATTGTTCATCCGATGTTTATCCCCTTGATTCACAAATGAAATGATATCTCTCCACCTAATTGCTATGTCCTCGCATTCGATTTCATCATCCCCCTCACTTTCAGCATTCTCCCTGACATCAATAGCTTCAATCTCATTGAAGTTATTTCCTTCTTCTTTTTCATTTCCCTGTTTGTATTAAATTCATTCTCGACTGCTTCAAAGTTTCGTCGATTTGAAAATCACGAGTTTTGCTACTAAGTATGTTGGATTCTGGTATGCTATTTAAATTGGGACAAAAATTGAATGAGATGGGTATATCCTCAACTACCAGTTCCAAATAACGATAATTATAACAAAGTGTGGCATTATTAAAAGTCATTTTCCACACATTTTCATCATTAACTGGAATCAAGGTAAAATATATTTGTCCACTTAGACCTGTAATCATGGTTCAAACCCTGATATTCAAAGTATATGCACTTCGATCTAGTTCAAAATGATTATATATTTAGTTTTCAATTATTCAAATCCATTTTGTTCAATGATAGAAAATGATCATTTTGCTGGTGACTAATTTGACCTTCATGATATATATTAATAATGATAATTTTTGCTCAAAATCATGTAAGACGATTCAAATGAAAGAATTTCTTTTAAACAAAATACATAATTTCTACTCATTCATAAAAGTAGAAATGTAAAAAAAGATACTTACAGTGCCATAAATGATGATCTTTAATTTGATCTTCAATTTGCTGAAATAATTCTGGACTCAAAAGTGCAAAAATGAGGAAAAAAGAAGGAAGTTTGTATCGTGGCTAGGGTTTTCGCTGGTGCATTGCAAGTGTTTTTATAAAGAAAAATTAAGGTGGCAAACAGTGGAAAAATCAACGTTCGTCGTAATGATTTTTAATTTGAAACGAATTGTGGCAGAAATGCCGAACAAATTGCCAGTTTATCGAACGATAGATTTTCCAATGTTTTTGTCTGACGAGACTGTCGAACGATAGATTTTCTACCATTCTGACTATTAAGTCGAAATAACGCTGACGTTCGACTACTTTGATGCGGTATTTCTATACTATTATTTCTCAAGTTTTAATTACCCAAATACCGTATTTAATCGCAAGTGTACGATGTCGTTGGTACGAATTGGGTGTCGAACACAAGGACAAGTCGATTTCTAAATAGAACCGAACGATTAAACTTCTAAGCAAGTAAAGTTGGAGGTTGAAAGTTTGTTTCGTAACCAATTGAAATTAAAATAAGAAAAGCAATTAAGAGTTTTGTGTGGTCAAGGTTGGAGGTCTAGGCCCTTAGGTTCACTATTCAACTTCTCTTTGGCAATTCAATTAATGTAACAACTGCTATGGAATAGGTCAAGGTGAACAATGGTAGGTATTAGCGGTTGGTCTCCCGAGCTAATACCTACTCTAACGTAAACCGAAGTCGAGGGTTAATCAAACTCCGAATTACGCTAGAATTGACGTACGCACCATGGTTAATTATTTCTAAACCTCGGTATCGTGCAATTACGCTATGATACCGCAATTCAAATATAATTAACTCGTCTCTCAATCAACTAAGGTCTCTCTCGGGTACGATAGCGATTAAGTGCTTCTTCTTAGTCGGGATTCGACAAACGATTTCTCAATTCAATCTATCAAATTCTAAGATGAACAAATTAAATCAAAGAAGCAATATCCAATAGCAAATCGTTTACAACAATTCAAATACTAAAGAACATGTTTCATAGCTACACCTAAGGTCCTAGAGAGGTGATTAGCCTCTCATGGCTACAACAAATGCAAGAATAACTAAGAAAGCTAAAACAAACATCTCTAATAAAATTAAAAGAAAAGAGAAAATAAAACCCGTTTCTTGCAACTCAAGAAGAGACGCCGTCTTGCAAATTCAAGCCCGCTTGCTCCTATGAAGACCTTGCCAATGGAGGAAAAAAAATGATTTCTCTCGGCCAAGAGCAAATGCCTCGGCCAAGGAAGAAGAAGAGAGAGTGAGATGGAATGGGATGTGAAGTGTGGATTGGCAATGTATTTATAGGAGAGCAAGGAGCATGAGGAGCAACAACTTTAATTGTGGGACTAATAGTTTGGAGACCGGATATGAGCATGAGCTGGTGTAGTGGGATTTATTTGCGCCTAATATGGAAACCTGCTCTAATTGAAATCAATGCTCGGTGCACCATAAGATTTAAAGCAAATGATTTTATTTCCTTCTCATGCGCCATCCAGCTGCTTCAATTGGGTTTCGTACTCTGTGTGTGTGTGCCAAGCAAGAGAGCCACCAGCTAGCAATGATCATGACTAATTAATAAGCATGATTGCCATCTAAAATTTGATCATGCACAATCACAGGAGATATGCGCCAATACTTGCTTAATCCCAAACAATCCACCAATTAATGAAAAGCTTGCTTTAATTGGATGTAGCAGACAGCTTGCACCTCTACATCTAATTTGTCTTCATGCGTAGCCCAAAGAGAGCTCATGAGCTTTTGCATTAATTCCTATCTTTTGAATTTTGATTCTCTTGCGCCATCATAAGAGAGGTGAAGCCCAGTAACCCAAGCCGCCAAGGAAGAGATCTGATGCGGATCATACGGGTCAGCCGTTGAATGTTCCGAAGTTGCTCCAAATTCTGCATTAAATTAGCAATTTGCGTAGTAACCGACTCTTGACATGAATTGCAAGAACCAAAGTAAAAACAAATAAAAATTGCAAATTTTAATCCTAAATGAAACCTACAACGATATGAGACTTGATCAATTGCATCAAAAATCTAGTGATTGGCATATATAATTTGGACTTATCATACTTTCATCACAACCATTTCGATAATTAACCAAAAATAGACGTAGAAGGGGTAGGGTATAATTTCTCTTCAATTCAATAGAAGAAATGAATAATTTTGACGTTGGTAGACGGTAATACAATTAGTATGCAAATGAGTCGAATACGAACGAGCTGAGCCAAGTTCAAGATTGACTCGTCATTTAACGAACGAGCTGAAAACGAACGAGTTCATAATGAGCTGGTAGCGAATGAGTTCATAATGAGTTTTTGACGAGTCGGATATAGACGAGTCACGAGCTACGAATATTTTTGACACTCCTAGACTATATGTTAATTAATATCGTGCAGCTTGTATTCAACTATTGAAGTTAGATATTAATATCTATCAATTAATTTTATATAAGATATGTGTTTTGTTGACGAGTCGAGTTGAACATAGTTTAAAGTCAACTCGTTAACTTAACAAGCTGATCAGCTCGTATCGTTAACAATTTGAGCTGATAACAAATCAATTCATAACGAATTTTGACGAATTGAACACGAACGAACCGCGAGATATTTCTTGCACGGTTGCAACCCTAGATACAATACATACTTTTGTCGGGAGCGGAGACAGTGCGGGGTCCACATTTCGCTTCCCGTTTAAAAGAAGAAAAATAAAAAGAAGACCTTTCTTTCTTTCTCTCTTTCTTTCTTTTTCCTTGTATTTATTTATTCATCTCCCAAATCCCAGCTCAGCATGCAGTTCTCCTTTGTCATTTCCCTTCCCTTATTCACCTCATCTCTTTTCTAAGCTTCCTTTCTTTTGCTTTTGCTTCTGCTTGCTTATTTCCATTTGCGCTTCTTCTCTCTCTGACATGCAGCAGCTGCAGCTGCACCACCTCCCCCGCCTCTACGACAACGCCAGCACTGATCCCTCCCCGCCTCTACGACAGCGCTCCCGCGGCCGCCCTCCCGGATCCAAAAACAAGCCCAAGCCCCCCATCGTCGTCACCCGTGAGAGCCCCAACGCTCTGCGCTCCCATGTCCTCGAGATCGCAAGCGGCTCCGACATCATGGCAGCCATTGCCGGCTTCTCCAGGCACCGTCAGCGCGGCGTCTCCGTGCTCAGCGGCACTGGCGCCGTCACCAACGTCACCCTGCGCC
This sequence comes from Eleocharis quinqueflora, assembly GCA_964058865.1. Taxonomy (NCBI): domain Eukaryota; kingdom Viridiplantae; phylum Streptophyta; class Magnoliopsida; order Poales; family Cyperaceae; genus Eleocharis; species Eleocharis quinqueflora. The sequence continues at coordinate 206,494 of CAXKVX010001098.1, forward strand.
AGGCAGTGCCGGCAGCCCCTCCTGGCCCTGCCTCCGCCGTCATCGCTCTCCACGGTCGGTTCGAAATCCTGTCGCTCTCAGGGGCGTTTCTGCCGGCGCCCTCGCCCGCAGCTGCCACGGGACTGACGGTGTACCTAGCGGGCGGGCAGGGGCAGGTGATTGGAGGAGGCGTGGTGGGGGAACTGGTGGCCTTGGGACCCGTCATGGTTATTGCCGCCACCTACTCCAACGCCACATATGAGAGGCTGCCCCTTGCAGAAGTACAAGAAGGCGACGCCGATGCCGACGCCGACGCTATCACCGCAGCAGCAGAGAAAGCCAAAGAGGATGCATTTTTAAATGATGAGGATGGCAGTAATGCCTCCAATGCAGGGATGCTAGCTAGATGCCTAGATAGGTAGCTGTGTGCCTGTGCATGTGCCTGTGCCTGTGCCTGTGCCTGTGCCTGTGCCTGTGCCTGTGCGCATGCTCAATTAATTGCTGGTGCTATCATCCAATTTAATTAGGGTTGCACCATGCAAGCATGCATGCATGCATGCGTGCGTGCGCATCATTTTGGTTAATTTTCATGTATAATTAGTTTGTATGTGTATGTGTATCTTCTGATATGTTTCATACTATAGCTAGGCAGCTAGCACAATTACTTATTTAATTAGCCAGTCGATCGCTGCATCTGCATGCATGTTAATTGCTTCTTTATCTAATTAATTAATTGAATAAATTAAACATTGCTTTCTATATTTCATGGACATGCAACACCTTGGTCCTTGTAGCAAGTGGGTTTAAGATGTTGAAGGAGAGGAAAGGAGATGCATGGTTGGTGCTTTCTAACTCTGACAGTGGGACCTACGAAGGAATCAAGTTGGAGGTAGGTAGGTGTGATTGACTGTTTCAGTGTTTCTGTTTGTTCTGACTTCTGATATTAATTATATATGATATATATATAGCAAGGAGACTAGATAGTACCAACTACCAAGTACCAACCAATTAATATTAGCCCCATCGATCTCTAGTTCTCTACTTAATTAATTATTAATCTGATCTGATCTGATCTGATCTGATTTGATTGCTGGTCTCATTAATTTCCTTCGCATCCATGATCCATGTTGAGGGGTGGAGTGCACATTTTGCAAGAGATAAAAAAATTGCTGATTGGAGAGAATGTGAGCCTCATGAGATAGAAGGAGACTATGAAGTTCATCCATAGTAATTGGATCTGATCTCAGAGAGATAGTTAGAGATAGTTGTAACAAAGTTCTCAAAATCAGACCTCAGACCTTCGAGTCAAGAGCATATATATATATATATATGTAAGACAAGATCTTGCTCAGAAACATCAGATGCAATGCTAAATGCTTCTTCGGCGATCAGTGATTGTTTGGATCTTTTGAAGATATTGTGTACATGAATCTCCATCGATCTTTCCTGATAGTCTGTACCTTCAATTTAAGTTGAAGAACCTTGGCGAAATTAATTGTGAATTATAATTTTGTTGCAATCGCACAATTGAGAATTTGAGATGAGGTCTTACAGTTACAGTTGAGGACTTGAGCAAGTATCTGAGATGACAAGAAATTGAATAGTCAAAGCAAGAATTAATTGATCTTGTCTCTTGTCTCTGATATCAGATATATAAGAATCTATAATTTGATACAGGAAATGAAAATGAATTATTTATTCTCTCGTCAACTTTACAAATGAGTACAGTTGTATTTATACAAAAGCTTTCAGCTCTCTCTGTTAGACTGTTAGGCTAACTCTCTCTTTTACCATCCTAACAGTCTAACAGTCTGTTAAGAAACAATCATCATCTCAAGTTTCATCAGAATTAAAAGATGATTAGAATTAAAATAAGATTCTTCCAGTGAAAGAGATAATATATTATAATTTTCTTATTTCAAATATAGAAATATAGAATGCGCAGATATGGCAGAAGTCAACGTTATCTGGAGAGCAACGAGGATCGCGGATGATGGATCCATCTTGAATTAAAAATCGAATTGAAAAAAAAAAACAAAAGAGTTGAGATAGGGATCGGTGGCGTACGAACTCTAACAATTTCCAATTGCACTGCTTTTGACTGGCTATCTATTGTGTGTATTGAAATCGGTCAGATTCGAATCGAATCGGTTCAAATTCGTTCGAATTAACGGATTGGCTGGTTCATGAATTGGCCGAGGTATGTATGAGTTTCGGATTGGCTAGTTTGGCCGAGGTTTTTTTTTATATTTTTTTAATTAAAGGGTAAGAGTTCCGGATTATTCTCGAATTTGACTGAATTTTGCACGAATTATGCATGGGTTTGCGAGGGTTTGTATGGATCTGGACTGGTTAGCGCGAGTTTGAACGGATTTGCATGGATTTTTCATGAGTTAATGATGGATTAAGACGGATTTTAAGGCGAGTTACGACGTGTTAGACGTGTCAGGCCAGATCTTTTCCGGATCGGATTTAATACATTTTTTTTTTCTAACAATTATGACGGCTACCCGTCTTGGTCCCTCATTTTTTGAGACAAATCCGCGCAGATTTATTCTCGAATCAAATCGGATCGGATCGATTCGGATAGCGGTCTCGGTTTTTCGGACCAGATTGGACTCGGTCGAATTTTGTTAATACACTGGCTACCTATCTCAAGATAGAAGAAGAAATATATGTGAAGTAATTGAAATAGTGTCAAAGGAAAGTTAGGTGACATTTAGGTTTACATGGTCCAAAAGTGGCGGCGGTGCAAGTGCACTGGTTGAAGGTGGAACGGCAATTAATCCCCATCCCCATCCCCATCCCCATCCCCATCCCCATCCCTATTAGTGTAGCTATTAGCTGGCGTCTTTGACTACCACTAGAGATCAGATGCAAATGCAAATGCAAATGCAAATGCAAATGCGATGCATGTATTGACTAGATCCAATTCCAGTTTTAATTAGTGGACTAATTCAGCTTTTTTTTTTCTGTTTAATTTGACGACGGCATGATTGATGATTCAGTGCATCTACGCATCCCAGTCGGACTAATTCCGCCTGTTGTTGTTGAAACAGACAAACATGCTGTCTAGTGTCTATCTATCTATCTATCTATCTATCTATCTATCACTACTCACCACTACTCACTAGTATGTATCAACAGTATCTCAAGTATGTATCAATAGTTAGGTGGTAGGAATTGCTCAGTGCTCTTCAATCCTCGTTTCCTCGTTCAACGAGGACGAGGAAACAGCTCCCTGCAATTCATCTCATCCCTCTGTTGAAATTGTACCGGTCAGATGCAAAGATAACATGTTATCCCACTGGAATAACAGCTCCCTACCTATCGGCTATCGCACAGTACAGTATACCGTATGCTTACTAGTCCTTGTAGTATGTACCAGTATCACCGCGACCGTGACCGCGACCGCGACAGCAACCGCAAAGTCAACAAATCCACCGCCCACCAAAACCCACCCAGTTCACTAACAAATTTAAACTCATGCATTACAAATAATAATCCATTCAAAACCTACAGCATTCTTTTGTTCATTTCAAACTACAAATAAGCTACCAAAATGTTGCAGCGTACCTAACACATGGTCCCCACCAATTGTGCAATAATCAAAACAAGCAGTGCTTTAGTTTCTTCTCTCTCCATTTTTTTTTCATTTTTCTTTTTCATGCTGTTCATCCAGAAAGCATGCTTTTGCATAAACCAGGCCTAAAATTACACAATCATCTCGTACTTAATGTGTACCGGCGCTTTTCTTAGCTCGAAAGGACTGAAGAGCCCTCTCCTTCAACTCTATCTCCAGCTTCTTCTGTCTGTCTTCTGACTCTGCCTCTGCTTGCTCCTCCGATCCCTCCCTCATGTCAGCATCTGATGAAGGTGTGGCAGCCGCAGCTTTCTGCTTTCCCCTGTGCTTCTCCTCACGTCGCTGCCTCTTCTCCTCTCTCTTCAGACGCCTCTTCTCCTCCCTCTTCCTCCTCCTTGCACTCTCCCTCTCCGACTCTTCTGACAACTCTTGTTCTGAGCTCTCATCCGAGTACTTCCTATGCTTCCGAGACTTCTTGTGCCGTCTCTTCTCTCTCTCATGTGATTTGTCATGCTTATCCGTTTTGTCAGAGCCCGAACCGACGTCACTTCTCCCTTTTCTTTTTACCATTACCGTATCAGGCTCTGGTCCATATTTCAGTTCTTCCTCAGACTCATAAACTTTTTTATTAGAGTGCTTCTTTCTCTGAGCTTCTTTCCCAATCCTTTCAGGGGAATGGGACGCCTCTCTTATAGATTGTTTGCCAGATGGGTACCTCTGAGGAGATGCCATATCATCAGGAGTGAAGCCATCCTTTCCTTTCTGTTTGGTAACATATTTTCTTTCTTCAGGTGACTCAGATGGACGGTACGGATGTTTCCTTGTCACATCATTTCCTCTGAAACACATTACAAGGAAGAAACAAAAGTTCTGTCAAGGCATTACACATCAAACTAATTGCCTATTGAGCAGAGTTCTTTTTTTTAATATATATAGTGAACAAGAAACATAGAAATACAAAAAAAAAAAAAGGTAAACCTTGTACGAGCAGGTGGCTCCGCTTCTACACTTCTCTCAGGGCTGTCATGACGGCGTGACTGTTTCCCAGCACGTCTGACAAGACTTTCTGAGATGTTCCCCTGCCCATGCCTTCAAAACCAGAAAATTATTTGGGTTATCATCGACATCTGACTCCACAGATTGATGACAAAAAGCATATTTCAAGGGCTCATTTTGTTGCTTCTGTTTTTTTATTTCAAGGTAAAGAGAGAGAAGGAAACCTTTTATAAATGGGAGAAGGGCTGTGGTATGCAGAGCTGCGAGGAGATTTTGAGTGAGCAGGAGTAGGTGAGTGGTCAGGAGATGATTGAGGACCTATTACATTATCTCTTGCATGTACTGCAATTGAGTCCGGACCCTTGCGCTTTGTTTCAGCCTGTGTAGCCCTTGCTCTCCCATTAATATGATGATTTGGTGACCTTTCCGTGTCCCTAGCAAAAGAACAACAACATAGTTTTGCACAATCAGCACTCAGCTATCATAGTATTAAAATAAAACTAATGCAAGGAAATACAGAGAACGAGAATAAACACCTTGAATTTTTATAACCGTCACGATTAGAGCGGGAACCTCTTGCAGGTCGTTCAGCATCCCAGCTCAAACTCCGCCTGGACCGATAGGAAGGACTGTTGCTTTCATCAGGACTAGAGCTCCTACAAATTTATCCACTATCGAACTCATGTGTCTGTTTGTTTTATTCTTTGAAATTATGAATGCCCCACACATGCAACATAATACCCCAAATGGGTGAGAAATGATACCTTTAGCCTGACGTTCTATCAAAAGAAGAACATTCTTTCAAATTCAGAATACAACAACAACAACAACAACACCAACAAAACAAAGCCTTTATTCCCAAATTCAGAAAAATTGCAAATTTTAAATCATAGCATCAGACAGAAAAAGGAAATCAACAATTCTGTTAACTTCTTACCTCCTTTGAGGAGAGGATCTCCTTGGTGGAGGTGGTGGCAAAGGGGAAGGAGAGAGAGGCCTACGCCGAGGCAGTGATGGTGACCTACGCCTCCTAGCAGGGGGAGAAGGGGTTCTTCTTGATGCAAGCTCTGGAGATCTATGACGAGAGCGGGGGGATCTTCTACGCCTTGATGGGGATGGCGATCTCCTCCTGTAGTGATAAGGAGACCTCCGTCTTGGAGGGGAGCGCCTGGGAGATCTATACCGCCGCCTCACAGGAGATATGGATCGCCGTAGTGAAGGTGACCGAGAGGCACGTCTGGGTGACGATGATCTGCTCGTTGCCCTCCCATCCTTTCTATAGGAAAGCAGCATATTATTGAGTTGGAGAGGGGGGAAAAAACCTTTAATGGAATTGTAAAGGATCTGCTTAAATATCTGGAAAAAAGTAAAAACTTGCTCAAATGCTAGACCTGGGAGGTGTGATGCTAGGTGATTTACTTGCCAAAGGAGACTTCCTGAAAAGAGACCATTGTCATCCAAGTGTTGGAAGGTGTGAAAACAAACACACACACACAAACACACATACATGAATTATAATTTTCTCTTTTCCTTTTTTTTTTCTATTTGTGTTCTGGAAGGCCAGATGAGTTGTGAAAATATTACCTATTGGAAGGAGAATGATCATCAAATCCAGATTTTCTGCATCTCCTAAGAGTTTAAAAAATACTTGATTAGGTTTGAAGCCCGAGAAGCTTACTTGGCAAAAGAAACAATGTTACATATTTTGTCTGCAGTGTACCCCACAACAGAGAGCCACCAGAAAAAAAAAAACACAACAGCACTCTACAACAGACAGATTACTAAGAAAAGCTAATAAAATTTCTGACTTCACAAAGATCATCTGTAAAAAACATAAAAAACACACTGCCAATTTCAAAAGACGTCTACATCAGGAGATATACCACAACAACCAAGAAATAGAAAGATAGGGTTTTTGAGTAGAAACCTTTCCCTTGATTCAGATCCATGTTTTGATTCTCCACCTCTCTTATCATCGATATCATGGGTCGTTGGTTTGTGATCCTACAGTAGTTTTGAGGTAAAGAAGGATTATCGGGTGGAAGCAATCTATCTGAACAAACACAAGAAATGTCACAGCAAACAAAACTGGTAACTAATGAAAGATATCAGTCTCAGAGAAGAAAAGCATGCCTTTCTCTTGTGTTGGTCCAGAAGTTGTTGGTCCTTGGCTTCTTTGTCCCGTTTCCGCTGGATCTCCTGCACTATCCTATCGCTCTCGACCTAGAGGACAAGAACGTAATAGATCTAGATTGTAATTAAATGTGTATGAGATGATTGGAAGGAGAAGTAAAAGGTGAATAACAATAATATGTAGCGGAGGGCAGAGGGCGGGTGGGTGTGGACCTTGTTCTTGATGATTTCTTCAGCTTTGGCATCTAAGAACTGTTGGGGCACACCGCTGGCATTTTGCTGGGCACTGAGGAGAAGGCCCCAAAGCTCACGCATGAATTTGACTGTGTTCTTCTCCATGAAGCCGGTGAGCTGTATCTGTATCTGCTTGCCATCGACAAGATTAGCGTCGAGAAGGCCGAAGATGAAGTTGATAAGGACCTCGTCTTCAAAGCCGAGCAGCTCAGTGACGCGGGTGGCGATCCAGGGTTTGATGACCTCCATCTGAACTTTGCGCATGTCGACCTGGGAATGAATGAAATAAAAATGAACTAAAGAATGAATGAAGAAAACATGAAATGAGATTAAAGAAGGAATATTTAAGAAATGGGTACCAATTGGTCGAGCTCAGGAGGGAATTTCTGGGATTTGAGAAGCTTGGCCTGCTTGTTGGAGAAGCGAGTATCCTGATCCGCGGAGGTGCCCTGCTCGTTAAGAAAGGGAACTTTATTTTAGCGCTAAGATTGGAGTAGATTAGATTAGATTAGGGTTTAGTTTAGTTTAGTTTAGCTTAGCTTAGCTTAGCTCAGTCTGAGTTTGAAATTACAAGGAGGGAGGAGGGTCGTACCCGAAAGAAGCCGCCTGACATCTTGCTGCTCTCTTCTTCTCTTCTCTTCTCTTCTCCTCTCCTTCACTCAGTCTAGTCTAGTCTAGTGTAGCCTAGGGTTTCGGCGCAAAGAGGAGAGGTGTCAGAGATTACAAGTACAACGGGAATCAATCGGGAAGGGAAAGGGATAGCGGCCCAGCGCAGAGAAGAGGAAGAGGAAGAGGAAGAGATTGGATCGGGAATCAATCGGAAGCGAACGAACGGGGAGGAGGAAATCGGAATCGATGCCAGTCTCATTAATTAGATTTCAATTTGAGGCTCTAGCCTCCTAGCCCACTAAAGCCCTCTAAAGCCCTCTAAAGCCCGGATCCATCTAATTAGATTTCATGTGGCAGATCATAACATAACGTAGATCCAAGCCCATCCAGTCCACCTCTTCTAGTTCTATACTTCTATTCAATCTTTTTTCTTTTCTTCTTTATTCAAATCACAAGACTCATCACTAAAATAATAATGAAACTTATAGAGATCAAATTCTACTGTTTTAGCTCGGCTAGGGGCCTCCATAACTTGAACACTTGTAGTATTTGTCTTTTCTTGAACTATCTTCTCTTTTGCACATGCATTTTCTTTTGTAAGACTCGAAGAATTTTCAATTCTTTTTGGAATATTCATCTTTGAAATTGCCAAGGACTTCTCAATCTTTTTGAAATATTGTCATGATCTTAATTGGATCAGACAAGGAGAAACAGGATACATCAAAGGGAAAATGGAAATGTAATTGAGAAATTGTGATAATATGAGAAATTGAATAAGAACTTTATTGAATATTCAAATTGAAGATACAATTGAGTAATAAGAGAATAAGAGAAATAAGAGATAAATTGGATAATAGTGTTTTAATTCTCAGAATCGACATAGCTAACAGGTTCTCCTACTGCCTTTATATAGATTAGGCAAACAAGGACTAAATTGCAAATAAAATTAAAAGTAGGGTAGATTGGTAAGATTGCATAACTAACTGAAACAATATAACAAACTCTGCACTCTATGATGTTTCTTCTCCATTTCTTGCTGGAAGGACATCTCCAGTTTTCATGATTTAATCACAATAAGGATCTTGATATTCATCCAACAGCTATAACTAATTTATACCCTTTATGTCCTTACATTGCCCCTCCCTTCAAAACAAGCTTGTCCCCAAGCTTGATTAGTGAAAAGTTGTTAACCCAATTGAATGGGGAACAAGGTAACAATCATTCTAGCATGTCCTTGTGTTAGTTTGTAATAATCTATAAGTCAATAATACGATAAATTATCATAAAGCTTTGTTCATGAATTGAGTGATTAATAAACTGTCATTTTGTTACCTTGAGTATTATTGAATTTATGAATCATTCATTTATCTGACTTGAGTCAATAACTGGAATTGTGAAACTTCATAATATAGATGATATATATTCTTAAAAGTCTCTAACCAAGGTAATTAGCAGGAACACTAACTTACCGTTACAAGATTAGAATGTGGATTAAAAGATGGTTAAGTTTTACAAACCATAAACATGAGATGTCATTTTAATCACATGAATACAAGTTAGAGGAATATGGTATTTGACAGACCTCAAATGAAACATTAAATGGAATTGTGTACGTGTCATTAATGTTTTAATTCAGTGTTGAGTTCTAAAGTATGATGTATTCATCTTTCCTACTAAGAGATGTGTATGTGTGATTGTTATCTAACGTTGTCGGTAAAACGCAGTCATAATGGTAGCTTTTCGGTATACATAGCTTAGTTGAGGTAGTGATGGTTTACTGAAAGTACTATTGTCCCTTGTATCTTGATACGAGTTACAGTATCATTGGGCTCCTTGATAGAGTAAGATTATCTGCATGCGGTGTAATTACAAGAGTAATTATATTTGATAAGTATGCTCAAGATCGAGAAAAGATTAAGTTTGCAAGGATGACACACACCTACCTTGAAACTAATCTGATACTATGAGACGAAATAATTAACACGACTAAAATGTTTAGTGGATCGTGATATTGCATAAGTATAACATCGTCTGTGTAATTGGATGGTCATAGCGCAGATGTCAGATGCCTCCTATGATTATAGAAATTAAAATGGTTTTAATTATATTTACCAACATAACACAGATCCTATTGGGTCACATCGTATAGGAGCTAATCAGAGAATCTTAATGATTAATTATAAATAGGTTATAATTAATATTAAGGTGATTATAATTAATTATATGTGATATGATTAAATTATATACGTCATATAAAATGACAAGCAAAAACAAATGGTTGAATTTATAGACGTATACGATACGTTGTATAAAATCATACCGCAACCAAACAAATATCGAATCCTGAGAAATATAATTGTTGAGAACAATTATATGTTTATGTATATTTATATATATTTAATTTAGATTTTAATTATAGATTATGATTTTGAATTTGGGATGAAAGTCATTTATCAAATTAAAACCTTAATTAAAAATTAATTAAAATCTTAATTAAAAATAAATAAATAATTAAAAAAAAATTAAAAAAAAATTGAGGTCGGCATGTTGGATAAAGGATTTTTTTATGAAAAAAATTTCATGTCATCATGCTTATTCATAAGGTATTTTTTAAAATTCACATTTTCCAAGGGTTTATTTGTAAAAGAGGCACCTCTTCATTTTGCTATAAATAGAGGGCTAGGGGAGAGAGAAAGAAGCACCAAAATCGACTCGTATCTGTTAATTCGGAATCGTATCGATAAATATACTTTCTCTCTTTCTCGTATACGGTTGTTTACGGGATTCGGAAAATAATATTTTTGTGATAGAGCGGTATTCCATATTTTGGATAACTGCGATTCACGAAGATATTTTATTTAGTCCGTATCTCGGTGAATAGTGTTTTTGCGGAATATCGCGGCTTTCGGTATTTCTGGCAGAAGAAGTAAGCCGCTCTCTGGTCGTCTTGGTGGATATATAATAGAGGTATCAATCGTCTGATACTCCGAGGAGAATAGCGTCTGTGATTCGGCCTTCCGAGTCTTCTATGGTCCAATTCGAATTTGGATCAAGGTATTAATGTTATATTAATCTATTTAATTTGTAAATAGATTAAAGTTTTAGAATTCAGTTAAGGAGTAGATCTGTTTAGGAATTAAATAGGATTTTGATGTTAGAGATAAACGGGAGGTGGACACCCTCCGTGGTTTATCTGACATATTCCGTTTAATCATCGGCTTAAGTCAGACGTAAAATGTTTGTTTTACGGTCTTTTCGCTGCTTAGGCCAATTGACGAGTTTTGAACAGTTCGTAACCCAACACCTTGAGTCTTGCCACTGGTGCTGAAAACCAGATACCATTTCTACCAAAAATCTAGTGCCAGTTAACCCTTTCGGTTTGTTATCTGTAGTGCAATCAGCAGGGATATTTGAGAAATCGAGCAACTTGAAGAGTAGAACAATATTGCACTATACTTGGGTTTTTCCTTGGTATAGTTCCCTTGTACCAGTAATATGACAATATCAGCAGATAACCCAAATTGAGCCTGACCCTTAAAGAATGAGACCAGAATGGGGCCTTCAGTTTGGCCTCTTTGAGTTTCACTGCCTTTGATTGTACCTTTGCTCTGGCTATGAAATCGATACTATTCCCGACTGGTACAACTGTTGTGCCATAAAAGAGCATATGAGACCTTAATTCCTGTTGGTTCCCAAGTGATACAGTGAATAAGGGTATTTCAAAATTAGCTTTGTTCAACGTTGATATGACCTAGGGCTGTTCAATTAACCCTTTATCTATTTTCATTGGTACATAACCCTGGTACCAGTGATGTAACAAGGCCACGATATAAATTTGCAATCCTATAAGCACTCATTTTCAATCAAGGATCTTGCCTATGATGGTATTGCCTTGGTGTGTTAGCCCAACCATAGCAAAGGTTTTTAGTAAGTTGTGATAGAATGTGAGATCCCAAAAGACAGTTTTGCCCTTGCTCCAATGCAGCAGCAGTACTAACACTCCAATAATTACTAATATCAGTATGTAGCTATGCCAATATCTGCTGCCTATTCTTGAATCTGTTCCAGCTTCTCTCAATTAGTAGGAATTAGGTATATGTACTGTGCCTTGGTATATTTGAAAGGAGTCCAGAACAGCAAGCCCATTAGCTACCCTACCAGTGTTCTGATTTTCACTTAAATGAACCCATGTCAAGGGTTGTGTAAGGTTTGGGTTTCTCAGTGACTGGAGTTGAGTAGTAAAGGGTTGTAACACCTCGGGGTGCTCCTTGTGAGTAATGAGATTATTTACACTACCCACTTGCAGTTGTGGAGCAAGCTGTTGTTGTTGAGAAGCCCTAAGTTCCACCAATGTCACTTGTGGTGTTAGGGATTCCTAGTGAGAACTTTGGTGAACTTTGATACTCAATTGGGCCCCACATGTTAGTGGTTTTATAACAGCTTGTGGAGTAACCTTTGTCACATTGCTGAGGGAAGTAGATGGGTAGAGTGAAAATTCAAGGTCAATGGTGGAAATGTGGTGTGGGACTTGACATGGTATAGAAAGCTGATACATGTGTCCATCAGGTGGTTTTGGTGGAATTACAACCATAAATTCATCCTTGTTGTCATTTCTTTTCAGTTGAGATAATTGGGAAAGAGTATAAGTAGAGAGGACAACCTCAGATGTGATTTTCATCATGTGATTGCTGGTGTGGGTCGGTACAGTACCAGTCTAGAAAAGGCTAAGGTACACCTTGTGCTTGATTGTGCGAGTAAGACTAAGGTATTGATAGAGGTCGAGCATTTTGCTAAATTTTTTCACTAGAAAAGGCTTCGTCATCATACAAGGGCTTTCTATTCTTGGACATAGACTTAGACCCTATACTATAAGAATTTAAGTGTACCTCTTCTAGAAAATCGGAAGATGTGCTTGTAATTCCCCTTTCTTCAGGCAAGTCAATTACGTCGCAAAAGTCATTGTTGCAGTCACAATCAACCTCAGGAGTCCAGCAATTCAGAAGGCAGTTGTTTCTCAAGTCAATTGCGCTTGCAAAAGTCATCATTACTGCCGCAATCAAGTTCTTCAAGTTTTCAATCCATTCAGCCCAAGTTAGCAACATTTTCTCAAGTCTATTGCGGTCACAAAGCCCATTATTACGACTGCAATCAAGTATGCAGATCAAAGATATAGAAGCTGCAGTTTTTATCCAAGTCTCTTGCGACCGCAATAAGACATGTCACGGCCGCAGAACAATTAATCTCCAGAATTAGCAGTCAATCAAAAACCATTCTAAGTCTATTACGGCTGAAAAACACTCCTTTTGCAGCCGCAATTGAACTACCCAGAGCCAAAAGCTGCAGTTTTTAGGGTTCTATTTTTAAGGTTTTGCTCCAGTATAAATACCTAAGTTTTCTAGGTCAGAAAGGTTACGTTTTTTAGCCAAAAATCTGAGGGTTTAGGATTAGTTATTTTGTTAAGGACAGAAGAAGAAGCCAATTCACAATAGAAACTCTATTTTATCTCTTGTTTTTCTTCTTTAGAACTCATTTATTTGCTATGTTCTGCCCCTTAGTCATGAGCGACTAAGTTTGTATTAGAGATTGTTAGGGATGACTTGAAACTATATTGTATGTTTGTCTGAGTTAGCATATTTTCTGAGATTTATTTATGACTTGCTTTCTATTTTAATTGCTTGCGATTTTGATCAAATGCATACTTTGGGATTTAATATTTGCAATTGAGAAATTGAATGTTAAATCTATACCATATGAAGTAGAGTAATCAATAGAGTAAGTACCTAAACATGACGTTTGTTGATTGTGGGTTTTACGTAATTGTTTAACGCACTGTATCAAGTATCTAAAGGAGAATTATAATGACTTAAATTAATTAGGACGATAGATCTTAAAGAGTTTATGGTAGTATAACCAAGTACCGAGAGATGAAGCCATTTCTACTTTAAACACGGTACCAATATAGAGATATTTCTTGGTACCAAATTTGTAAACAGTATCTTCGTATAACTTAAGTAAAATTACTACCAAACAAGTATCAACATTATTGAAAAACTATACCATAACAAGCCCTAATCACGATCGATTATCTAGTTAGAAGCGTAATTATTTTCTGTTTTTTTTTTAGTTTAAAACTCAACTACCAACACAACTCCAAATCTGAAACTTCTCTCTTAGATTAAATTACTAGAATCTAAAAACGAAATCCGACTTGTCCTTGTGGTTTGACACCTCAGGTACTACAAGTAACAATTGTATACTTGCAATTTTCATTTAGTAATTAGGGTTATTAAAACAACACATCAACCTACATTTCCAGGCATGTGGTTTTTGATGAAAATATCTACCTTTTTTCTTCTTATATCCCTGAGCTATTATCTCCTACTAACCCAGACTCAAGCACTCTTGTTGTTCTACCTGAGCAAGACACATCTCTCTAAACAAATCAAACTCCTTTATCTCCTTTGTCTCTAGCTTCTCCTACTTCATTATCTCCTACAAATGAACCACTTCTTCCTTCACCTCCTGCTCACAATCATCACATGGCAACAAAATCACAAACAAACTCTTTGAGACCAAGAACCTTTCTCAATCATCATGTTTATATTGCTTCAATCTCAACTGAACCAACATGTCACTCTCAAGCCATCAAAGTACCTGAATGGCGAACAACTATGACTCTTGAACTAGATGCTCTAGCAAAAAACAACACCTGCGATTTAGTTCCTTTACCGCATGGAGCAAATGTCATTAGTTGCAAAATCGGTTTTTAAACCCAAGAAGAAATCAGATGGTTCTATTGAAAGACACAAAGCCATATTGATTGCCAAAGGGTTCAATCAATAAGAAGGACTTGATTAATTTCAAGCCTTCAGTCTAGCAATCAAGTCTGAAACTATTGGAGTAGTTCTCACAATTGCCCTCTCATTTGGCTGGCAATTACATAGATGTTAATAATATTTTTCTCCATATATGCCTCTTGAAGAAAGCTCCTAATGGTTTGAAGCAGACTCCTAGAGCCTGATTTACAAAACTCAAAACATTCATACTTTCTCAACAATTTATTTATTCTCAGGTTGATTCTTCACTCTTCATTTTCAAAAATCAACATACCACTATTTTTATTTTGATGTATGTTGATGACATCATCACTGTTAATAATTTCGAGGTTGCTCAATCACTAATTCAAATCTTACATATCAATTTCTCAATTTAAGATCTTATCTCTCTCAATTTCTTTTTAGATTTGGAGGTTGTCAAAACTGACTCAGGCCTTCTTCTATCCCAAGAAAACCATCTTCAGTCAGTTCTGCAAAAAGCCCTCATAACCAATGCAAAGCCTTCTGTTACTCCCTTACAAGTTGGTGTTCAGATTTCTAGATCGGATGCTACTCAATTGAAGGATCACACCAATATAAAGCTGTCACCGTTACGAGACCTGTCAACAAAGTTTCCGAATTTTTTGCAGAATCTTAACATTAAAAAGAATTCTCAGATATGTACAGAACACTCTTCAATTGAATCTTCAATTTAATAAAAGCTCTCATCGTCTATGGTGATGCTGACTGGGCGCTGTACAACCGACTATGCAATGTTTTTTAGATCAATTTGATCTCATGGTCATCTAAATCTAAGAACAAACCGCAGAGAGCCGAGAGCCGAGAGCCGAGAGCCGAGAGCCGAGAGGAAGCGCTCTTCCTTTGTCGCGCACGGCGCACCTACCATTGGCATTTACCAACTCACCAAACAATCGAGACGAGAGCTGGGTTTTTGTTTCTCTTTTCCTTTTCCTTTTGGCTTTTGTTTATTTATTACTTTGCTTTACCTTCGGTGCATGGTCTGTTGTGGACCTACCGCTACCACATTTGCGCATATTTCTCTTCCACACCACTCTTTCTCACTTCTCTCATAAGTGCAACCAAATCCATCTCATTTTGCTTAACTTACATGGAATTAATTGACCCTCTTCTCCCCTCCGTTCAACCCGCCCAAAACAGATCGAATCCTTAAAACAGGTAATTTTCTTTCTATTCCTTTTCAGACTGCAATTTTATTGAGAATTCTACATCTTTCTGAGTTAATTCTGACCTAGACACCAGTGGTTCGCTACTTTACATTTATTGAGAATGATGTGTGTTGTCACCATCCCCTTTATGCATTCATGGGATTTATATATCACAAGATTATGAAGAGTTTTATCTTGCATTTCCTTTGTTTTTCATTTCTCTAAAAGATTGAGCCTTCCCGAGGAAAATCATTCTGATTATTATGCCCATATGTCCTTATGGAAGAAGGTATTATTATAGCGTTCATTGCTGGCTACATTTTTGCAATGTAGCTTAGTTTACTACTTTTTTGCATAAAAAAGGCGTACATAAAGATACAATTTCGTCGACCTGAAACGTATTTGTTGTAGTCACAAACATGTACTTGTGTGCATTTAAGCATTTTTGTAAATCTAAGATATCGATTCACACAAGTTTTGTTTTCCCATATTTACACATTTAAGGATATTTTCATTTAGTTTTCTTCATTTAAAATCCAACTAAAAGAATGCTTTCCATCTATAGCAACTTCATTTTTCTAATAATCTGGCTGACCTGCCTCTAATTTCAGATATCAAAGATGTCAACCAGTGACCGGCTGAATTCTGAGCTCTCAACTCGTACACCACCTTTTGGTTTGAGATTATGGGTAGTGATCGGAATAAGTGTGTGTGTGCTTATTCTACTCATACTCACCTTCCTCTGCTTGTGGGCCATGTTTCGCAGACATAGCCGTACAACTTTTACTTTTGACAAGGTTCCCATCTCCCAAATCCCTGATGTATCGAAGGAAATATCCATAGACCGGGTAGGGGGGTCCCATTCCCATCACTCCCTCGCCCAAACCCCCCAAACAAACCATGATACCCATTGTTTCTCTGACAGCCATAACAGTAATTTTAACAACAATAGTTCTAGTAAGAATAATAATTCAGGAAAAATGCTGGCACACTTAGCAAGAAGCAAATCTAGCGATGCTGACAATCTAAGCCAAGGTAGCTCGGTGTATCACTTTGGGTCAGGTGATGAGAGTGGGCCAGGACTAGCAAGGAAGCAGACTTACCAGCATGCTGTTGTGTCAGCTTCTCCTTTGGTGGGCTTGCCGGAGTTCTCACATCTTGGGTGGGGCCACTGGTTTACTCTGAGGGACTTGGAGCATGCAACAAATCGGTTTTGTAAGGAGAACATAATTGGAGAAGGTGGTTATGGGGTTGTTTATCGGGGACGACTCATAAATGGCTCCGAGGTGGCAATTAAGAAGCTCCTTAACAACTTGTGAGTGATTTACTTAATAGACTTGTCGTTGGCAATTCTTATGTTTGAATTAGTTGGTATTATTTGAAAAGTTAGTTTAGTCTAGTTCCTCAGACGAACCATTGAGGCTTTTGGAAAATTATGTTGAGGTTAGATTATTGACCTTTCCAGGGGTCAAGCTGAGAAAGAATTTCGGGTGGAGGTGGAAGCAATCGGGCATGTGAGACATAAGAATCTGGTTCGGCTTCTTGGCTATTGTGTTGAAGGAATCAATAGGTACTTTTTTCTCGGTCATTCATTTTTATAATTTTTCTATTGTTGTTGTTATAATTTTACGATCTGTTAGTGACATCTACTGATATTACACCAACCTTTTCTCATATGTATGCTAGAATAGTATATGTTTGCATGTAGTCATCTTATAATGATTACACATGAAAAACACATGATATGCTTTGGAGATATAAAAGTGGCGTTATTATGTTCTGAAAATCAGCAGTCTTTTTATAACGTTTGTGTCTGATCAGGATTGATGATGTTAGCCTGATTTGATGTCAAACAGTTATATTTATACCATTTGCCTGTTTCCCTGACGTGTAGCGTTAATTTTGAGTGACAATTATCGAACCATTCATTGCTCGGTCAACCTGTGCAAATTCTCATAAAAGTGGGGCCACGTGCCAACTGAGCAAGTATAGAACTATATAAACAGAAGAAGTTACTGTTATTATCTGACATGGCACATGTACCATTCAGGATGCTAGTGTATGAATATGTGAACAATGGGAACTTGGAGCAGTGGCTTCACGGAGCCATGCGACAATGTGGGGTGCTCACTTGGGAGGCACGGATGAAAATCATCCTCGGCATTGCCAAAGCGTATGACCAATCATTTATTTTCTTTTAGATTACACCAAGAAACACCACAACGTTTTCTTTCTTCATTTTTGATACGTACCTTCATTCTGGATCATGAAAATATATATTTTTTTTTTCACGTGTTTTGTGGGTTTGACTGTGGTTCTGTATGACAAAGTGGCTTTTCCATAATTACTAGAAGGAAAACAAACACCTACTGTTATATTTGCAAAATTCTCACTTTATAAATTTAGATTTCATTCTTACAAGGCTGATGATTTTCACTTAACCAAAAAAGCTACTAAAATGATACGGTATTATGAAAAAAGATAACACCCTGCTGGTAAGTAATAATGGGGTGTTTTTTTCTCTTGTTGAGTCCATTCCATGGATGGGTAGATTTTGCTTAACCACAAGTGCATGATAGAATTTGACAAAACATGGCCTGAGACTACCATAATTTCCCCGAAAGATGGATTTATATATAACCTATTAATACTTGTGAATAATTCTGGAAATTGCCATGTAGGCTTGCTTATTTGCACGAGGCAATAGAGCCAAAGGTTGTGCATCGAGATATCAAATCCAGCAATATATTAATTGATGAAGAATTTAACGGCAAGCTCTCTGATTTCGGTCTTGCAAAGCTTCTCAGCGCAGGAAAGAGCCATATTACAACTAGAGTTATGGGCACTTTTGGGTAAGCTCACTAAATTACATTTAGTACCTCTAAGTATAGTTGTTGAATCGTAAAATGTATCGTGTATCGGTGGATTTTGTATCGTATCGTGTATCGTATCGTTTTGTTAAGATACGCTAAGCTATTTTCAAAATAACAAAAGGATTATAGTAATTAGTATCTAACCAAAAAATCTAAATAACTAAAGAAACCATCGTAATTTTGAATATATTGATAAGTGTTACTTTATATTGATGTAAATTTCTTGCATATTAAGATATTTATCTTGAAAAATGGTGACTCACTCTTGAATTTCACTACTAGTATCGAATCGTAAGATACATATCTCTCGCCCTCTGACTCGTATCCAACCGTAAGATACGCATCGCGTATCGTAAGATACTAACATCTCTCTAAGTGATCATGCTGTGGTTATTTCTACCATACATGTTTCTAGATAAGCTAAAAAGATTGATATTTCCATTAAATTCTGGTTTTATTTAAGTTCTATTATGTTGGTACTTGGTAGTAAAGAACTTGTTTTCATTTGTTTTATTTTAGGCAAGTCCGATGGTATGAAGTCAGTTTATATGTTATGAGTAGATCATACCATGTCTACTTGTCTTACTTCTTAAATTGTTACCATATCTCTGAAGTCTTGTAGTCTGATAGTTTCTATGGTATGCTTGTTTCTTGTTTGCACATATATGCATGAATATAAGTTAAAAATTTATTTTCATTCTTGGCCCCTATATCTTCTATATCTTGTTGTAAGATTTAAAATGAAAATGGTCCCAGGCATCAAATGTATATTGGTCATATTTTTTATATGGTAACTGTTATTTTTTATGTTGTGAGGACTGATTTCCCCATTTAGAATATTTTAACCCAATTTATTGCAAATACTTTGCTTGTCTGTTGGTGTTAGTAGTGATGTGTAAACAATATTGTTTCAACTGCTAATTTTAAACAACATTCCAGGTATGTTGCTCCAGAATATGCAAATACCGGATTGCTTAATGAGAAGAGTGATGTCTATAGCTTTGGTGTGCTCCTCCTAGAATCTGTCACAGGTAGAGATCCTGTCGACTATGGCCGGCCTCCTAACGAGGTATATTTAATATTTTTGTTATTAAGTTTTTGCTTTTGACCCCGGGCCTGGAGATCCTCAGAGTATTTACTCATAAAGACAAGCTCTTTATACCCAGAAAGCACTGGAAATATCTCTGTCTCACCCCTTCCCTCCACTCTATATATACACAAAGTTTCCAAATAAAACCTTTCTCACCCATTCACGTGAGAGAGAGGATGAGGAAGTGAGGTCTTTTTTTTGGATCAACTGTTCTCAGGGAGGCAATGCAGTATCATATATTTTGTAAGGAAAACTGAGATAGTGGTTTTGAACTTCCCAAAAAGAATCAAATTTCTGAAGAACCCAATGTGTTGGTGGTTTTCGAAGCTGAGGGACCAATATGGTTATGTTAGAGATCTTCAGGGATTGATATCTGAATTTCCTCCCAACCATTTTTGCTGATTGGACAATGTTTTGACGAGTTGCTGTGATTCTTTTTTCGTGATGCACAAGTTCCCATAGTTTGCCTACACCAGCTTTTATCTGAGCTTGAGACTTATATTCTATGCAAGTTCCATTTTGTGTCTAATGTCTAAACTCATTTCCTGTGCCCTGTAAGAGAAGGTTATAAGTCACACCATCACTCACCATGCCAGTAGTGAACCAGGGCTGGAGGCCTGGCCGGGACCAGAAAAGTCTCCGGCAATAGTTAACAAGTGGCATCAGAATGTCAAGTTGGTGGTCAATTTATGCGAGTCTTGGCACAGCCGAAATCATGTAAAACTCAATCATGTGCATATTAAGTTGAGATGGGGCCTGGAGGTGCATTAATTGAGTGAAGTTTGAGGTGATGAAAGGTCTAGAGTTGGCTTGCTCTTGTGAAAATTGAGTTGATATGCTTGTCGGAGGAACGTGTCTGACCACAAAGTATGATTTGTCAGTCGCAGGAAACAACGCTGGACCTTAGTGGGGACACTTGATAAATCAGCGGATTGTGAGCAAAGGAGACACCAAGATGGGAATGCTTTTCTATCACCATTTTGCTCTACCATTTCTTTTCTTTTTCTTCACGTTTGGACAAGAAATGAGTTGCCAACTACTAGTGCATTTATCAAAATTATGATATTATAAGATCTGCAACTTGTTTGTGTATCCAAACATGGCAGCTGAAAATCCAGCTACTGTAGTTTAAATTCTCGATTAGGAGTTGTACAACATAATTTTGAATGTGGCTCGTCAAGTTCCGTAGAGAGAGCAAGTGAATAAGGGGTAGCTTAGGTATCCTCTGGAGCAGCTGGAAGGGAAGATGGTTTCCATACAACTTTAGAAGAAAATATGATTGTGCTGGAGTTCAAATTCTGATTTTCATGTACCATACTGCAACTTTAGAAACTTTTTAAGCAAAAACAGAAATTAACGCTGTATTTATGTTTATTCTTGAATTGGAAGGTACATCTGGTAGAGTGGCTGAAGATGATGGTGGGAAACAGGAGAGCAGAAGAAGTGGTGGACCCTGACATGGAGGCAAAGCCTGCCACTCGAGCACTCAAGCGTGCCCTCTTGGTTGCATTGCGATGTGTTGACCTAGATTCTGAAAAGCGCCCCACTATGGGCCATGTTGTTCGTATGCTTGAGGCCGAGGATGTCCCTTCTTGTGAGGTTTTTCTTTTTCCTCTCGTGTGTCTGACTGTTTGTATTGTCACTGGAATCCAACTGGTATATCCTTTGGGTACTGGTACTAAGATAAATTGCAAACAGTTCCATTCCTGCTATTGGCACTGTTGGGTAGCTTGATGGTGATCTACCTGATACGTTGGGAAATGATACCTAGCTTGTGTGTTTCAGTAGCTTACTGATTACAGTAATGCTAACAAAACTGCAAAACTGTTTCACCTCCAGGAACGGTAAGGGCAGATCTGTATGAAATGGACTCTATGTGGTTGGATGGAATTGTTTGTGTTGTCAGGAATATTAGGTGCCAGTATAGCAGGATGACCGTCAACCTGATTGGTGTGATACCTGTACCAGGCCTTCAAGTACCAGTCCTTACTCCTTACATCAGTACCAGTAGGTAGTACATATTGTAAACTGGTATGGTATCGGTTAGAATCCAGCACAGGTTGAAATATTTACTTACAACAAGGAAAATTAGTCTCTATTATTTGACTTGTTGTTGAATTAAAGGATCGGAGGAGCAGGAGGGCCCATCTGGCTGAGATAGAGTCTAAAGCAAGTTCAAATGTAACTGATGCTAGATCTGACCATAGAGACTCTGGACCTTCTGGCAGATTTTAATCAAGGATGCTCAAATATAATTCAAAATTGGTTGCGATATGAGAACATTTCAGGGGTTGGCGGAGGAGGTTATTCAGCTGAGAAACAATGAGCGGAAACAAGCTAAAATCTGAGGGAATTTGAATTTGAATTTGTAAATTTGTGGGTGCTATGTTTATCCAGCCTCTCTTGTATAGATTTGGTTGTGCTTGGTGCTTTTCATTTTGGTGTAGAATTTTCCCTTTTTTTTTCCTTTACTTTTCTTTTATTTTGATATTTTAGCCTTTTCCTAAGATGGTAGTTTAATCGGCTTTGTGGGTGACATAGCGGGAGTTAGTGTAGGAATCTGGCACCAGACTGCTTTCAAATTTGGATGACTTGAAATTTGTACCATGTACATCTTTTTCGTGTTTGAATTGTGCATCGGCAGATCAAATTCTATATTGACTAAATCGAGTGAAGTCTATAATGGGAGCTTTATAGCAATATTTCCGGTCACAAACTGTGCCGGGCTTCTCTAGACTTAGACGAGATGTGATGAGATGAGATGAGATGAGATGAGATGAGAGAGTTCATGGGAAAGTCATCTGGTGTCAGGAACGGATCCCATTTAAAAATCAATGCCCCTGAACTGTTGAGACAATCTGGTGAATTTACATTTACATACTAAAATAGGTCAGTGTGTGCATTTTAATGTGAGCAAAAGTTCTGATGGAAGTTCAGCTCGTAGAGACGTGTTGAGAATAAATGATAAATATGAATTTGTAATTTAATTAGAATAAAACAAGCATAGGAAGAAAGAACTTTCGCATCTCCTGCTTAAGAAAATTCATCCCGTGTGAGTGTGAGTAGCGGCAATCGGCAATCGGCAATCGGCAATGGCATGCTGTTCCTTCATACCTCCTCCTCTCTTCTTCTTTTTTCCTCATCTGTTTCAGACCTCCATAATATATTTGTGATACCCGTTACTGACATGTACAGAAATTAATATACGAGCTGGGCCTGGAATAGTATTCCTCAACTAAGGCGCACGATTGACTTGTTAGCTCAGGTAACATTAACTGGCCTGCAATATTGGGCTTGTAACAACTGTTTTTAGATTGATGTACCTGGAGACAAATTAGAACTTTTCTACTACAAAAGGAATTGAAGTAAATAGTAAGATGGCTGGCAGGCCATATCTGTTGAGGAAGTACTTGAAAAAGTAACCAAAACACTGTTCTTTTGTGTGTGTGTGTCAGTTTTTGACATAACATTTGTAATTTTCTTTGGATATGGATCTGAAGTATCAGTAACTGTATCTTTTGATTTTAACCTATTGCCTTATTCTGTACAGTGTACACCAACACTACATAGTTTCCAAGCCAGAGCACTATCACCAGAACATTCGAAAAAATTCCAACCCACCCGAGGAAAACAAATCAACTTAATGGTATGTACACTGCCTATACCTACTCACAACTAAAGAGAGAGAAAAATCAAGCAATAACCACTCCAATAATTTCCGATACTTGCCTTGCCCAGTTTTAGAGCAACTTCTCCAGTGTTCAGCTCCCCCCAGAAAATTCCCAAGGAAGACCTATTGCAAGAAAGACCTTTCCTGTTCCTTTTGCCTCTGTGCACCATACCAGCCTTTGACTAATCTTCATCACTACTAGAATCAGATTCACGATTCTCTGACATAAAATTAGGTGGGAGGTTGGGAAATCTCAGCACAATCCTTTTTCCATCAGCATCAGTTCCCTCTCCCCGTTTTCCACTCCTCTCTGCACTATCCTTTTTCACACTCATGCCTTATCTACCATCGCCAAGAAATCCTTCACTATAACAAACAGCTGCAATGGGGCAGCACTCCTGTCCTTGGAGGCACCGACATTGTAATATTATGTGGTTCTCTTCACAAGCTCCAGCACTCGGTCTTGCTCTACCTTGACAGATGATATCTCCTGTTCTGCAACATCGACAAATCCTTGCATCTCCCTTGCAAAAGCATCTCCTGCAGAGCTGTTCAAAAATCTTTTGATTTTAGAAAGCCGGCCTTCTAGTAATGGGCATATTGCAACCAGTTGATCATAATCTATCCCTGCAGCCCTTTTAACACTTGCCATCTCCAATGAGATCCTGCCGATAACTGGCAGTCCCAGTTGCATGTACTCCAAGTGCCTCTCTTCTCGTGCAGTTGCTGCAGCATTGCTCTCCTCTCCACTCCTGTTGCTAGCATTGCTGGTGATACTGGGTGTTCGTCGAAGCCCGAAGCTGCTGTTGATTGCACAACGCTTGCCTTCAGCGCGTATCACCTCCTCCACTATGAAGTGGAGTAACGTGGTGCTGCCATCCGTGGCTTTCACATCAGATAACTTGCGTAGCGATGCCAGGTTGAATGCTTGTGCATTGCCACGTGCCGTCCCGGCATTCATACGGTTCCCGGCCTTCAGCACTGCTTCTAGTAGCTTGAAGAATAGAGCACTACCACGTAGCTCTTTGCATGCATGCTCTAGTACTTGCAGCGATTGCCGCACATTTGCCACCTCATGGCCATAAGTTGCCCTGAATGTAGAATTTGAATTACTTACAACTAGAACTAGTCATTTGGTCAATTTCAATAATTAATCATTTGCGACTTAGATTGAAGAACAAATAGTATAGTCTTAATCTCATATATTAACAGATCACGTTTTTTTTTAAAGAAAGGAACCTGAACAGCATGGCCTCCACACGTTCAAACACGTTGGGCACAGAGCGAAGAAGGTCAAAGAGGAATGACTCAGCATCGGCCAGCCTCGACGGGTCACCATCAAAACCACGTATTAGATCTTGTTCTTCCTTCGCAAGGCCTAGTCGACTCAGCTTCTCAAGGGTGTCGATGCTTAGGTCACCAAGGCCCTCGAGCAGAGCATCAAGGATGTCCTGTCTGGTGGATGATAGTGAGCGCAGCACAATAGCTATGTTTTGTGATTTTCGTGGTTCGAGGAGGATAATTTGCGGCAAGGCAGCAGGTGTAGTGGCAGAGGTATTGGAGTCTGTTGTTTCTGTAGGTTTAAACCGGCTAGGTGCTGCTGTAGCACCAAAAAGGGCCTCCATCGATTCTTCATCAAATCTGAGAAATCAACAATAAAATATGCAGCTTAATAATAAACATATCTGACCTCCTCTACAACCAAGAAAATCCTAATCAAAATGAAAAATAAATAAATAAATAATTGCCGATATGATCCCCCCCCCCCCCCCCCCCCCCCGGTCCTGAGATAGGTCTTGTATACACTTTTGTGCAATTTCAAATTATCAGTCTTTATCAGCTTTTTATTAGCTAAAAAAATGTTCAAGTTGCAAAATTTAGATAGCTTATCAAAGTGATGAAGATGCACCTTTAGTTTTACTTTCGAACTTTGACAAACTTTGTATCTCTTTCCTTTTGTAATTGGCCTAGTATTTTTTTTCAGTGCACCGTAGCAAATATAGGATTTTTCCTTTGATTTGAGATGATAGCAGCCCACCAACGATTACAGCTAATCAAAACAGACACATGACATATGGGCCTTTTATGTCATATTTGAGTGATCGAAATTCATAAACATAATTTTGGATTTCTCTTCCGAAAATTATATCTTTTCTAAAGTATTTAGATTGGAACAAAGAAACATAGAGAAGAACTTATTTGGTTGTCTGTGTGGCAGCTGTATTTAAAATTTGGCAGTAAGAACCACACACAAATTTTTTTTGAGGCATGTGCATCCCTATGTGAAACATATAATTCTGTAGGAGCTGAAATTAGCAACTCTTAGCTGTTGCTTTTTATTGTAAACTGTCAAACCAGACCATTAGAGAACTAAGGAAGAGATTGGCCTAGTGGGAGAATGAGAATTACTGATACCATTGAATTCCTATGTACATGGTATCAGCAATTCCATATGTGTGCATTAACCACAGCAGAAAGGCATGAATGATAATGAATGCTCACTCACCCAGGGTAGGGGAGGGAGCAGGAAAGTACCTGAAAGAGCCGCCTTCCTTGAACCGGTCCCACACCATCGACTGATCAGGATTCAACTTTCTCATGACATCCCAATGCAGCGGCTTCATCCTCGGCCCCGTCGGTCCTGATAGGTGCCCTGGCGATGCTGGCGGCCTCAATGACGGTGGGCCAGGTGGTCCACCACGCCCTCTTGGAGGAGGGGGTGGCCCACCACGGCCCCCTGGTGGAGGCGGCGGCGGCGGTCCTCCACGACCGCCCAGAGGAGGGGGTGGAGGTGGCCCACCACGACGACCTGGGGGAGGTGGTGGAGGCGGCCCACCACGACCTCCTGGCGGTGGCGGAGGTGGTGGCGGATTACTTGGCCGAGGTGGCGGTTGCGGTGCTGGTACCGTTGCAAATTTGGGTGGTGCTGGCGCTGCTTGATGTGGAGGTGATGAATGGGGTGCCGGGATGGACTCTATCATAATTAACGAGTTCGCGCGAGGCAGCAGCAGTGGTAGTTTGTCTCCCTGGTGGCAGCGGTAGGAAGGGATTGGATTGCGGCAGATGGCTGCATGATGGAACAGATTGTGATTTGGATGCAGAGCTGGTGGTGTTGGGAGGCAGCGGTGGGAGGAGGTGGAGGTGCTTCTCCTTCTTCTCCATCAGAGAAGAAATGGTCAGACTGAGACTTTGAGCCTCAAATCTCATAAATAACAATACACTACAATACAATACAACAGAGTTACAGAGATCAGAGAAGTGCATATTTCATATTTGCATGCAATTTGATTATTTGATCAGTCGGAAAAGTCAAATCGAATTGTTTAGCATCTTCTCCGTTGTAGCATGCAATTTGATTATTGCCATTTGCCAATCATCTTCAACAACTGCTGAGCCAGTGACTGGGTGTAGCCTGTAGCCCGTAGCCCGTAGCTAATAGCCTGAGAAGAGTTTTTATCACTTTGTAATACTCTCTTTGAAAAATGCCATCCCAAATTGCATCTATTCTTATTCTTGCTCCAATTCTGTACATTTTTTGTTTCCTTGCCTAAAAATAATTAAAATGTTATTTTATGACCAAATTACCCTCAAATCCATATATTAATATTATGGGGCCCATTGGTCAGCTCCTTCTTCTTTAGCTGATCTCCTTTTCAGACCCATTCGAGCGATAGAGAGAAGAGTACGAGCACGGAGGCGTTGCCTGGATGTGCGAGCGATCGGAGCAGAGGCGAGGAAACCCTTGGCATGTGCAATTTCAGCTGCTTCTTTAGCAGCTGCACACTAAGCACTGGAAAGTTGCTCCAGCTAAACCAAATTACCCTCGAACCCATATGTATTAACCGACATAGCTAAACCATATTGTACAAATACCAATTCAACACCAGTCGGTACAAAGAGACAACATACCAGTACCAGCCCTCAACTCGTACCAGCAATTTACTATACCAGTGTAATAGCCCCAAAGGAACTGTGCTACGCAAAGTCTTTGACTAAAATATGACATAGATCAATAACATTTCCTATTCCTTGAAAAAAGACCATTTCCTATTCCTTGGTGATGGAATAAAAGAGTCCCCTTTGCCACATTCCACTCTCTACGTGATTGAACAGGCCCATAATTCTTCCAAACACATGTATTGTTCTGTCTGACCTTTTTGCTTTAGATTATTAGTTCGGTCCATATGCATCAATTTATTCAATCAAATGTTTTATGCTTTCTTAATTCTTGATTGCTTAGGCTGTGAATGAAGCTGGTGCGTTACGTGCAGCAAAGAGTAAGCTTGAGGAAAAGCTGGAGCAACTTTCCAGTGCTGAGTGTGCACCTGCTAAAGCAGCAGCTGAAATTGAACATGCCAAGGGTTTCCTCGCCTCTGCTCCGATCGCTCGCACATCCAGGCAATGCCTCCGTGCTCGTACTCTTCTCTCTATCGCTCGAATGGGTCTGAAAAGGAGATCAGCTAAAGAAGGAGCTGACCAATGAGCCCCATAATATATTTGTATTAATGTAGATGTTTAGACTATGCTATTGTATTAATGTATTTGTATCTGAATGTGCAGAAGCAGGTTCAGAAATTGGGGAACCGTTATGGCCCGATGATGAAATGACACAAGATGGTGTTTGTGGCAGTGGAGAGTTTGTTGTGTACGAGTAGCAGTGTTAGTACTACTCTTTAAGCATTTATATATTTGTGTGATTGTGTCTGTTGCCTTGTGGAATACTAAAGCCTTTGGCTCCTCATATCTCAACGATGACTTTCATTGATGATAAATGTGTTTAAATGTTTTCAAAATTTCATATTTAGCCATCTGGCTAAGATAGGTAAATCTGAGAAAAGAAATGAGATCTGAGTTAACAATTGAGATTAGAGACCCAGGGTCTTTAATATTTTTTTAGTGTTGTAATGTTTCAAGGCATTTTGATTTACATCTGTAATGTTGAACTTTGGTTGTTTTTATGTCTAGTAATGTTGCAATTGGTTTTTAGGTTGAATTCTGATTTGTAATGTTTCAAAATATTTTGATGTTGCATTTAATGTTATCAGTGTTATATTTATATAATTTGATTGGTTTTTGAGTTGAATTTTGTAATCTCTTATTAGTGTTTCTGAACGTTTATATTTCTAAACGTTTTTCTTAAAATGGTAAGACTGTATAAAAAGAGCTGGAAAATGGAACTGAATGGGTACAAAATTTGAACGGTTAAAGTCGTTATAATCGTTCAGTAAAACTGAATGATCAACGCAAATAAATTTGATTTCGTTAGCTTAATGCAACAATCAACGAAACAAATTCATTTTTCGTCCTTTAAACGCAACAGATAACGAAACAGCACATTTCCGTGGTCGTTCTGAACCTTATGCACCCCTAGAAGGAGCTGACCAATGGGCCCCATAATATTAATATATGGATTTGAGGGTAAATTGATCATAAAATAACATTTTAATTATTTTTAGTCAAGAAAACAAAAAATGTACAGAACTGGGACAAAAATAAGAATAAATGCAATTTGGAATGGCATTTTTCAAAGGAAGCATTATAGAGTGGCAAAAATCTAATTGGCATGGAGCCAAATCTCCCTAATTATTAAACAATTACCCAAAAGGAAATATAAAATTCCCACCAAAATGTTTCAAAAAATATAATATGAGATCAAATCAAGTTGCTAGAGAGAGAGGAATCTATGAAGATGAGCTCCCCACTTGTAGTTTACTTTACTATATCAGTATATATTCAATAAAAATACTGCTTGGGGTTTCTCAACCTTCATATTTCCATCCTTATTAGGTGAACACTTTTTTTTTTATCGCCTCCTTCACAAAATTTGAACAGATCAGGGAAGAGTTGCTCTCATCTCCTTTCTGTCAGGGCCAAAAGACTGTAACAACAACAACAACAAAATGAATGTTTTTTACACCAAAAAAATAAAAATGGAAGTTAAAACAGAGGGGCTCTGGAATACTAGCAGGTACTGGTAAAGGAATTTTTCTCTCTTTGAAATTTGATATCAAACTATACTAAGTATGCCTCTTAACTATCACCCATGAGGTTAATAAAAGGTTAAACTTTGCAATGATGGATATATTACCTCAAGCCCACAATCTTTAACATAAATGTTGGTAAAAAGCTCAAAGGAATCGGGCATTGGACTTTCCTGCATATCACAAAAGATGCAAATCATTAAAAAGCTAACAGCAATAATAATAATTTAATGAAACTACAAAATGATATGTTATTTGTTCAGCAAAAGATCACAAAAGATGCATATCACATAAGGTGGAACAGACTAAACAAAATGATGCCAGAAATGAATGAAATGTTATTAGTTTAGCAACCTTGGCCTGAGCTATGGCATCATCAACCTCTTTTCTGATCTTTTTCTCCATATCCTGATGAAAAAGAAAACATAAGTAACAACTAAAAACACATCTTTAATAGAAAAAGAAGCAAAAAATTGTCAGCATTACCTTCAGCTCAGAAGCTGGTGCAATGTCATGGGCTAAAATCAACTTGCGGATTCTTTCGATGGGATCACGCTCCTGTATGCAGATAAAGAAAATTTAATCTTAAAATGTTCTTCAGGCTAATTAAACCGAAAAAGCTTTTTGACCCAAACTTGGCTAACCTGTCTAATACCGCTGATCTCATCACGGGTACGATATGTGCTACCTGGATCAGACATTGAGTGGCCGTGGTATCTGTACGTGTCCATCTCAAGAATCTAGACAAGAAAAAATGTAAAACAAGAGAAACAATGTTTCTGTAAGCGAGAGAAATCATGCTATATTTTTCACTTGACACCAAAATGGGATCTGGTTATTAATTGGGAATATAGATTTAGCAAGTATCAGTAACAAATAGGGGAAGAGGTACTACTTGCAGGATAACAATAAATAATTTCAACATGAATGCAAGATTAACGAAAGAGGTGTAAACTACTAACGATTGGTCCTTTCGCGAGTGCGTACTCTTTTGCAAACTTGCAAGCCTGCTTCACAGCGAGGGCATCCATACCATCAACCTAAAAATAACAACATATGATCATGTAACACTTGATGCTGTATAAATTGGAACCTTAAAACCTCTTGCCGGAGGTATCAATTACAAAGGTACAATAGCTCACACATGGTCAATCAACAAATGATAGTCTATGGCTTTATGCATGCCTTCATACAAATTAAACACACAACGGTCCCTCCTATATAAAATATTACCCAGAACAGAACTGCATGATAATTTGTATAAAAGAGTTACACAGAACTAATATTTACTTTACTCAGATGCATATACCGATTATATTTGACATTATGAAGGTGTAAGTGGTGAGGATTCCAAACTAACGAAGGCAAAGAAGAAAAGGTGAAAAGTGTAGTTTAGGTAACCTTCAATCCAGGAGCATAGTCACCACGCTTGTAGTAGGCAGGGCTCTTTGCTGCTCTCCACTCAGCAGTTCCCATTCCATCTAAGAATTAGAAGACAAGTGATTTGAGTAATGAATGAATGCAGTGAAAGCAGGAGTAAAGCAATGAAGATGACAAGTAACTGACAATGGTTGTTCTCGCAGACCAAGATGGCAGGCAGTTCCCACAAAGCAGAGATGTTGAGCGCCTCAAAAAGCTGGCCTTGGTTGGCTGCACCGTCTCCATATAGAGCAAAAGTGACAGCACCTTCCTTGTTATATTTCTGTGCAAAGGCGACGCCGCAACCCAATGGCACCTGGGCCCCCACGATGCCGTGACCGCCGTAGAACCTAGACATTATACAAGTAATGAACCAACCAATCAATCAATCAATCATGTTAATTCAATTCAATTTCGGTAGATCTACTGCTGTTAGTGTCAGGAAACAAAAACATAAACATAAACAAAGAGTAAAAAGTAGAGTAGGTACCTAGCATCCTTCTTGTAGAAGTGCATAGATCCACCCTTGCCACTGGAGCAGCCGGCCTTGCGGCCCATGAGCTCGGCAAAAGCCTCCACCAGGTTGCCTCCGCGGCCGAGGAAGATGCAGTGGTCTCTGTAGGCGGTGATGATGGCGTCAGCCTTGGTGATGGAAGCCTCCATGCCGACGGCGACAGCCTCCTGGCCGTCGTAGAGGTGGCAGAAACCGCGGATGAGCTTGGCCTTGTAGAGGGAATCGGCGGCGATCTCCATGCGGCGCATGAGGGCCATGTCGTGGAAGAAGGAGAGAAGCTCCTTGGGCGTGGTCTCCACAGTGCGAGAGGGAGGGTCGATCATGTGGCCCGTGAAAGGCACGCTGGTCTCGATGGAGAGCGGCGTCTCGTCGGAGGAGAAGAGCCGCGCCGACAGCGGGCGGAGGAGCGATCCCGAGGAAGGAAACACGGAGCGGCGGAGGAGAGAGGCGGCCATGGTATCTCGTGTCTGTCTCTTCTTTTTCTCTTTCTCCTCTTCACCTTTAGACGGAATCGACGACTAGAAACTAGGAAGTCTAGCCTGTATGTACGTATACTTGTCTTAGTTGGTGTAGGGAAGGGAAGGGAAGGGAAGGGAGAATTGAATTGCTCTCTTTTTCAATTTTCCAGAAGTTTTGATCTGAATCATCCAGTTAAGAATTAACGATTAATAATATAAAAAATCCGTCCTAATTATATTATTAGCGATCAAACATTAGCCTTAATCCAACGATCCAACGATCCAACGATCCGAATTAACTCTGAGAGAACAAAATTTCTCTCCACATAAATAGAGATACAGTTCTTCGGAGGGGACGCTGCCTGTCCTGTACTAAAAAAAGACGTCTCCTTTCTCACTTTCAACTTTCAAGTTTCAACCTTCAATTTTATATATGTAAACTTGTATCAACTAATTTGCTATTTGCTTCAAGCCTTCTAGCCTTCAACATTCAATCACCTTTTTTATTTGTTATTATTATTACTAAATTAAAATGAAATAATAGTATAATACAATTACCACTATCTTCCACCTCCATTATATTATACTACTAGTAGTCTACTACTAACAAATAAATTGAACAAGGAAACAAACTGGAAGAAATTAGTTGCTGAACCTGATTCCTAATTAAGGTGCTATGCTTGAGACTTTTTTAATTAAAGGTAAAGCTGCTCAACCAATATACACAACCAACCGTACCCTTGTATTATCTAAAGTGTAGTCAATATCAATACAACAAACAAATCGTTTAATCTCACTCTATCCATTATTACACTAAGACAATAATACAGTCCCACAAGTACAAAACGGGGAATAATAACCACTCGTCCTAAACAAACAAAAGCCTAACATTATTCCCGTCAACAATAATTATGCATTACAATTAACAACAATCATTTTCGACTACAATCTAATCAACAAATGATGGTTCCCCTGCACATCTCCTTCCTCTAAAAGTAGGAAAAAATATAAGCCCTGCAGCTTTTTCCTCTTGACCCGCAAACAGGAGACTCGAGTCACCAATGAAAATTGAAACAATACAAAAGGTTCGGGAAATTATATTTGCCACAGCCGGTGTTTCTATCTACAGATTGCCTGCTGTATTCCCTGCTTAGATCACCAAAAGAATAAGCTCCGTGTTTTATTTCTTTTTTTATTAGTTACAGTCCAAGCCGCATTCCTCCAAAACGGGTCCATCGCCCTTGGCCAAGAACGGGTCGATACGGACCCACAAGAGGGAGAAGATGGAGGCCAGGAGAATAGACCACACAATGACAATGGTAGGCGTTCTGTTTTGCCGGCCAACCAGACCTTTCAAGAAAGGATAAAGATGGACGATCACCCAGAAAGCGAAGAAAAGTTTGCCGAAGAGTGGGCCCCACGACTCATACCCATTGTTAATGGCATTTGACACACCAGCAACCACACCAATAAAATTGAAGATCAGAAGGGTTGTGGGAGGGATAAGCAAAGTGGTCCATTTGAAGGTGTACAGCTCAGAGAATTCCTCGTCGTCTCCGCCTTTGGACGTGACTGTGAAATTTGTGTCGATACCAGCCAGAACCTTTAACAGACCCTGGAACACTGCAAAGAGATGAGCGGAAACACCTCCAATAACCCAGAACTGTTCATTTCTCCACCAATCATCAATTCTAACGCCACTCCATCTCATTTCCAGAATTGATGTTGCAAAAATGCAGATGAAGAGAGACATGAACCAAAGACTGGCCACATTGCTTAACTGCAAAGATTTGAAGTTAACAAGTAAGCAATCACAGATTAAACAAGCAATCAAGGACACTGTCACCTCATTCTACCAATCAATAGATATAAAAAGTGATGCTAGTAAGAACAGTGCTGATACACAAATGCGTATTGACCCCACATGCATATACAATTTGCATCCTAGAATTTGTTCATGTTTGTTCCCAAGTGTGTTGACTAGGCAACAAAAGACTGCATTTTTTTCCCATCCTGCTGAGTTTTTCTTCACAAAGCTAGCTAAAAGATTAAGATCTTTTAAGCAGTATAATCATTAAATAAGAATGCTATTTCCTTAACTGAAATCATACGACTGCACCTAAAGATACCTCGTAAGCAATTTAAAATTCCAAAATGTAAGGCCAATGCATACATTAGGCGTGATAAATTTCCCAGTCAGGAGGCAAACGGCAGGCAAGGTACAATAAGCAAGAAGTGGGATGGAGGTCCAGGGGTAGACAACTGAATTGATGTAAGAAAGCCGTTCAAGCCATTTCAAACCACCTCCATAGCCATACCAGATAGGGCAATGCTTGCTGAAGAAAATCTCAACTGACCCAAGGGCCCACCTGAGCACCTGATGCAAACGATCAGAAAGATTGAGAGGTGCAGATCCTTTGAATGCTGGTCTTGTTGGTACACAGTAAATTGATCTCCACCCATGACAGTGCATCTTAAAACCTGTCAGAATATCCTCTGTAACTGAACCATAGATCCACCCAACCTGTCAAAGAAGGAAAAGGTATAGCAAATAATTAATCAAAATTAGTAGAATTTCTTGCTATGCTTTGCACAAACTATCCAAAATGTAAATGAATCCTGATCTCAGGACACAAGAGGGATATTATAGTAATAATTAGCACAAACCTCTTTTCCCCAGTCACTCTTGTCTTCATAGCCACAACTGATCACATGGATGGCTTCCTTCAAAAGAGATGCAGGATTAGCACCTTTGAGGGTACCCCCATCCTCAAGTAAGGTTGATGAAACAAACACAGGAGACTGTCCGAATTTCTTCTCCAACTTTTGCTCTGCTATAGCTGCTGCAGACTTGTCTTGCTCTGATCCTGCTGATCATAATCTCAATTATGTCTTTTCTTACACAATCTAGGCTCTAGAGGCTAACTGATATTGACAAATTTCAACAAAATTGATTATCGTTATCATGTACCTTCACCGTTCTCTTCGGTTCCATTGACAGGTGCTTTATTTTCAGATCTCCTGAAAAATTTGGGAAACTTGAACTTCTTTCCCTGTTTTGATTTGGTAGATTTATTTTTTCTGGAGCAGCAGCAGCAGCAGAACCACTTGGGCCAGCAGTTGCATGTCCTGGACGGAGGCTTCTTCTTTTTGGGAGCATCATAACCATACAATGCCTGCCTTCTAAAGACACATCCTGTTCCGACATAGATTGGTCCTTGGATTCCATCCAAACCTTTCATGTTAATCTATACAGAAAATGAAGTGAAAATTAATGGTCATATTCTGGAAAAGAAGTTATGCCCAAAAATGGGACCATTTTAGTGTTCTTGTGCTAATTTCAGTCTGTCTTTAACATGTCTTGAAGATCATTTACAATTTTCTTTTCACTAGTTTGGATTTAACAAACAGATAAGCATACAAGGCAAGGTTATGGAGTGAGATCCTTACATCAAAGAAGACTATGTTACGGTTAGCATATCGATCGTGTCGATCAATGCCATCAAATCTTTGTGGGAATTGCACATAGCATACTCTCTTTCCCACCAAAGGGTCCATCATGAAACACATTGCTTCTCTCAAAGCTTTGCTGTTATTGATGTAGTGATCACAATCCAAGTTCAAAAGATAGGGTGCATTTGTTAACACAGCAGACACTCGAACCTGCCCAAAATGAAATAGTCAGTAACGTTGTTAAGACCTGAAATAAGAATCTGTCAATTGGTTGTATGCAATATATTGGCTCGTTGGTAATACATGCAGGTCATGGTCCCTACCAGGTCTTAAAAATACAATTGAGGTGATTCACCTTACATTTGGCTTTCACATTGTCGTGTTGGATTTGCAATTGTTTCAGATATGACAAGTTCACTACATTTTTCTGAGGATTTCAGACATGTTTATTCAGAAAATGCTCGATACAATACTTCGATGACGAGTAAACTCTGTTCATCCTTCATGCTTGAGAAGAGAGAGAGAGAGAGTAGAAGGAAATAGGGTTTACCAGGGCATTCATAGCACCGGCCTTCTTGTGATGATTGTAACCTGGCCGCTTTTCTCTTGAGACATAAACCAAGCGTGGTAATTCATTACCATCCTCATCATGCCCACCACTTTGACCCAAAAATACCTAACCAAAGTCAATAAATATTATTGTTTTGCAATGCTTACAGAAGACAGAGAAAATACTTGACAAAATTTACGACAAAATTTACACAGCAAAGCAAATTCGTTAAAGTCTATACCTGAATCATCCCGGGGTGATCTCGTACATTGTTTCCAGGCCAAGGAGTTCCATCCTGCATTGTCCACCCTTCTTCTGGAACTTTCTCTGCCTTTGCAACCAACGCATTTATTCTTACCTTAAACTCCTCATACTCCCTCTGAGATCCAGAAGAACAAATTAGCAAAACTACTAACAGAAGCAAGCTTTACAGAAAGAGAAGAAAACGACAAGCTGATATACCTTCATTGCTCTCCTTTCCCTAACAAAGGATGCCATCACCTTGTCCTTCAAGTAGTCTACTTTTTGCTGGAAGTACCATTCTGGTGCACGTGGCTCAATATTAAACTTCTTGCAAAACGGTACCCATTTCTTTGCAAACTCAGAGGTCTCAGACAATGCCTCAAAGGTCAGCATTGCAGCACCATCATCAGAGACATAGCAAGAGACCTTGTCAACAGGATAGTCTACTGCCAAGATTGACAGAACAGTGTTTGCTGTGACGAGTGGCGGTTCCTTCATGGGATCAACTGTACTCACAAAGAAGTCAACTGGCGAAAGCTGTGAGAGCTGACCTTCCTTATCATACCTGACACGATAAAAACCTCACATTAAACACTAAGATGGGAAATAAAAGAAAAACAATGATAAAAAAGCAACCAGAGGGTAATATCCTGACAACTGGTACAGTTTGATACTACAGTACCTTTTCTATTAATTTGTTTGGTTTTTTTGGTGCACAGGCATTAGCAACCAAATTCATATCCAACTAATGGATATGGAGGAGCCCTTGTCTGGACCAGACCTCCTGCGCTTTGAAGGTCTGGGAGGTTGATTAATCATGAAATATAATAACTTCAGTATCTAACTTTATCTAGTTTAGTGTAAAAACTTGGCTTGTTTTGTTGGTGTTTGGTCTATTTTGTTACTGTTGATATATTTTACCTTGTTTTGAAGTAGGTCCTGTATGTGCTTTTGGCTGTAACAGGCTTTATGTGATGGTTGATTGACTGTAATAGGCTTAGTTGATGATGCTTGACTGTAATTGGTTTTAGAAGCTGTTTTTAGAACTCTAGTATACCTATATATCATGTGTATTGATATATAGGTATTTAGGAAGTCATGGACTTTTTTTTTTACTGTCTTTTTCTTTTTTTTTAATCTCTGAAACAGGCAGGTTTCGCCCTGCTTTTAGCGCAAAAAAAAAAAAAAATCCAACCAAAAATAAATCAGATGTTTAACAAGTCATATCATATTCCTACTTAGCATTGCATAATAAGCATTAAGCAACCAACCTTAGGGCTAGACGGTCAAGGTAGGTTTCCCTCTTGATGGGGAGCCATTTCGGGAATTGATCAAGAATCCAAGACATAGCAAACCAAATCTCGCAAATAACTGATATGAGCCAAAGTGCAAATGCATCCCAGACAGGGTGAGTTACTCGGTAGTGAAAGAAGAATCCAAGAACCACCAGACGAATTATTATAATAATCCTGTAAGGGTTGATCTGGCTAGATGGGAAAGGCAGCTTCCTCGACAATGGCTGTCTAGCTTCATCCATTCTGCACCACAGATCCAAAAATAAAATCATAATATATAATATTGTCATGGAGGATCATTATTTCCAGAGTTCTTTCATAGCAATTGGGGTGCCGGGGTGCCAATAACGGATTTTTTTTTCGTTTTCATGTTTAAAAATCAACAGTTTATGTTCTCTTTGGTTTAATTACGTTGAAATAAATCCAAAAAGAATAACATCTGTTTCATGCTGTGTGGAACTCAGATACTAGTAACAGTTAGTTGAGGGACTGAAAAAACAGGTTGTTTTACTTTGTTTAGAGATCTTACAGTGGGAGATCAAGCCCATCGTCATCACCATCGCCATCAGCATTCCTCATTTGGTGTGTCTTGTCCTGCTTGTGTTTCCATAGTTCGATCCTCTCTTTCCAAGCAATACTTCCATATCCATATGCTCCGAGGTCCTTGGAAGGATCCATGGATCTTGGTTGCAGTGGCAAATTAGGATCTGGAAATGGAAGTGGGTGAATTCTCTTTCCACCGCCACCCATGAAAGAAGGTACCAAAGCATGCTGCTCTGGGGGGATGTCGTCGACCTACAATTGCAGAGAGCGTGTCCCGTCAGCGTCAGAAGAGGCAGTCAAACGACAAGGGAAAAATGTTGTAGTAGCAGTTAAATTAAAATTTATATGGGTTGGTGCATAGTGCATAGTGCATACCATTTGGCCATTGGTAAGGAGAGGGACATTTGGAGCAGGATGGTGGTAGTGGGGAGCACGGCCATAGCTGAGGTGAGTATGAAGCACAGAGCGGGCATCGGGATCATCATCAGCGGCGGGCATGTCTTTAAATTCATTCTCGAGATCATCAACACCATCCTCATCCTCATCTCCATGGACACGAGCGGAACCTTTGTGGCGTTTAAGACGAGTTTTGCACTGGGGGCAGAGCTGACTGCCCTCGCGGCGCTCGTACTGGTAGCAGGTGTAACACATGGGGAAGGCACACTCGTGACATGCGACGAAGAGCTCCTTGTCCTCATTGAGGCCCACATTGTCCCCGCAGATCTGGCAGATCTGGCCATTAATCCGCTGAACTGGTCTCGGCTGTAGGCATGTATGCATGCATCATCAGGAATTCAGGATGAGCTCGGTAACAGTAATAGCAAATTAGCGAATAAAGGAAAGGAAAGGAAAGGAAAAGAAAAGAAAAAGAGAGAGAGCGCAAAATGCATACAGCAGATTCGGGTTCGCGGCGGATGACAACAAGCTCATTCCGGTTGTGAGAGCCGGCGACAAGACCCGCACCCGCCTCCATTTGAATCTGAATTTAGGAATGGAATTGCTCGGCGATCAGATCTGGCGCAGCGCAGGAGCTCTCGCTCTCCCACTCCCTGAGCCGAGGCGAAACCCCAATCGCTCTTTCTCCTCTCCTCTCCTCTCCTCTTCTCTGTGCGTGTGTCTGTCTGTCAGCCCCTCTGTCTCTGACAAGTATGTATGTATGTGCTCATGTGCTGACAATGCTGTGCTGGGGTTGGGTTGTGTCGCGTGTCTTACTATTCGTTGCAATTTACAGAGAAACACCCACCGACACAACGCAACGCAACGCAACAGTGCAGAGGAGTGCCCAAATTCACATCCATGTGTATATCTCTCTCTCTCTGTGAGAAAAAATATATAATAATAATACAACAACTTAGCTTGGTCAGCTTACATGCTGAGCTGTGAATACCATGTCATGTGTACCCTATAAAGTATAAACATAAACAATAACTACTTGTATTATTATTACTATCATAATCTAATTAAACAACTATTTTTGGTTTTGAAAGCCCAAAGCCCAGAGGCGGACGCACCAACTTGGATTAATTTTATTCATCTTGTTTGCATTTATTTTATGCAACCAATTAATACTTGTTGACCGGCGCTCAAAGGGAGGTGCAGCGCCAGCCGGTGCTTCTATTCTATTCTATTCTATTATATTATATTCTATTGGGTGCTCCTGCTCCTGCTCCTGCTCCTGCTCCTGAATTAACACAAGTGAAATTAAATTGTGAGAAACCATGAAGGAAGCACATGCATTATGAATGAATGCATGATGATGCACCGCATACACCGCGTACACCACTTGGAGAGTCTGAGTTGCTGAGTTGGACTTGGAGGGAATGCAAGCGTGGTGGTTGCAATTGCAAGGGCCGCCTTTAATTTCATTACTTGTTACTTTTCTTTTCTTCTACACGCATCCTTTTTATTTATCTCATTATGATTATATCTGTTCTGTTCTGTTCTGTTCTGTTCTCTTCTGTTCTCAGTTAAAACCTCCAAATATTTCACTTCCACGTTCCAATCCCTTCTCTCTCCTTTCTCTCTTTTTGCTTTCCGTATTCCCTTTGATTTTCCTTTTTTCTCTCTTCTTCTTCAATCACAACAATCAAACCTTTTTAAATCAATACATACAACTTTTTAAACAACTATTTTTAAACATGAACAGGATGTGATGAATAAGCAAATGCTCCAACTCAAACGAAATCAGAAGAAGCTGATTTTTTTTTCTGTTTGACAATTTACAAAATAATATGAAATATAACAAAGATTTTGTGAGAAATATGTGTACAGTTATTCAAGCAATGCCAAATAAGCCAAAGTTATTGAGGAGCTTTGGAAGTACTAGACTTGGAGTTGTTACAACGGGTCAGGTCCAACCGAGCGGATCCACAGGTCTGCGGGTTGGGCGGGGCGGATTAGCATGGGTTTGATAGATTAGGGGGCAATCCGATCCGTGATAAACCCGCACGGGTTGGACGCGCACGGGTTTGGACGGGTCGGAACGAAGCGGAGCGGGTTTCCGTCGGATTTTTATTTATTTTTGAACTGAAAAAATTGGAAAAAAAAATCCGATTTGGCACGGGTATTCTGCGGGTCTGGCACGAGTTCGCATGGGTTTGACACGAATTGGCACGAGTTGGCACGTGTTTGGCACGGGTCAGGCGGGTTCACACGAATTTCGCACGAGTTTGGCACGGGTTGGCACGGGTTTGGCACGAGTTGGCACGTGTTTGGCACTGGTCGGGCGGGTTCACACGAATTTGGCACGGGTTGGCACGTGTTTGGCACTGGTCGGGCGGGTTCACACGAATTTGGCACGGGTCGGGCAGGTTCTCGGTGGGTTTGCCACGGGATGGGTCGGGTTGGGTCACGGGTTGGGACGGATTTCCGGGAAAATGGGCTTCCCGCCCCGTCGTAGATCAACATATTTTTTTCCCACGGATCGGACAACGAACAGGTCAACTCGTGTGGGTTTTTTGAGAACTCTAACTAGACTTGACACTTGATGCAGAAAACATAAGATAGCTATTTTTTATTTTATGTTTTTATATTTTTGCATTTTTGCATTTTGACTTTCGAGTCAAGCTAATCAAGTCAAAATAGTGTAATATGTAGTTTTTATCAACCGTTATAACGGTTTAAGGCAGAGTTAGTCAAATAGCTAAGTACAGAACAGACTGAGAGGTTCATTGTCAATACAATAGAAAGGCTTTACAAAGATTGCTAACGGCTTGCTTATCGTTATAACGATTCTCCTATCGTTATAAACTCTTACTTAGCTCCGACTTGAACATTAGCTAGGTATGAGATTTGACTGAAGAACCGTAACTAGAAAAGGTGACCAAGTGTTGAAATGGTTTGGCAATGTCTTGGCTAACGTTATATCAATTTGCTAAACGTTATAACGACTGACTCAGTATTGTGCATCGAAGTCAGTTCTTTGGTCCAAGCAACAAAACGTTATAACAGCTTGTGTGACTGTTATAGCGTCTTACTGCGTATTTGCAGTTATTTGTTTTGTTAAGGCTATTTAAAATGCTGACTGTTTGTGATCTATGTAAGAAAAACTCTCACAATTATTATAGCATTATAAAAGAGCTCAAAGCATCCTTAAGCCTTTTCAAATCTCTAATCATCTATTCTCAATTACTGAGATTCTTAGTGATTGTATTGACTTGAGAAGTTTTATTCTGAGTGTCCAAGGTTGCCCATTTTGTATAAGGTCATTGAATTTGAAAGATGTAAGCTACTCTTTTGTTAGTAGTTGCACATACATGTGAATCAATTGTATCTATAACATCCTTATCTTTTTTTATCATGTTAGTAACACCTTCATCAAATTTGACATGTATAGACTCAACAATAGTTTTTAAGTGAGGTAAATACACCCTATAAGCTCTACTTGTAGATGAATAGCCTACAAAGATTCATTCTAAAGATCTTGAATCAAACTTACCCAAACTCTAATATTGGTCAAGTACAAAATATTTTGATTCAAATATCCTAAAGTAAGAAATGTTAGGCTTATATCCTTTCCAAATTTCATATGGAGTCATGTTGGTCAAATGTCTAACATATACTCGGTTAATGATTTTACATGCGGTATTGACCGCTTCGGCCCAAATAAATTTTGGTGTCATGTACTCATTTAGTATTGATCTTGCAAGCTCTTGAAAGTTTCGGTTTTTATGCTCAACCACTTCATTTTGTTGAGGTGTTTTTGATGCAGAGAACTCATGCTTGTGACCATGTAATTATTAATTTGAAAATTCTTTTT
Organism: Eleocharis quinqueflora; assembly: GCA_964058865.1. Lineage (NCBI taxonomy): Eukaryota > Viridiplantae > Streptophyta > Magnoliopsida > Poales > Cyperaceae > Eleocharis > Eleocharis quinqueflora. The sequence continues at coordinate 248,377 of CAXKVX010001098.1, forward strand.
AGGATTTTACTTATTGAAATACTCAAAGTTAACCAAGTTTAATTGAGAGATTTAGGAACTCAGACATAAAGTTCTTTTATGTTTGTTTCTTTTGAAAGGACATTCAAAGATCATATGGCCATGATGGTTACAATGATTACAAACAAGACTTGAATAGTTTGATATCCAAGCTATTTTTATTGCGCAAAAGCGAAAAGTCTTATTTTTTTCAAAACAAGCTTTCTTGTGGTAATGTCTTTTAATTTCTTCTTTCCTAGATTTCTTGTAATAAAGCCATCTAGAGGTGTTAACCTTAGGTTTGTGATAGTTATATTTTGTACGCGTCAGAACGCGTAATCCGGCAATGTATCTCTACCAATTTTCATGCTTTTTTGACTTTAAGTAGTGTAAAAGCATGTAAGTTCGCATTAATTCCCTTGTTGGTGATTTTAAATGCAGGTACAAGAGATTGGAAGAGAAACGAACGCTGGAACTGGACTCGAGGCTTCGAGACGGACGAATTAGACCATTTCAGCCAACCTTTGCGGTTGCAAGAATTTTCTTGCATCCGCAAACCTTTATGTCCAAGCTTCTAGAGAAGATTCGAGCAAAAGTCTTGCAGGCGCAAGAGATCTATTGCGGACACAAAACTTTCATCCCAAGTTCCAAAGAAGTCAGAGCAACATTTTGCGGACGCAAGAAATCCCTTGCTTTCGCAAAACTTTTCACCCAATTTCCAGAGACTCCCAACCAATTCCTTACGGACGCAAGGAATTAGGCGCTTTTTCAAAAATTCAGGGTTTTAATTAGGAAATGAGGGGGAAAACCTTCATATCTGGTCATTGAGTCATCTTCTCCAAGGGACCTATTTTCCTAGGCGATTTTGGAGGAGAAAAAGGAGATCTAGAGCTTCTAGTGCAAGGGAGAAGATCAAGACTTGGATTGAAAGCTCGGTTTAGGATTTTATCAACTTTTTTCCCTAGCTTTTCATTTTTGATGTCTTTCATTTGACCTCTTGTGCTTGTAACAACTATGAGAGGCTAAATACCTCTCTAGGGTTAGGGTGCTAATGTGAAACTTGCAAACTTTGTTGAATGCTTTGATGATTGTTATTTGATGAAATTGATTTTCCTTGTTTAGATTTGAAATTGTTTGGATTTGAATTGATTGATTGAGAAATAGTTAGTTCGAATTCCGATCTAGGAAATTCACTAGATTTATCTCGTATCCGAGGGAAACTAGATTAGATCTAGGGATAGTTAGGCCAAAACTTGAATTGTGTGCCTAATGCGTAATTGTCGGGGCAATATAACTCTAGTAGCGTCTAAATAACGGATCACTATAACCCCTAGCACGAGTTGGAACTTGACTAATCAATCGTGCTAGGTTTGGTACCGAATCGAGAAATCACTAACTCGGTACCAATCATTGATTGTCCGTATCCATTTTATCAATAACTTGAATCAATAATCGTTCAACCCAGTGAGTAAGTGGATCAACAAACCCGAAGCCCTAGGTCTAGACTAATCGACAAATCACCGTTTAATAACGATTCTTTTATATTGCAATTTGGTTACCGAAACAAACACACTTCACCAACTTTTATCACTTGCTTAGAACCAATCTCGTTCTGACCTTTTCGGAAATCGACTTGTCCCTGTGTTTGATACCCGATACTCAATCTCAACGACAATCGTACACTTGCGATACACGACGGTATTTGGGTTAAAACTTGATATTATAATTGTATAGAAATACCGCATTAGTTTGTTGCTATAAAACTTTTGAATCAGCATAAGCGTGTTCATTGGTTTAACATTCTTAAATATTGTACTAGTATCCAAATTAGCATTATTTCTAAATTTGGAGCACTTATTAGATGAGCATCTTTTATCATATCTAAAGACATGATGATGATTATTTGACTTAGATTGTTTTACATTTTGATTTATTATAGTAGGTGCACAAGTTTCAACATTTTAAGATTCGACTTTTGATATATTCGCTTCTTCACATTTAGACTTCAAGATGATTCAATTTTGATTTCAAATCACAAATTCTTTTAAAAAGCACATTGATCTCTTCATCTTTCTTATCCAAATTTATTCTTGCTTTATCATATTTTACTCTTAACTCATATTCACTAAAGGTAGTATGGTCATCATAAAAGGGTTTTACATTCTTAGACATAGACCTCACAACTAAGCTACTTGAGTTTAGATATACCTCTCATTGCTTGTAGGATGATGACATAGTTATGATTCTCTTTTCTTCAAAGTGTTTCTCAATAACTTTGGTGAAGATTTGAGTTACTTCATCATCAAATCCTTCTACTTTGCTTTCCAAAACTTGCTCTTGTGCAACAATATTCTTTTTCTTTCTCTAAGATGGTTGTAGCTTCATCTTTATGATCCACTACTCTTAAATCACACTTGTAAGGAATAGTATCACTTGTTAGAATGGGGTTCTAAGATCAAGTGCTAGTGCAGAAGTGTTTTAACAACTACAATTCAAATTTTTAGACCTTAATCACCTAGCTAAATTCACAAGCAAGCAAGCACTAATAACAATTGAGCAAATTAAGATAACAAAGTGCAAGTATAGTAAAAAGAGAGAGTAAAGAGAAAAAAAGCAAGAGAACACGTGATATAGCGTGGTTCGGCCTACATCGACGGGACTCTCGAAATCAAAACTTCCTTTCGAGATCGAATCCACTAAACAATAAGTGTTTTTACAATCACAAAATATATCTTTGGTTTTTTCTCACATAAGCAAACCAATCTTAGATTCTTAAACATATGCAATGAGCTACACCACTCTACAAGGTAAAATGTCTGATGGACAACACAATCAAGGACATGGATGCACTACTTGACAACACATGTAGCACACCAAAAGGCTAACAAAGCTAGCAAACAAGTGTTCTCGGATTGACAATTAGATGATTGTACCTATCATAATTCTCTCAGGTTTAGGTAGCTATAGGATAAGGCTTTAGTGTTATTTCTGATGCTTAATTGTATGCTTGAAAGCTTGGGGAGGGCTTAGATGACATTCCTGGTTCGTATTCCCGAGGTAAATATAGACTGGACACTTATTGAAGTCTTGCAATCTTGAAATCTTGCTCTTGCGTTATTTGAGTGTACTTCTCATTTCAGATTCTGTTATAACGGGTTGGCAGCTTTTTATATTTGCACTTCTATGCTTGATTCATTGACTTCTGGACCCTCTTGAGCAGGAACATGTTGTGACGGATTGGAAACCTGTTATAACGGGTGAAGAACCTGTTGTGATGGGTTAGTGATGCGTAACAGTAACACGTGGCTCTGGAAAATCCTTTGTCATCAGCACTTCTCCTCTTCAATCCGTTACAACGGATTGGGAACCCATTGTGATGGGTTGTCCATGCGTTATGATAACGCGTGGCTCTGGAAATGCCCAAATTGCTTGCTCTTGATATCTTTGTGTATGTCTTGACTTGTACATGCATGTTTGAGCATTTGCATCATTAATGTGTACTTGTATAAACTTGCATCTCACCAAAACTCAATTCTACAAGGTTAGTACTGATTTGTTTTGCAAATTGTCAAACAAGAGATGAGTTTAATCCAACATCACTATCAAATGCCCTAACAAGTATATGTCAAATTTCACATGCAAGTTAGAATCAATAGGAATTTCACCTATGGACTCATCCATAAAATTCAATATGAGATAAGAAGCATAATTATTATCTAAAGTCCTAGAAGGTGAATCATCGGTGGCATAAAAGATTTCTTTATCAAGTATGTACAAAAGGTCATTTCTACTTAAATATTCTTGCATTGCATTTTTCCAAGATTCGAAATTTTCATTTCGCACAAGCTTTGGGGGTTCAACCATACTTGTGTTAGAACTCATGATGGTCAAATTAGCTAGATATGAACATTTGTGCTTTGATACCAATTTGTTAGAATGGGATCCTAAGGTCAAGTGTTAGTGCATCAACATTTTTAACAATTATAATTCAAACTTTTGAACCTTAATCACCTATCTAAAATCACAAGAAAGCAAGTACTAAGATTAATTGAGTAAATCAAATAATAAAGCGCAAATATAGTAGAGAGAGTAAAGAGCAAGAGAGATTAATTGAAATTTTTCATGTCATATAGGTTAGACTTTTGTTTTTATTCTTTGTTTTTTTATTTATTTCTTAAAAAAATAGTGTAAGGTGAAAAAGACTACTGAAAAATATTCCAATCAAATTCAGAAACTGAATCATCCTGTTTAGGACCAAATTGCAATCAATTCTCTCATTTTATTTGAGTCACAAGTTCGTCAATTTTACTGATTTGAGTATATGTTTAGATGAGTTCAGTTAATTGTCAAAGATTCGGTCCGATTTTCGTGAGTTTAGATTTGCTTGAGATCAAACAAAAAGTAAGTTTGGAGGAGTTTGATAAGTGCAAATCATATATAGAAAATTTAGGATTTTTCTTTGTGAAATTCAATCAAAATTTGTAGCTTTAGTTCTATTTGTATTTGTTTTGTACGAGTGTGAGATTTTTCCTACTTTTGTGCAATTTACATGCAGAAATTAGAAATGCAATGTTAAAGGTCTTGTGCTAAAACCGCCGAACTTGTCCTTAACTTCGCAATGTATTTTACATCGTCAAATTTGAAGTTCAAATGAAAGAGATATTAATAATACGAATCGTTACGCAACAAAAAAAAATTAGATTGGAACAACAAAAGATAGGCTAATTGCGGACTGCAAGTAAGACGTTGCGCGATGTTGTGCTGCTCCTGATCTCATTCCCACAGTCACATGGGAATGGAAATGCGCTTGGGAACAAGTACAACGCACAAAAATATAATATATATAAATAAATTTGCAAGTAGCACGAACGGTCAAAACTCAAAAGCTCAAAACCAGAGTTGAGACTTAATGTTTTAACAACTGGCACTGGCATTACTGGCACTGGCAGATCAGAATCATCAGAATCAGATCTTTCAATATATTCAACAAATAGATCTTCTACTGTTCAGACGGATGATGACTGAGATCGAATAAAAGCATTTTATCCGACGGCTTATTTCGACGGCATTAACATTTAACATGTTCCAAAATAGAGAGTAACAAATTTGGCACGCTGCAATCAATTGTAATTGAAACTTCAAATAATACCCTGTACATGGAATTCTAAGACCTTGCCATTTGTATAATGAAGACCTTGCCATAAAAATACAATATTGACAATCATGCAACAACAAACTCAAAATTTCGAAGCTAATTTTACAACAATAAATATTCCTTTTTTCTAATTTACATCCCTCTTCACATCTCTTTCCTTTTAGAACTAATTAAATTTGTTAAATAAACAAAAATAAAACATAAACTTCATTCGTCTTTAACTCTGGAGTTGAAGATAAAATCTGTGAACGTTGTAGTTATATCCCTGAAATTCAAAGTATTGTTAGAAACTTAATTAATCATTACTTGCAATGCATGGATGTCAACTGATCCAGTCTGTTCCCATTACAAAGTAAAAACCTAGCCATACAATTTGACATGTGGTGTCATTCTCCTTTTGTTTATCAGACATTTGTTTCATGTTTTATCTGATCCGAAGTTTAGGCTCGGCCAAGAACAAAAAAAGGACCCTGTATTCTCTTAAGGGGTAGATTGGGGATAGTTAACGTATTTCAAAAAAAGAGAACAATGGGAAGTTAATTATTTAGGTAATCTACCTAAGGTACATGAGTGTCATGTTTTTGAGCAAAGAGGGATGTCTCATGACAAGGCTACGCCATTCTTCCTTGTCTATTCTTCCATCATGCTTTGTATCTGCCTCCTCAAATGTCTTTTTTTACCACCCCCAGAGGAAAAGAAAAAACAGATAGAAATTAACAATATTCACCATTTTTTTAACTACCCAATTTAACCATCCTACATACAACACACCTATATACAAAATACAGTATAATTTAGACACTAATTTTATTTCCCTATTATACAGGGTATATGATCTTATAATCTAGATTCAGAACTGCAATCCAATGAGAGCAGATTGGTAAAATACAGAAAACCCGGACCAAAGTGGTACCTTGTCAATAATGCTCTCAATCACTTCATCACAAAGATTCATGCTAGATTCAGCAAGTGTGGCCACCACCATTTGTTTAACCTTGTAGCACCAAAAGGAAAACAATAAAACAAAATCAGAGCACTCCTAGGATCTAATATTCAAACCATAAACATAGAAGGATTGCATTACATAGCTTTTAGCAAAATGTGGTATGCGTATACCTCTTGTCTTTCAATGTATCCTTGTTGCTTAAGATCATATAGCTTGAATGAAACTGCACATAATTGAAAATAAATCAAATGTCATAAAAGATTTTTTTTTAAAAACACAGAAGAAATATTACAATGCAGAACAACGAGAAGTTGTAAATATAGTGCTTATGCGAATAAAAGATTTCAAGGCTGCTATGCAGTAGTTACGTGTTGTATGTGTTCAATTTGAGGCATATTTTTTCCATTTATGCCACTTCAGAGATGTAGGATACAGTTTTCAACATACCCTAATTAAACCAAATGAAGTCCACCTCACCACTGAATTTAACAGTTACTCCAAATTCAAATCCAGCAACCAGTTATCAGCTATGCCATTAAACTCCAACACTCTTCTCATAATTTACACAACTTACTGTTGATTTGACTTCACAATTCAATCAATCACCCATCCCCCTTACAGTCATGGCCCCATAAAAAGGGAGGAAATAAAGAGGTTCCTAGTGCCTACATTTAATCAATCGTCAAGCAAACACCCCACAACAAAAGAAGGAAAAAGAAGGATGTATCTACATTCCTCCAAAAACCCTCAAAAAAGAATCAACCTATAAAGACATGTCTTGACAATGAAACATACATTCAATTTTCTCATCTGTAGGAGCATTTGGGTGAAAAACAGAGAGGGCTCGTGCAAACTCCTCGAACCCTAGGATTCCAGTGTGCTTTGTATCGAACAAGTCAAACACCTGAAATATTTTTTGTTTGCATTTTAGCCCAAATATGTTAACCTCTCCCCAATTTATTTGGGAATAAAGGCTTTGTTGTTTGTTTGTTTGTTATGTTAACCTCTAGTATCATAAGTTAACAGCTCAATAAAAAGGGGCTCAATTGAACAATCTATACTCCAAGGAAGTGATCAGGGAAAAAAATTTCAGGGTACGACAGACAGAAGAATATCTTTTGAAGGATAAGTTCAATTTATCCTAAATTATTTATGATAAATCATTATTATCTTGGTAAACAAAGTTTAAAGCATGTACAACTTGGAAAAAAATAGAGCTATCGAAATATGTTTAAGGCGTGTGTAACATACTCTCTCAGCAAACAAGCTCTCTTTTATGTTAGTCTTGAATACTGCAAGTTGAAATTCCTCCTACAGAAGAGAAATTAAGTAAACCCATGAAATAGACAGGAAAAGAGTTGTTAATAATTTGATTTTAACTTTCACTAGTATATACTGATTTCACCTAAAAAAAAGTACAACCACCAATTTGTATGTAGAAGCATATGTGGAGTAACTCCGCCTATGTTTTACACAGCCGGTCCCAAGCCCGAAAAGGAGGAGGGTTGTGATAGGCTTGGCGAGCCAATGTAAAAATTCAGCCAACCTTATGAAAATGAAATCCAATATAGGCTTCATTTCTAGCCTACCCCAACTTGTTTGGGACAAAAGGCTTTGTTGTTGTTGTTGTTAGCATATGTGGAGTGCACTAAAAAGATAGGTCAGCTTAAAGGAAACTATTTAGTATTTGGGCAACGATAAGGTATCTTATCAAAACATTTTGCGAGCTCACCATGAACAGGAATGGTAGTTACAACAAGTGTGGGGCCGAGCCTTTGCTCAAATAGCAAATAAAATAAAAACATGATACATCAGTACATATACTAACCTTATTAATTAGGCCATCATCGACCACAACACTGCTAATCTATTTAAATAACTCATATAATGCCTCTATTTCACTTACACTAACTGCATAAATAAATGCACCTCTTCTGTTAGCAAAATCTTTCAAGAACTATTCCCTAATTTATCCAGAAAGGTTTATCACATAATAGCATGCATAAATAAGCGGACTCAAAATTTCAATTTTGTTTTTTCTTAACCATTTATCATGTGCCAAAACAGTTATGCTACATTAACCATCAGCCCAACTGGTGTAGACCAGTATGGTTCCACTTTAATTATATTGGTACTAACTATTATTGAAATCAATAATAGCAGGGGCATATTTGGTATCTGGATGGAGACAACTGCATGCGGCTACAAATGCAGAAAAACAGAGTAAAGAAAGAAGCCTCCGTGGAGAAAGGAAGGGAACATACAAGAGGTTCGGTCAGCCAAGACTTGGGGGTCGCCGAGGCCTTTACAGGGAGTCGAGCTGTCCAATCGCAAGCACATGAGAAGAAGCTGGCATAGCTGCTTGAGCCATTCCCGGCAATCCACCATTATATTGTCTGTCCTCTTTTGTCAAGTCAATACACTGGCAGTTTTTATGCTTCAACATCCATCATTAACCAAGAATAAACATAAATGCATGGATGTAAGTAGTAGTTGCATTTAAAGCATCTTTAAAATTGGTGTATCACTAGCTTGTGCAAGCCACGGAAATGTTTCATATGCATAATAGAAATAACCAATGGCCCCTCAAGCAATTGGATTTAAGTTCATTATTTCATTGACAGTACATTTCTTGTAAGAAATAATTACCACTTGTTCATTTATGAACAATATAAGATACAGTACTTTAACATGGAATGTATGCAAAAGTACAGTACAGTTGCACAGAATTTAGCATTTGTTTAGGTTTATAGCTAAAGAAACAACATTGAAAATGGTTTGAATGGGAAAATAGTAAAATACACAGGATTGGGTCTCCGCATGCGGAAGCATCCAGCAGATTTCAGGACAAATAGGATTTTGGTACAGAATGAATCGATGTGGTTTGTGAAGATAAAACAGCAATGAAGGAGAAACTTAGATAAAAGAATATAGTTGGGATGTGTAGGGGCATTGCAAAGATGTAATTGCAGGACAGGACACCCTCTCTGTGCGCACTGAGACCACGTTACACCTGATGAAGGAGATTAGTTTTTTTTTTTATTGTAAGGCTGAACATGAATGATAGACCAATCTTGTGTTAATTAATGGTATTCATCCTTGTAATTTATTTCTTTCTTCTTTCTTTATTACAGCACGGTGCGATCAATCACGCTACCAAAAAAACAAGCAAAGAAGAAAAGGGGAAAAAGAATAGGCCTACCTAATAAAATGAATAAAATTGTGGTCAAGTTGAAGGACAGAAGGCTTCTTTAAACGGGAGAAGGAAGGAGGGCAGACAGAGGTGGGATACTTATTGCGTTAGAGGCCTAGAGGGGAGGAGGAGTCTTATGGGAGGGAGAGTCCGGCGGCGGAGAGGAGGAAAGGAGGGAGATCTGCCACCAATACCATCGCGGAGGATCGGAGAAATGGAGAAATGGAGAGGAGCTGTCGAGCTGAAGCGGAGAGAGAGAGAAGCGAACGAACAAAGTAGTATTCAATTTCATCTCACCATTACAAATGGGCCCAGATGGCCCAGTGCGCATGGCCCAACCGCGTTCCTTCTTTCATATTTCTTTTCTAAGTTGGAAAAAGAAAAAAGAGTTCAGGTGCCAAAAAGAATGGTTGTTATATTAGAACAAAAGCGAAGGTTACAAGTGCAAATTCATTATTTTTATTGGGATTGGGATTGGGATTGGGAATAGCAATTCTCATTTCATTAAATTTCCTAATAACAACAATAAATCTCTCTCCCTTTTCTCACACTCTATCTCCTAATCTCTCCTCTCTCTCTCTCTGCGCCGCCGCCGCCGCTCATGGCCTCCGTCAACCGTTGGATCCGACCCGAGGTCTCTCTCAGTCGCTCCTTTTCCTCTCTCTCTCCCTCCCTCTCTCTCTCTCTCTCTCTCTATATATATATATATATATATATATGTTCGTCCCGTGTTTTAATTTATAGCGTTGTTTTCCTATGTGTGTGTCAGGTTTATCCACTGTTCGCGGCGGTGGGAGTGGCCGTAGGAATCTGCGGCTTTCAGCTGGTTCGGAACATCTCCATCAACCCCGAAGTCAGGTCATACCTAGATCTAATTCAATAATACATCAATATCGTTCCCTTTTATTGTTAGCTAGATCTGACTTACTTACATATAGATCAGATCTGGATCTGTGTTTTTACTGTTTTTTACTAGCTCTTCGTACAATCTAGGTTAGCTAATTCATCTTCTCTTTTCAATTTAAAATAGTCTGAAATGCTTGTTTAAGAGGCTACTGATTAACTTGTTAAGCAACTAATAAACAAACCTTTTGCTCCAACTTCATGGCCTAAATAACTTGTCATATTATCGTTGTTGAATTCGTCTAATGTTGATTTCGTCTGCACGTATTAATAGGAAAAATAAACTAACTAATACATACATCTAAGTCTAACCTTTCCAGCTAAGGACTGATTATTTATTTTAATCAACTAAAGTCAACTCATTGGTTCTGTGCTTGGACAATATGTAAAATTAAATTTTGCTTCTGACTTAGACAACACACATATCAAATTGCTCATTATTATTATTATTATTATTTGTGTGTACGAGTAATTATGCATTTTATCCAGCAAAACTCATCAGAAAACGTAAAAGACCAAAAGTATCAAACATGTATCATTTACTAGCTGCTAGTATTCAGGAACCTCAAAAGTCATAGGAACTTGGAATAATGAGTTTGTAATAAAGAGCAACCTCCTAAAGTCTTACAAAAAATGATTCGCTTCTCATTATGAATTAGGAAATCCACTGCAGCATTTTGGTCAAGATGCCCTTTTTTAGCCGGTTTAATAACTTTTCAAGTTGTTTGTACCGAGTGATATTACCATTTTGCATGCTCTTTAGGCTTTAGCAACTGCTTGGATATATATATATATATATATATATATATATATATATATATATTTAGGTGAACTGTAGTGGAACCGGCTAACAGAGGCACCTTTGCACTGAAAAAATGTGTAGGGTAAACAAAGAAGGGCGGGCTGCAGGAGTGCTGGAGAACTATGAAGAGGGGAAGAAGTATGCTGAGCATGGCCTCAGGCAGTTTGTGCGTAATAAATCTCCTGAAATCATGCCGTCACTCAACAAGTTCTTCGCCGATCCCAAGTGAGGTTGCTGCTGGGCTATGTGCCTTGCTGCTATAATAACAGGTTATTTATTTTTGAAAGGAATTATGAAACCTTTCGTTGTCTTTGACTCTGATTGATAATTGATAAACAGCTTGGTGTTTAATTTAATTAATTAAAGGCCAGTACTATGTACTCTTCTTCAGGAGAGAGACAGACTCCTTCCTGGTTCAGTTCCTCCTTTTATGTATGTCTGTACTATGTGCTCTTCTTTAAGAAGTTGGGTTTGTTATGAAATTGCGCTGGATTTGAATCATCATCTTATTATTAATTGCTCCTTCTGTTGATAGCAATAAAAGCTAAAAAAGAACCTACAATGTCAATAACGACGCTCATTGTATTCCTTGAAAAAACATCAGGCGGTAGCTTTGAAGAAACCATTACTCCTACAAAACCTGGGACCCGAAAATCTTGAACCAGAATCGTTAGAATGAATACTATAGACTCGGTTGCGGAATCATTAATCATTTAATATATGAGATAGCAAAGTCAAGCGTCCATTTGATTAATCAAAATATTTTATGGTGAGAAATATGTCTTTTGAAATAAATAAATATATTAATTGTTCAATGTTCAGTGTTCGGTGTTCTAGAACAAATAAAAAAATGGGCATAATCATTGTGCACAAATCTGGCCATGGGCACTCTCACCTGATATGTATTTTTTTCACCCTTTTCAAGAGAAGGCTAAAAATGTACATGCCGTGCTCAATATAACATCCACAAGTATTTACCAGTATTGTCGTGGTTAATGCGAGCATAGTTATTTTGGAAAGGGCACAATGTTTTGATCATTTTTTACCCTACACCAATGTTTGCGGATTCCGTTCAGTGTTCTAAAATTTATTTCACTTGCATTCTACACTGAGTTTCCACCCTTCTTACTTGTGAAGAAAGCTACTAATCTCACAAAACAACCACTAATTAAGTGCAAAAATAATATTTCTAATAAGAGAATCTTCCGGTCTCTGTTTTTCGCCCTTTTTTTTTTGTCTTGGTCTTATTGTGTCACTTTTTTTTGGTTTCTTATTTTGTCTTATTCTTTTTTTTTAATATTTTGTATTAATTATGATGCTATGATTAATGATCTTAATTTTAAGATTAAATTGCTAGAAATTAGGTTTCAAAATTTTGAGATCAAAGTTAATTTAGATAAATAAAAGGAATCAAAAGAAGCACATTTTTTGCTTTTAAATTTGTTAAGTTTGTTAAGGCATCAAATCATGACATTAAAATTGATTATGACAAGATGTATATTAATTAAGATCTACATGACAAAATCGGGTTTGGATTTGTAAAGGAACAAATTCTAAAATAGAAAAGCAACATAAGTTAATTGACAAACTTATTCAAGCTAAAAATCATGTCTATATGTATAACAAGAGATACACTAAGAAAATTAAGTTTACTAAATTATTTTGAAAAGCTGTGAGCGGATCTTAGCGGATAAATCTGGAGAGATGATAAGAACTCAGATTTTTGCAACTTTGGGATTGACGTTATAACGCCGATTTTGGCGTTATATCAGTATTCTTTGCTGAATTTTGGAAACTTGGCTAGAAATTTGATGTAATTTTGGAGTTTCCTTGCTATGCTTTTTGGACAATATAATTGGACTTTACTTTTGGGCTTAAATTATTCAAGTTTTGACGAAGTTTTAACTTAAAACTTGTACTATGATGTACATTTGATAACCATTGTTAGCATTCTAAATTTTAATAAAAAATGATAGAGTACTCCCTTATTTCTTGAGAAGCTTGACATTCGGATTTATGTGTATTTCTTCATCAAGATCTCCAATTAGCACATTCAACGTATCTTGTTTCTCTTCAGTTGTGCAATTCATTGTTCAACACTTCTTGAATGCTTCAGACTTCATTTCCTACAATCAATAAATAATTCACTTTTTCGACATGATTACTTGTATTGCATCAACATTAAAGTTAAATGGTATTATCACTATCCTAGATAATTTTCAATTTTAATACTTTATTCATTTAGCTCTTCCTAAATATTTGACAATTTCAATCCATGGGGATTCGTGCATTTAGGTTCTTATACCTTAAGTTTAGGAATTCAATCTACATTAAAAGTTGACAATTTCAATCCATGGGGGATTCGTGCATTTGACAATTTCAATCCTTGAAGAGATTGTCTCTTGTTGCAACACCAAGGCTAGCTCATCGGTTGTGCTTGTGCTCACAACAGTGTGAATGCCTTCATCTCTTTTTACACTACAAATATCAACATTAGAATCTACATCTATTAGTTCTGTTTCTATTGACATCGAGTCTTCATCGAAATGTCTCAAAAGAATTGTCCACATTTCAAAAGCATGACTTTTCATAAAACTTTTCGGCGATGTACTCATCAACAAAGTACAACAATACATTTATGGCATGGTGATTATCTCTATTTTTCTTCTTAAGAGTTTTCGGTAAGATAGTGGTGCATATTTCATAGGTTGGTGCATAGTTTTTATTTATGGTGTATCATACCTCAAGTATTTCTAGGTAGCTTTTCATTGACATTTTCTATATGAGAAATTTTACAATTTTGCTCAAATATTGAAGGTTCTTCTATACGACTTGGAAATATCATGTTGGACATTTACTTGTAACTAAGTAAATTCTTAATTAGCAAGTTCAACTTGCTCTGATATAACTTATTGAATCTTAGAGGGGGTGAATATAGTTTATTTTTAAAACCTATGGTTCTTTTTGCAAATAGGTGCACAATTCAACACTTGATGGTAGCTGAGTCTCAATTAATTTATAATAATTCAATTTGCACAAACAATCGGTTTGGCTTAATATAATTCTAATTTGCGAGTGTAAACAATTCAATTCTATACAATTAAGCTATAGCAATTCTTATCTCCTACAAACAATTATATAGGTATAAGTAGAAGAGTTAAGAAAAATCAAACAAAGCGTAGAACACGTGACATCGATATGTTAACAAAGTTCGACTATTGACGAACCTACGTCTCCGGAACTCCCGACCCCCAATGCAGTAACAAGGTCAAGCCGATATACTAATACCAAATATCCAACACAAGCTTGAATTTGATCTCTTTACACACAAAGGTAGAGAATCAAGCCAAATAAACAAGATAGCACAAAGGTTAAAAGAACAAATAGAGAAGATAGAAATTCTCTCCAATCTCTCACAATAATTTTGATTTAGTTTGAATAGAAAACTTTTTGCAATTTGGATTAAGGCTCAAAAGGTTTCAACAATGAAGGTATGGCAGCTGCTCAGAGGGAGAAAATGTATTGCTAAATTTGTTGTAGAAGAAAGGCAGCAATATCAATATATATAGTTTCCATATCAAACACAATTATGACATAAATCAATCTAGTGTTACAACGCTATGTATGCACAAAAGTTATCGTTATAACGCTAGTTTGAAATTTCGAAAGATTGTTTCCTATTTCAAACCCAAATTTCTCAAAAAAAAATATTCTAGCGTTATAACGCCAAATGTGGTGTTATAACGTATAGCTCAAGTAATTTTGGTACTTGACTAATTTTGGGTTTTTCTGTGGTCTGGCGTTATAACACTAAGTTTAGCGTTATAACGGGAAAATCTGGTGATTTTTGGATAATTAGAACTTAGTCAACTTTTGGTTTTCTGTAATATGACGTTATAACGGTAAGTGTAGCGTTATAAAGAATTAATCTGGTAGTTTTTGATTGTGCCTGATTCGAGGGTTCAAACAGTCCGGCGTTATAATGCTAGGGATGTCATTATAACGGCAGAGGCTGGTTTTTGAATTATTTGCTCTTTTGCATCTCAAATTTAAGTATTTTAGAGTTTTACAAATTAACCTAAATGATTCTTTATCTGAATCTTGATCTTTTGGACATGTTCTTGAATTTCTTCTTAATCATTTCTCGATTTGCTTGTCATTTTTGCTCAAAAGTCCCTACAAAATTCTCAAACATAACAAATAGTGAAATTCAAGTTTTGTTTTGCAAATTGACAAATACAAAGAAATTGTTAGTTACAACAGGATGTTCAAGTCTTGCATGCCACATACTAGTAGTAGTACGTGTATCAAGAAAGGCTTGAGGAGAATTAGGAGGAATCTTCATCTTGAAGCAATAAAGGCCATTGGAGCTAGATATTTGTAAGAGAGTGGTCTTGGTGTTGAGGTTTTTTATTGTGCAAAAAGAGAGAGTTAAGTTAATAGAAATAGATGGATTATCATGAGGCAATTTAGATAAACTAATAAGATTGATTAGTAGAGAAGTTTGGTATGTGGAACACATTTGTAAGATAAATATGATGATTTGATATTGTAAGAGAGGTAGAACTAATGTGAGAGATGGAGAGACCAATACAATTATCTATTTAAAGTTTATCGGGTCCATTGTAGGTAAAGAATGACGAAAGATTGCTAATGTCGCTTGTTACATGACTATTAGCATTCGAGTCAATAACCCAATTTATTGAATCTTGGGTTGGAGGAAGAGCTTGTACATTGTATGCCTTAAACCTTGGATTTGGCTTTCATTCATGATTCTTATTATATCTTTTATAGTACAATTTTGCACACTGACCTTGTCTAAAGCAGATTTGACAAAATTGTGCATAATTGAGAATTGTTACAATGGTCAGAAAAGGCCCAGACACAGATCCAACAGAATGTGGTGAAGGAATTGTGGAATTATTCGGCCTGGTACTAGCGTCAGAGAAATTGGGTCGGGTCTGAGAATTGTGGTTCAGATCTGCTGACTGTCAATAACGGGTGTTGCCTCCTCTACTCACGTAGTCCTAGAAACCTGTAGTTTGCGAAATGGCTTGATTCTGTAGCATAGCTTCGTGACTCAGCCGCAATCCTCGGAGATCAGAAAAGGAGAACTAATCATGGCATCTGGCAGTAGCTAAAGTTGCGACGATGGAATTGTATTCGGTTCCAAGGCCATTGATGGTTGCAGAGACAAAATCCTCTTCAAGGAGAGGAGATCCAATGAACGCTAATTCGTCAGCGATCCGACGAAAGTGTAGAAGATATTCGGAGCAAGAACGATCCTCTTTTTTGAGTTGTTTGAATCTGGCGCTTCAATTCGTGGAGTCTTTGTCCGAGAGGTTGATGAGAAGTAATCGTCGAGAGATTCTCATAAATCTTTGGTAGTTGTACTTGAAAGAACTGGAGCAAGAAGTGGTTCGGATAGAATCCATATCGGTAATCAAATGTTATATCTTTCATATCACGTTATCTCTACTGTACTTGATAACATTGTAAGAAAGAGTAATAAACTGTAAGATAAATGAGAGCTGTGTTGAAAAGCAAGATAATTAAGAAAAATATTAAGAAAAAGCATAATCATATCTCTTTAACTGCATCAGGAGATAAAGCAGCAAAAAGTTCTTCTTTTGCCCTCTCCAGTGCCATAGACAAGTTCTCTGGCTTCCTTCCACCAGCCTGTGCAAAATTGGGTTTGCCTCCGCCGCCACCACCACATAACTTCGCAATATTTCCTATGAATCTACCCGCTTGTATGCCCAGTTCGACCACCCCTGGGCTAAATGAAGCAACCAAGCTCACCTTGCCTTCATCTGGTATTGAACCCAAAACAATTGCAACAGGATCTTGCAAAGATTTGGTAAGGAACTCTGCTGCACTCCTCAGTGCATCGGGATCTGTGTCATCCATATTTTCAACCACAACCCTGTACAAGGAAAAGAACTATAATAATTATGACCCACAATGCTTCATGGTATATCTACTGACTACTGCATTGTTCTATTCAAATAGTCAACGAAAATCACACCAACATCTGGAAGTAACCCAAAAAATTCTCTAATGTTTGCACTAGGTACTAAGTTTGCAATATGCAAATGACACAAAACCACTAAACCTGGTGTCAGTAAAGAACTGGATATCAATATCAGGAACGGAGTAAGTATTTCAATTTGGAGTATGAAAAAAAAGATAAAGCTCATCACATATCAGGATGAAGTTATCAAATAGAGCTGGTGGGTATTATTTGCAAATGACATGATTTTTTTCTATAGCTTAAAATAAGGAGAAATACTGGGTATTTTGCCAAAGAAAAGTACTATGGATATAACTTACAAACCAATGAAAATTTTATTATACTGTAGCACTTAAAACTCTGACAACTTGACACCTTCCATTGGATGGATTGCTGTTCCATCTACAGTGGAAACAACCTGGGACAAGTAATTGCTCAAAACCCAGTACTTATGTACTCAAGATTCAAGAACGGAGAAATAAGGTAATACCTCATATTGGGTCCCACAACAAGAGCTTTGCTGGCAATATTGGATGCTCTAAGCACAGCAATTTTACTTTTCAAAGATGAAACCTCATTTCTTGTTGCTCGCAGTTCTTCCAGAACACTTTCTACTCTAGCATTCACATTCTCTGCTTTTACCTAAAAATAAAAGGCACAATCAAAGCAAGTTTATTAAGGCTTATCGTTTTCCTTTTCCTTTTGTTATTCTTCTTTTGTTATGAGAGAAATTAGAACTTCAAAAAAGAAAAAACTTGCAGACAAGTCTTTTTGTCGGTGCAGTGGTTTCAGGAATCATTCAATGACAAGGTATTATATTAAGTTATATCATTTGCAAATCAAAGCTAAAAAACAAAAATGGACCTTTAGCATGGTACATAGTTGTCTCATGTAGCTGTCACGCGAAGTAATATAATCAACGAAAACATCACCAGCCACAGCTTCTATTCGTCTGACACCAGAAGCTATACCCTGTTCACTAATTATTTTGAAGCCACGAATTTCAGAAGTATTACTGACATGGGTACCACCACAAAGTTCCATTGACACACCAGGGACCTCTACTACTCGGACCTGCAGGGTATCAGAGTTATATTCCATTAATGTTCAAATTTCATAGGTATGTATACAAGACTTTGTTACTGCTTAGATACCAGAATATTGGATATTTGGTACTGCTACTACATGATTTCCCAAATTTCCTTTTTAGTTTTGTAGGGTTAGCTTATTTTAAATAGCAGACGTACAGATGAACAGTAAGAGGAAATCTTTGCTAAATTAGTCTTCCACTGCAGAAGAGAAGACACAACTACATACCCTGGGTCTTTAATTGCAACCAAACAATATTTGCTAATTAGGCTTTTGTGTTCATTTCCGGATAGTTTTTTAGACTAGAAAATAAATTCTCATCAATGTAATGACAGTGGAAGTTCGATTAATTCAAGATCTGACCTGTTCACCATACTTTTCACCAAACATAGCGATGGCGCCTGCCTTCTTGGCATCTGCCAAGGCCATCACTTTTGTATTGAGATCCGCAGCCTTGCCGACCCAACAGTTTACTAACACCTCGATTTCTGTGATCTCATTTTCAGTGAGCGGACGGTGGAAATTAAAATCAAACCTTAGTCGATCAAATGAGACCAACGAGCCAGCCTGTGATGTCTCTGGACCTGTAACAGCTTTAAGTGCAGATTGTAAAAGATGTGTCGCAGTATGATGTACCTAGACAATCCAAAGAATACTTAAATTAACATAATGACTAGTGAGATTTTCTTTATGACTTTCAAGTAACGTTTCCTCCAATGGTACCACTCTAAGCTGACATTCAGTCCATGTTAGGTTCCTCCTGACTCAACTGACAGATTATGTAAATAGTTGAAGAACTTTACTATGTACAAACTTGTGAAATTTTTCTATGTCAGGTCACTCCTCGAAACCATCTCTAATTAAAAATAAAAAAACGAATGCAGAATCAAGTACCTCATACCTTTGCTCTCTGTCTCAACTTGGCATCAACTGAAGCATCAATCTCTCTACCCACCTCTAACAACCCCTCTTTTAGCATTCCTTTGTGCACAAAAATATTGCCAAGGGATTTCTGCACATCCTTTATCTCCACAATTGTTTTTGAATTTCCATTGCCATCTCCTAAGGAGTACAGCAGCCCATTATCTCCCACCTGACCGCCTGACTCAGCATAGAACGGGGTTCGGTCCAACAGCACCTCCACCTCAGTTCCTTCGGAAACATGCCGTACTGGGTTCCCATTAACCAAAATACCCTTCACTACCGCTCTGACAGACAGGGAATCATACCCCAAAAACTCGGTGTCAGGTATCCCATCAGCAATTTCCATTTCATTACCAACCGAAAGTTTCACCACATTGTGAGCTGCCTGAGACTGTTTTCTTTGGTTGTCCATTTCTACTTCAAATTCTTTCATGTTTACCATAACACCTCTCTCACTCGCTATCTCAGCAGTTATCTCCACAGGGAAACCATACGTGTCATACAAGAGAAAAGCATCTTTTCCAGACAAACAAGGTTTTTCTTGGGTCAAGGCATCGGCTAAGAACTGTTCTAAGAGCTTCTCACCTCTCTCTAGGGTTTGAACAAACCGCAACTCTTCTCTCTTCAACTCCTCAACAATTGCATTTTTTCTCAGAGAAACATCCGGGTCAATTTCAATACTTAGACCAATCACCGTTTCAGCAAGTACAGGTGTGAAAGCCCCATCAAAGCTACCCTGGCCACCTCCTTGTATACCAACCAACCGACCAGTACGAACAACTCTTCTTATAAGCCTCCTGACCACGTAACCTCGACCTATATTTGATGGCATAACCCCATCTGATATCAGATAAACAACTGCACGCATGTGATCCCCAATAACCTGTACAATAGAGCAATTTGTTTTTTTCTTTAGAGTAAATATGATACAGCAAGTTGAAACTTACAAGAAAGAGGTGCTTTCTCGTGTTAACTCTTGCAAACAGAAAATAGCACAAACCAAAATTCCACATACTCACTTTATGATAAGATGGAAAACAAAGGGATAACGAGAACATCTATTGTTCTTTGAGGTAAATGAGAATATATTAACAGCATAATAGTCGATATTTCTCTTTTCAACCAACAGATTATTTTTCTATGTAACACAACAATGATGCATATGGTATTGTTTTTGTTTTCAAACAACAATCATTAACTAACAAGTTTGAATATCACTTACTTTCAGATTAGTCTTTGTAGTGTCATTTGCTTCAGAATATGAGATGGATGCCATGCGAGCTGCCCTCTCTATAATTGGGAAAATTAGGTCCGTCTCATAGTTATTAGGAACCTACAATTGAAAATGTAATACTTCAAAGATGCAAATAAATAATGCATGTTAAAAGGAAAACAGTTATATACATACTCTGCAAAGGAAGGTTTGTTGGCAGACAAAGGAAGAGTAACAGTGGTAATGTTCTTGTTTTTTTTCTTTTTATTGGATAACTATGTCCTTGGGCGCGGAATCTTTTTTTTTCTATATTTTTTTATATTTGCAAGGTTTACGCAGGTATCCATGATATTTTCTCATTTTAATCATGAAGGTGGTATTTTCAAACTGTGCAGGTCTACACATTAAATTAAACCACTTTTAAAGGTGAGAATAAGTAGCACATTACATTTTGAAGGATCTGTGCCATGCGTTCAAGCCCCATTCCTGTATCTATGTTTTTCTGTTTCAAGGGCTCCAGAGAGCCGTCCTCCCTTTTGTTATATTGCATAAATACAAGGTTATAGAACTCGATAAATCTACTATCGTCTCCTAAATCCTGCATATAACTATAGCTCTACATCAATAAATGAAGTATGAAAAAAATGTCAATAGGAACAGCTCAGGTTGATCGTGATAGAGGGGCATAAAAAAGCTAGAAAGGTGCTTTAGTTAGAAAAGCAAGTATGCCTTGCAGAACGGACCAGGATGACTCAGCATGATTGGGTTGCATAACCATATTTGGTAGCACCAATCAGGCCTTGCCTAGGTATGTACCCTGTAATACAGCATTTGTACTAAACTGACCACCAATAGATAACTTATGCTTCATTTTACCGTCTCATTTATATTCTAATGTGTTCTACATAAATAGAGGGTTGATTTAGGTCGGGCCATTAGAGTTGTGTAATTTAGGCTCATGGCCGCAATAGTGGGTCAAATTCGGCTCAAATGGCCTCATTCAGGGCAAGCTAAATTGAATAATTAGAAACAAATTATAAATTTGTTGATCTATCACGGTGCAACTGTGACAGAAACAGATTTTGGCTGCAGTGAAAAAGCTACAAAATGATTCTTAAATGATATCAAATTCAAACCTAAGGGATGAAAAAAAGGAAATGAAATACATACAGCATCAGAAGAGCCCCTCTCAGGATGAAAATCATAATATATCTCAGAGCAGGGCCCACAGGGACCTGTTACACCACTATTCCAAAAGTTGTCCTCCTCTCCCATTCTCTTTATTCTTTCCTCAGGCACGCCAACCTTACAGTGGTTCATGATACAGATTTCATAAATGTTAGGGTAGAAGTATAAGGATCGAATCTCATGTCAAAAGAAGTAATAACAGCCGCAGAAAAAAGATTATTATACAGTAATTTACGAGGTTATCTATACCTCATTGCGCCATATAGAGAATGCTTCATCGTCATCTTGAAAAACACTAATCCACAGTTTCTCAGGAGGTAGCCCAAATCTACAACAAAAGACGGCAGGCCATTATGTACAACTAAGAATACAATTTTCAATAGGATCTTAAAGTACAAAGCAAAAGAAACATGTCAGGTAATATAAAGCAAACAATATGTGCTCCGAAAAGGTCAACTACATGTACCACGATTAAATAGCTCAAATTTACCAATAAAGTTTTAGCCATACTCCTTAGTTGTAAGCTCCCAAGCCCATAAAATTGCCTCCTTTTTGAAATAGTCACCAAAGCTGAAGTTACCAAGCATCTCAAAGAATGTATGATGTCGAGCAGTCCTTCCTACATTTTCGATATCATTCGTCCTCATGCATTTTTGAGAAGTCGTAGCGCATGGTACTTTTCTCGGTTGCTGACAAATTTGGGTGAATTAATTTAAAATAGGTCTGAGAAGACATTGCATTAAAAAATATAGACGAATTTAGAGGTCTGACAAAATTTGTCACTCTTCTCCAAGTAAATCAGCAGAACCCGATATGAGATTTCGGAATCAAGTTAAGAACCGAAAGCCAACCTGGACCTAAGTACCTAACCCACAAGGCACTAACCAAAAGTTGGAATACAAGATAGCATAGAGTGATCCGAAAAGACAAGCCAAGTACGACTTAAAACAAATTAAAATGTAACAATGAATGGTCTAAAACGTGGGACCTGAGATAGACAGCAGGACCATAAATTAGGTTAATTAACGTGTATGTAGACTAAGACCTGACATCAACCCAGAACTGAAATGGCCAGACTCATAGACCTGAGACTCGGAGATGAGCTGCCGATTTTGCTGCCTATAGTACCAGCCAAGGTCAGCATGGTGCCCAACTACAAGAAAGAACTGCTGCTACTTGAGTAATTATGGTTTCGAGAAAGAAAGAAAAACAAAAACAAAACAAAATAAAATAAAACAAAGGAATGTGGCTTATAAGCATTAAGCACCACCAAAGCAAACATCACGATTCACTCACGATAAATAAAACATGAGTCAAACATACCTTCCCTAGAAATATAGGTTTGAACTGAAGCATCCCTGCAATTGTCAAAAGAACTGTTGGGTCATCTGGCACAAGTGATGAGCTAGGAAGAATCTTGTGACCTCTGAATGCAAAAAAATTGAGGAATCGCCGGCGAATTGCATCACCACTGACTGGACTGTCCTTTGAAGTGCTATTTGGGTTTTCTGGAGTGACAGGTTGAGCTGAAGCTGAAGAATTGGCAGAAGAAGTCCATGTTAGAAAGCAAAGAAATCAGAGATTCGGATTGATAGTAGGTTGGATATAGAATGGATGGATCATGAATCATGAATCATGAATCATGATAATGATAATGATAATGATAGGATGGAAAAATAGGTAGGAAAGTGATGAAAAGATCCTTGAGATGTGGGATGGTCGTAACTAAGCCTCTTGAGTGCTGAGCATGTGGTGTGGGAGAAATTAAAGACAGAAACCTGAAGAATTAGATACTCGGAGAAGAGATTTTCTTGTGCTGACGCGGATGCAACCGCAACCTCGAAGGGAAGTGGGGAGGGCGGAGATGGTCGGCCGCCGATGGGAGGAGGAGGAGGAGGCGGAGGAGGAGAGGAGGAGGGGGAGGGGGAGGGGGAGGGGGAGGTGCAGCCTCTCCATTTGCGCGCGCGCCAGTTGTTCGCTGTTTTGCTCCGCTCGCGCTAATGAATGTGCGTTGCGTTATCCTCTTAATTCTGAACCAACCACAACCAGGAATCCAGCATGCCAGGATGCCTTATCCTCTTAATTGTCAACTGGCATTGGAATTTGGTCAACTTATTTCTCAGTCGAAGAATTCCTTGATTATTTTTTTATTATTTAAACTCCTCTTATATTAAAATCTAAGCTCAGCGCTCAATTCTTCGCTGGAGTTTGAATCCACGAGTCCACAACACATATGATATGCGCATCTTCACTAACAAATAACAATTCATCATTCATGCATGGGGAAAATCCAAATCCTTGCTTAGTTGACAGCATTTTTTGTTAGCCATTTGCATAAAACCTGCAAGGCTGGAAGCCTGGAACCAACTCTTGTTAACAGTCCAATACAGAAACCCAGACACTGAAATAGGCGAATCTATGCCCATCCCCGGCACCGCTTTATTTTACAAGTCACATGATCACAATCACCAATCGTTGACAACACCTCAACGGAATAGCTTAATCTAAAATTTCTGTTACATTCTAATTGTCCTACTCCTACACGAAATTATAAAAAAAACATAACAATAATTACTTAACACTACATCTACTACTGAAGATCAGATCATGTCATCACAAGAACGAAAAAATAAAATAAAACAAGCCATCATTTATTTCCGTTTAAGCACTCATCAAAGAAAAGAAGTCGAATGCCTCCATGAATTCCAAGCCTCCACAAAGTGAGTAAAAAGCTCACTCAATGCTATAAAAAAGATAATAATAAATTCAAACGATTAGATATGTTCATTTAGACATTTTATCATGCTGCACATCAAATTTTCAGTTGCAAGCAAGTGTCCACAAGTCTCCCTATATTTTTGTCATATTTACCAATCTTAACATCAGTAACCACAAATCATTTCTTGCACCTAAGAAACAACATATAAGCTACAATGTTGAGAAGCTTTGAATCTGGTGCAGATCATTATCTCATTTAAACGGTATAAATAGCTTCCATCAAATTTTAGCACTTTACCAGAAAAAAAAAACATCAACCAAATTTAAAACATGCCATAAATGAAGTAAAACACATTGATTTTCCAAGGTTGGCTGCACTACACCTATGGTTTTCATTCAATGATTACAAGCGGTATGTAGATCTTGTTGCCCCAAATGCTAGCAATATCAGTACCAATCTAACTTACAGAAACTATACAAGTTTAAATGTATTAATTAACCAATATTCAACCCAACTAACCTTGGTTATGGTACTGCGGCCTGAAAGCTGTGGCCATCCTCTCCCAGTCACTAACCTTCTCACTCTCCCCTCCCTTCTGTACCGCGACATGTTCTCTCCTAACCGCGACAGGTTGAAATGGACCAAAGACAAACCCACTTTTCGGACCCTGTATCAGTTGTTGTGCCGTCCTGTTGCACTCTGCCAGGTCAGCAGCTGATGTTGCAGCCCTGCCCCTGCTATCGTCTCCAAAAGAGCCCAAGTTGGCCCTCTTTGATTCCACATTGGTTAGCTCAGTACCAAATGATCTTTTTTTTGGGTACTTGGCAAGTGGAACTGTTGGAACTGGAGCTCCTGTGTCTGAGTTTTGCCTCCCCTCTAAGCCTAGCCACCGAAAGGCAGGTTTTCTAGTCTCTGCATGGTGTGTCTGAAATAGAAACTTTTAAATTAATAACTTAGCATCCAATGATTTTGTATCCAAGAAACAATGGTATTAGATCAATAGTGATTATGCAATTGAATTTATGTTAAGAATGAAGGGGGAAATCTTTTAGACATGCCTTTTCTATAAGATTCATGGAAGATAGAACGTTTGCAATATCATACAACCTCCTGACTTTGGCTGCAGTATTTAGAAATAGAGAAAACCAATTAGTATTTATGAACTAAAAAGAAGAATATGTATAGAATAAGAAGAGAAATTTGTAAGATAAAAGAAAAGGTGATAGAAGTTCTCCTATTGACAGAATCAAGAAAGCCAAAGTTGGTATTTATGAAGTTAAATAAGAATATTATAGAAAAGGAAGGGATAGTAAAGGGACAAAGTGTAGTACTTCTCATATTGACAACATCATGTGCATCTCCAAGGAGTATTTTCGCAGCCTCATCTAGGGATATTGTATCAGCCTAAACAAAATGTGCAACAAATAAAAAAATAAGGAACATTGTAAAAATTCAGAAGAGTAATTATTTGCTAATCTTTGAAACATGATAAACTGGATAATAAGATGTTTATACTTCTTATGCTATGTCAAAAGAAAACATTGGTTATTTCAGGTCTCAGTTGGTCTGGTAAAAAGGATTGGAGCATCCAAGGTAGAGTTATGGAGTGTTAAGTTGCTCAGTTTGTTTGATGTGTTGGTATGTATTTCATGAATTTCACAAATAAACAGAACTAATTGTTTGCAGGTTCTCTATGTTTTGGGAATAAATAAGAACTTTTGTTTATCATCTTTAGTTAGGATTGCATTGACCAACCAATCTCCCACCCAGATTTGTGGCAAGTGAATGAGCTTTATCATCAGTCCCATCATTTTTTAAGACATCAAAAAGCATAAATTTTCCTAAAATAAACAAAATTTGAGGCTTATAACTTACACTTGTTGTGATGAAAAGCTTGACAAAGTTCTGAGTAAGGAGGCCAAGGGACTTTTCTCTCCTCTGATCTGAAGCTGAAAAACAAAAAGAATTTATCTTCACAACTAATTTGTTGAAAATGAAAAAAATATAACACATAGTATCAACTCAGAAGAGATTAGGTACAAACAAAATCGAGAAGCAATACCAGGTTTTGGTACAGAGCCAACACTATTGATGGTAGCTGAATCAAGAACATTGGTCCCTTTCTCACCCTCGAAATCTGTGCACTGATTAGCTGACTCGTCTTCTTCTTCTTCCAAAGCCTTTATAATAGATTAACATTTAGACCAAGAAATTTAAATCAAGTATTAAAACTTATAAGGCTGTTTCCAAGCTGGAGTCCATGCTTCATAGCTTTGGTTTTGATGACCAGCAAAATATATAGTCCTTATTTTTCATTTAAATTTTTCACTGAATTTTATAACATTGTAATTCAATGCAGATATGAACTGTAACTTTGGCTAGGAAAATGCTTGGCAAAAGAAGTGCACATGAATATGAACAACTAGAGGCATAAATAGAAAACCAAAATAGAGAGAGAATAGAAAACTTACTTGAATAGGTGGGTCCTGTACATTTTGTAAAAGAGGATCCTGTGATGCACTATCCTGGTGACAGCAGCAGAATAACATTTTATAACATTTTATCACATTTTAATCTAAAAAAGCTAGATGCCAAATATTATGGTTTAACTAACTTTTTTCGAATGGAAAGGAAACTAGGCACAGACCTTGAGATCTTGCAAGGCTTTTGGAATTCCAGAAAAGCCAATCCAGGAATATTGATTCTTGCCCTTTCTTACAAGAACCTAAGAGAAAACAATTGCAATGGTGATGATATAAATCTCTGGAAAATGATGTAAATCAAACAGCCCTGAACTTTTGTGTGTTACGTATAGACCCCTGTAATTTGAAACTTCACACATTTTCTATACATCTTATAAAATCAGGCAGAATTGTGTTGATGTTCCAAGATATTTACAAACATACATATACAGTAAAAGAAACCCAAAAGGAGAAGAGAGATGGAGAGATGGGGAGATGGAGATGAGAAAAGAAAGCAAGATCTGACCCCAACGCTCTCAAGGACATTAACAATATCATAGATCCGCCTCCTCTCGACACCCAGCCGCCTCGCCGCATCGTCGAGTCCAATTGCATCTACATTGTCTCTGTTGTAAAGGGCCACAAAACTACAAAACCCCACACCCACACACAGGTACGAGCACGCACATGCAGAAGGAAGTCAGAAATAAATTACAAAAAGATCTAGACAAATGAAAGAAGAAAAAAGCAAGTTAGAGAAGTGGAGGAGTTACTTGGAGCACAAGAGGCCTAAGGATTTCTGCTTCCGGCTGTAGGCAAGGTGGCGGCAAGCTGAATCGGCAAATGCAGGGTGGAGAGGTGAAGAAGTCATATTTGGCGACTAGGACTAGGGTTTCTTGATTGGGTTTTGGCCTGGGAGAAGGATTGAACGGAATCTGAGAAGAGAAAGGGATAAATAGGAGAGAATGCGGGTTCGATTTGAGAGGGAGATTTGCAGATCTGAGCGCAAAAGGTAGAAATAGTAGCGTAGGAAGAAAAAAAAGAGAGGGAAACGAGACCGTTGAAAGAATGAGAAATGAGAGATTGAGAAATTGAGAGGGAGGTCTCGGCGAGGGTTGGCGGTAGGTACTGCGGTAGGAATAGGAATACTGGCTTACTGGATTAGGGTCGACAAAGAAGTGCGATTTGTCAATTCGAAATTTGGAACAAAGGCGCGCGGCGCAGGTAATTTCCGGACCATAATGCCCCTCCATCTCTATTTAATTTAATGCGAGAGGGAGGGCTTTTCTGGTCATTTCGTATCTCACGTGGCACGTGGTCTGCGCAGCGCAGCGCAGGCGCAGCACCTCTCTTCTTTCCCTTCTCCTCTCCAGGCCTCCACCAACTACTGCCACTGCGCTGCGCTCCTCCCACCGTCTCACGACAATCCTGTGCGTTCATTCCGTATTCAACGGTAGATTCGCATCTTCCCGTTCCCTAGGTGCTGGAGAGGACCCAACCTAGATATGTGCAGTGGCGCGGAGCACGTGACCGAAAGGCGTTCTTTGCCCGCCAAAATCATTTTCCAGCTTCTCTCTCATTTGATTTCCGCCATTTTTCTATTTTCTTTATATATATATATATATAATGAGGAGGGTTATACTGCATCCTTCATTTTGTGCTCCTAACCTACTCCCCTATCTTAACCGTATATTTTATTATAGAGAGTGGACCAGATTTTTTCTCCCTGAGACTCTTCATTTCCAAAAAAAGCGCTTAATGGTGCTCATTTCCCTCTACTGCCACTCTCCAGTTTGAAACAAAAAATGACAGCTAATCGTGACTCTCTATCTCCTCCGCGTGATATCGTCGCGATTGACTCCCCAAGTATAGAGTCTCCTCATACTTCACCACCGATCATGATTTCAAGTTCCTTCGAGCCTTCACTGCCAGCATCTCCGTTCTTTGATGTAATCATATTTCCCTATTTAAAAATTATTGCTTTTAATTCGTAAATTGTACTGGGTTCAAAAGGGAGAATCATGCTCCTCATTTTATGCAAACCTGTTTATAATCGTAAATTTTATTTCTTTGATGAAAGAATTGCAAACTCCTCAATCTTTTTTGCACAGCACACTTAATTTACTCATCAGTTTAATGCATCAACTGATGTACCATTGTATAGAACGATTCGGTGGGCCTTTTTGTGCATCTACCAGCCAACTTCATAACATAGATTTTATCAAAAAAAAAACTTCATAACATAGAAAATACACATATGATCTTTTTGTGCACAGTCTGCTAACGTCAAGGGGATGTGACAATTTCAAGAGTATTTCTAGTCAATAAATTGTTTAATATGCTTTATTCTATAATTTTGTATTTGTCAGGAAATAATTCGGCAAGTATGAGAGCTTATTCTCTCAACCATTTAATATGCTTTACTATACCAAAACTAATTAATAGAAGTGCAGATACAAAGCAATTAATTTTGCCAACATCAATAGCACTAATTCTGGTTTTATAATATAAGCTTGATATGATCTCACTAAACAATTATCTTACAGGATGATGATTCTATGGATGATGAGATGGAGACAAATATATCTCTTGAAGATAATACAAATAAGGATGTGTCTACATTCAAGAGAAGTGGTGATGCTTTTGTTCTAAGGGAAGGTATGGAGTTTGCGTCACTTGAAGAGTTTGAAAGTTTTTATCACAATGTTGCCCTTTCAGAGGGGTATACGGTACGGATAAGGAGGACCACTAATTTTCCACATAGTGATAAAATTCGCTACCGTCAATATGTATGCTCTTGTGCTGGTTTTTGTGAAGAGAAACAATCAAATGATAAAATTGATTTTGATAAAAAAAAAAGGAAGGGTAGAAGAACCTCAACTCATAGAAGTGGATGTCGGGTAAATACAAGTGTGTCAAACAAAAAT
The DNA here is from genome assembly GCA_964058865.1 of Eleocharis quinqueflora. Lineage (NCBI taxonomy): Eukaryota > Viridiplantae > Streptophyta > Magnoliopsida > Poales > Cyperaceae > Eleocharis > Eleocharis quinqueflora. The sequence goes on from CAXKVX010001098.1 coordinate 277,908, forward strand.
GGTATTTGGAAAGTGGGAAGGATTAATAAGGACCACAATCATCTTTTGGTTAGTCCAAATAGTCGGATCCACTTAAAAAAACCTGGGGGGATGCCAAATGTGGCAAAGAATCTAGTGGAAATGTTTAGCGAAACTGACCTTCCTATTGGTAAAGTATCGGATATTGTTAATTGTGATGCTAGCATAAATGTTTCTCAAAGAGAGTGTTGGAATCATAGAGTTTCTCTTAGGAGGAAGAATTTGGTTAGCGGAGATGCAAGGGCTGTGTTGCAATATTGTATTGATAAGCGAGCACAAGATCCAAACTTCATTTACCAAATCCAAACTGATGAAGAGGATAGAATGGTAAATTTTTTTTGGATAGATTCGACCGCTCGTCAATACTATGAGCGGTATGGCGATGTTTTGGTGTTTGATACAACATACAAAACTAATAAGTATGGTTTGCCTTTGGGAAATTTTGTTGGTGTCAATAATCATGCATAATCCATCATGTTTGGTTTTGCCTTATTCCAAAATGAGCAAGAAGAAACATTTGTATGGTTATTTGAGACTTGGCTACATGCGGTGGGTGGTAAGTTACCGGTATCAATCCTTACAGATCAAGATCGTGCAATTCAAAATGCAATTAGAAAGGTTTTTCCGACCGTTTCCCACAGATTTTGCCTTTGGCACATCATGAATAAATTTCCAGAAAAATACGGTTGCCTTTACAAGGAAAACTCACCATTTTCTCGAGATATGAAGAATGGTTTGTATAATTCAATCACTACCGAACAATTTGATGATACATGGAAGAAGATTATGGAAGATTACAAGCTTACAGAAGATGAGTGGTTAAATAAGTTGTTTAATATTCGACAATCATGGGTTCCCGTATACAACCGTACAATATTTTATGCCGGTATGAATACTACTCAAAGGTGTGAGAGCATACATTCTTTTTTTGATTCATTTCTTAACAAGGAACCACCTTGCAAGAATTTGTGATCAAGTATGAGCATGCTCTTGAGCGTCGCTATAGGGCCGAGCATGAAGAGCGGTTTGCTTCGATATACAAAAATCCAATTTTAAAGTTCAATTCTCTACTTGAACAACAAGCCGCTAATGTGTACACAAGAAGTATGTTTAAGGATTTCCAAGATGAGCTCATAAAAAGCATTAATTTACAGAAAGAGAAGTTGGAGAAAAGTGGGTCATCAAGGAAGTACAACGTATCAAATTTTCAATGTCCTTATGAGGCATTTGTTGTAACAGTGGATGTGGTGTCGAGAGAGGCTTCTTGTCAATGTCACTTGTTTGAATTCAAAGGTATCTTGTGTCGCCACATATTACCAATTTTTAGCAAAAAAGATATTACAATAATTCCTCCGAACTATATCTTACCACGGTGGACCAAGAAGGCAGGAGAAGGTATCTCTTTTCCTCTTTTTAAGAAGGATAGAGACAAATTTGAAATGGTTCGTGATTTAAAATTTAATAGCTTGATGAGCCAGTTGAGATCACATTTGCACGTGAGTACCAATGCTTTTGATATCATAATAGAGGCCTTAGATGAGGCACTGAAGAGGGTTTTAAGCATAGAGGAAAATCAAGAAAGGAACAAAGGTGCAACAACGGAAGCCTCTGATCGTGTTGAAAATATTGTTGAACATCCATCAATTGCTGATCCTCTCATTGCAAAAACAAAAGGTCGTAAAAAAGATGTTCAAGAGTCTAAAAATGGACGCTTTAGGAGCGGGTTTGAAGTACGCATGGAGAACTCGAAAAAGGCAAAGCGACAATGCAAAAATTGTGGTCAATACGGACACTACTCTTCAACTTGTGCTCGAAAAAGATGTGAGGCCTCTTGTACTTAGATTGAAGGTGCAGGGGCATTTTGATAGATAGAGCTCTCTCTTTTTGTATAGAACTTAGATTGCTCTTTTTTGGTATATATATATGCTAATGTGCTCTTTTTCTGTGAAGTGGTTTGGTTCAGATATATACCTATTATGTTATTCTAATATGTTAAACTCTAATTATATATGATGGTAATCATCTCTTTTATCATGTATTTTTTGCTCTAGTATGTATATTGATTATTACAATCTTGTATTTTTGTGAAGCGTATGCATCTAATGCTTACTGGTACAACATAAGATTGAAACTGTTGGCAAGAACTACTTGGCAAATAAGATTAATTGAGAAATGGAAGAGAGCAGCCTCTCTGTTTCCAGTTTGTAGTCGGCACAAAACAGTTCAGCAGGGAAAGTTTGACCATTGAATAACTCTTTTCACACTTGCTCATATTAGTAATTTGAGTTTATACAACACAGTCCAGTGCACTTCTGAATCATGATTATTGAACCCTTACACAATGAATATTGAACCCTAAACCCTTGTTATCACAGTCCAGTGCACTTCTTTTCACACTCTTTTCACACTTGTTATCACAGTCCAATGCACTTCAATAAAATAAAATAACAACGACATATCCAGTTTTACAAATATGATTATTGAACCCCTACACAATGAATAAAACAACAAAGCAAAAATGTTCATAAGCTGAATTTTTTTTATTCAGCAACGCTCTTTGATACGATCTCAGACCATTGGAAGAGACGTGACAGTTTTATCTACCTCTGAATCATGCATCTATTTTATCTGCGCAAAAAAAAACAAGATATGAAATTTAAGCATACAAAAAACTTTAAAGAAATAACAAGAAAACAAATACTAGGAGTTAAGTCATGTTGAAATTTCAGCAGTCGATGCCTAACATTACCATTACTAAGATACGAATTCTCCTCAATATTATTGTACTAAACCATACTAAACCCAATTCAAAATTAAGCTTCAATCTTTTTTGCACAGCACACTTAATTTACTCATCAGTTTAATGCATCAACTGATGTACCATTGTATAGAACGATTCGGTGGGCCTTTTTGTGCATCTACCAGCCAACTTCATAACATAGATTTTATCAAAAAAAAAACTTCATAACATAGAAAATACACATATGATCTTTTTGTGCACAGTCTGCTAACGTCAAGGGGATGTGACAATTTCAAGAGTATTTCTAGTAAATAAATTGTTTTTAATATGCTTTATTCTATAATTTTGTATTTGTCCGGAAATAATTCGGCAAAAAAATTGAAAAATAAACAAAAGAAATTGCTTGTACGTACCTATATCCTAGGATAGAAGGGGGCCAGAGGGAAGCCTTTCTGGTTTCTCGTTCGCAGGGGAGGGATCACTTCTGCTTCGAACAGTCCGACAACGCGCCACCAGCACTCACTTCGGGTTTCGTCAGATGGCGCGAGCTCAATCGACACAGAGGGAGAGAGGGCGCAGTGGGAAATATTGTGTGCTAGAGGGAGAGGGCAAAGAAGGGGTCGTTCTTCTCTGTCGCATAGGGAGGTCGGGGTCGGGGGGCACATAATAGAGCAAAAGGGTGGAGAGGAGAGGGAAATGGAGACGGAGTAGCAGTAACTGGAGAGCAATTAGGGGGTGTTTTTCTTTGATCCAGCGCTCTAATCCGCACGAATCTTAACACGGATCCGAAAGTTGAAATATAGGAGTAAGTTAGGAGCACAAAATGAAGGGTGCAGTATAACCCTCCTCATATATAATATTAATATATTATTATATATGATACATATATATTTGACAGCTGTCACAAATCAAGTTAACATCATCATCGTCAATTCATCATTAAAGAAAAGAGGAATGCTTTTAGCCTTTTATACACTCGGGCAGGAAATTTGAATTTTAGTAAAATTATCTTTCATTATAGAATAAGAAATAACACATAGGGTCCGTTTGGCACTCCAAGGAATAGCCTATTCTTTGAAATAGATTTGCTATTCCAAAAATTGAAAGTGCCAAACACGATTTAGTATTTTGGAATAGAGTTGGTTTTAGCTGATCCGCTATACCCCTATATGGTGGTATAGCCGGTTTAGCAATTGTGGAATAAACATCGGTTTAGTGTTAGTGTATTTTAATAGCCGGTTTACTATTATTATTATTCATTAGTGTTATTAATATATTATTATAATATTTATTGTTATTATTATATTATTATTATAATATTATTATATTATTATTATGAGCATGGCTAAAATAATATGCATAGTACACTCCATTTTGTACTATGCATATAGATATAGGTCATTAAATTGAGATTTAAGTTGCTCAATAAATTCTTCATATGAAAATATTGTAGGAAATTAAATTTCGTGATTTTTAGAGCTTTCTAGCTATTTTTTAAATATTTTTTAGAAACAGTCCGGATTTAATACTACAAAAGTGTCATTTCTGGGCTGTTTTTAAAAAATATTTAAAAAATAGCAAGAAAGCTCTAAAAATCACGAAATTTTATTTCCTACAATATTTTCATATGAAGAATTTATTGAGCAACTTAAATATCAATTTAATGAACAAATTAAATAGAAATGACCCCATAGTACGTTATGTGGTGTACTATGCATATTATTTTAGCCATGCTCTATTATTATATTATTATATTATTATAATATTTATTGTTATTATTAAATTATTATATTATTATAATAATATTAGTATTATATTTAATTTTATAATTATAATATTATTACACTATAATAATATTTTTATATTTTTATAATGATATTATTATAATATTATTATTATTATTATAATATAATAATAATATAATAATATTATTATATTTATTATTATTATTAAATTATAATAATATTATTATAATATTATAATAATATAATTATTATATTATTATAATATTATAATATTATTATATTATTATATTTATTGTTATTATTATTTTATAATAATATAATAATATTATTATAATAATTATTTTTATAATATAATTATTATATTATTATATATTATTATATTTTTATATTATTATAATATTATTATTACACTATAATAATATTATTATATTTTTATAGTGATATTATTATAATATTATTATATTATTATATTTATCGTTATAATATTATTATATTTATTATTATTATAATATTAATATTAATAATATTATTATTACAATAATATTATAATAATATAATATTATAATATTATTATAATAATATAATATTATAATATTATTATTATAATATTATTATTTTATAATAATATAATTATTTTATAATAATATAATTATTTTATAATAATATAATTATTTTATAATAATATAATTATTTTATAATAATATAATTATTTTATAATAATATAATTATTTTATAATAATATAATTATATTATTACAATATTATTATATTATTATATTTATTGTTATTATTATTTTATAATAATATAATAATATTGTAATAATATAATAATATTATTATAATATAATAATTATAATTATAATTATATTATTATAATAATATTATTATATTATTAGTCTTAATATCACCCTTCAACTATTCTATTTCAAATCACAAGTGCCAAGCGACATTGAATAGTCTATTCTACCACTTTTCTACCACTCTTCCAAAATCACACTATTCTAGCTTTATTCTACTTTTTTAGCTATTCTAGCTCTATTCCTTGAAATGCCAAACGGACCCATAGTTTTTACTTTTAAAATAATTTCGATTTTTCCTTACAAATTTTACGTGACAAATTACAATTAGTTGCACAAGCATTCTACAATTATTTATCTTAGCATGCATATTTTATTTTTCTTTATTGTATTTTTGAAGATGATATTTCGTATTTTGTAACTTTTTATAACTTTATTTAGATATGTAAGTAATTACATAATTACGTGCATATTTGAGTTTAAGGCATAAATTATTTTAGTTGATTTTATGCTTCCATTCTTTAATGTTTTGACTTATTTGTAAAAACATTTTTTTATTTTTTTATATTTTTCCCGATTTTTAATGACATAAAATATGTTTTACATTAAAATCCATTTTTTCAATCTGCTTCATTATTCTATTTTTTCGATTCGACATATTTAGAGTTATCGACTCTGATTTTAAGAATCATGGTTGCAACTCTTTATTTTGTTGAGTTCTTGGGTTCATGGGTGATGCAGTCCCACTTTGTGGGCTTTCGGCCTTCGGCATGGATAACTTGGCAGGTCCAATAATGAAGTTCACTTACCTAAAGTCAATCTCGGCTTGACAACCCGCCACCTCAGATTGTGGGCATTAATTATATTCGAATCTTTAATTGACTCCTCGAGGGAAATCGAAGAATGTCGAATCATTAGCGACAGTTACACTATGAGACAACGGTCGAGTATTATAATCAATATTGTAATCATTTTCTCATTTATTGCGTTTAAAAAACACTTGCTGTGAGAGAGGTTATATATATATCTTCTTTCTTCTTTGTAATTGGCAGAACCACTTATACTGAGATCCACTATAATAATATACATCGGATTTCCTTATCATCTAATGCCATTGATATTTTACATGAGATATGATCATTGATGCTTTTGTTGAGAGACTTCCATATCATTCACAAGAACTCACTCCCTCCGAATCATATCAAATCCCGACATTCCTCCTAATCGAGAGAGTGATCCACCATACATCCCAGAATTTGTCACATCGACTAATCCTATTCCACTACATTTAACTCCATCACCACCACCAGGAACCACAACTAATACTACCCCCCTCTTCACCCAACAACCAATCAGTCATAATTACATTTCATAGTTCACCCATATCTTACAATCCATCACAAAGCTAGCATGTCCTCCCACAAATGTCGCATGTTACTCCCAACACACATGGTATCCAGTGGCAAATTCAGGATTATGATTAGAGATAGGCACTAGCTACTTACAAGAATATAAATTTCGCCAAACTATTGAATACCATAGTAATTAAAGAGTATGATTTAAATATTAGAAAATCAAATATAAATATAATATAATAACACCTACAAAATTAAATCAAATCGATAACGATAAATCGAGCCGACATATCCTAATATTTTTGACAAGATGTTGTGTACATTCACTCAATTCAGCATATTTCTCACACCAACATAGTAAAACATCAACTGACAAGGTTCAAAATAAAAATATCATATAATAATCAAACAATAAATGAATTAAAGTCATATCAATTGATTAACCTCGGGTAAATTGAATTAGAATTATAGGACCCATATGACTATATTGAAATAAAACTCAAAATGACATTTTTTATTATTAGATAGACAAAATTGCGTAGCAACATTTCTTTTGCTTATTTATGAAGTTGAGCAAGATTCAAGAAACACTTCACATGTAGTATTTAAATTGGTTAATTTTTATTGTATTGTTATTTTTATTATATTTCAATTGGTATGTGTTTTTACTGATGAAATTTGTTTGTTTGTCATTTCTCTTTAGCATTAATATTTTATAATAACAATTGAAGCATATATCTAAGTATGTATAGTAGTAACAAATGAAGGTCTGAAGCACATATCCGACTGTTATGATAAAGTAATAATTGAAATAAGATTAGAATGAAAATTTGCATCTCATGTGAAAATTTATGAAATTTGCATCTATTTTGACATTAAAGTACCGCACTTCAATAATTGTGGTAGGGTTGATGTCACACCCCAGAAACTGTTTGTTTTCTAAATCTTTAGCCATTGGAAGAGGGGAGCCAAATCTGGTACTACGCAACATCGTGTTAGATGCGATTTGGGTTGTCCGAATCGCCTCGAGATGCGTCTCCCACAATCTAAAAGTTCCTCCTGAATGTCATCAGCGATTTATGAGCATGCTGGAGTCCATGCTACGCGATAGCGGAATCGAATCCTTAGAAAAGGTGTTAGAAAGTAGATTTGATGATAGAATGTTATGACTCACACATCATGAGAAAAAGATGAAGGAGAGTAAAAAAAAATGACCTGATTTTCATTATCAGATGCATTCAATTTGTACCTTAAAAAATAAATTCTATCAAATATCTTATAAATGATAGGTTAATTTTTGCCCCCCTTACAAGTTCATACCCATGATTGATTATAAATGATTGGTTAATTTTTGTCTTTTCTATCAGTATTGACTTTTCGTTGATCAAGATTTTCACACAAGTCTTTATACCGAATTCTACAAGTCTTAATACTGTTGTAACATCTCTTTTACCCTGCACACAAGTCTTTATACAAACTTCTATAATTATTTTTACTACTATTACGTACAAGTCTTAATAGTAGAAAAATAATACAAAAATAATTAAATAAACAAATTTATTAGCTTCAAAACATTTAATCTCTAATAAGAACAAGGCTTAATTGCAAAAAAAAACATAATTAACATAATCCTTACTTTTTCAAAATTATGCAAAGAAAAAAGTTCTTGAAATCAATTGATCGACGTTGAGAACACCGCTCATTTGAATACTTCAGATTTTTATGTTTTTTGAACTTCAAAAACAATCTATCTTTATATTTATAATTTATTTACTAAATTTAGAATAGTACAAAAACCGAGCGCAATTCCAATTGAGGAGAAAACATAATTTATTTACTAAATTTAAAATAGTACAAAAACCGAGCGCAATTCAATTGAGGAGAAAACTCAATCCGCATGCGTGTTTCTCAAGAGGCAAAGGCAAAGGCAAAGGCAAAGGCGAGAAGAAGAGTAGAGTAGGCCATGAGTTGGAAAGACGAGAAGAGCGACGGCGGGCGTCCGGGCATCCGCACGCTTGCCGATCTGAACCGCCAGCCCTACCCCGGCGATGGAGGCGATGACTCCGACGCCCCTCAGCCTCAGCCTCAGCCTCAGCCTCAGCCTCAGGAGTACTACACCGGCGGCGAGAAGAGGTTTCTGTTTCTCCTTCCTCTCTCTTTCTCTCGTTTGTAGCTTATCTCATCTTCATTAGCATGTGGATCTAGTTATTTATGAACCCTAGCTTTGCCCTCTCTTTCTCTTTTTATGCAGCGGAATGCTGGTTCAGGGTCCGACCACCGGCCCCAACATAGATGCCTTCTTCGAGCAGGTCCGCCAGATGGGCGCCAGGCCGGGCCAGTACGACCAGCACCCTACCTCTTCCTCTTCCTCCTCCTCCTCCTCCTCCTCCAGGATCTTTACAGGGACCGACAGTACTCTCTCTGGCGAGACACCCCCATCTGCCGCCGCTGCAGCTCCACCTGTCCCCCAACCACCTCAAACCGTGCTCCACCACATCGTGTACTGGAACAATGGCTTCACTGTCGATGATGGCCCCCTTAGGATGTTTGATGATCCCCAAAACGCTTCCTTCCTAGAGGTAATCAATCAATTTTACGCATCAGGAACACCACTTACTGTTGCTATCTTTCGTGATGCCAGCCAATGTTCGTTGTTTGCATTTTACAAGTATTCTTACATGGGCAGGGCAGGCATACTAATTCAGTACTTTTTCGTTCACTGTTTTGGTCAGAGCATTAAGAGGTCGGAATGCCCCAGAGAGCTGGAGCCTGCTGACAGGAGGACAGTGGTCAGCGTCAATCTCTTTAGGCGTCTCGGAGATTATCTGGTATGTCTTTATGATGGCTATTTCCATTGTTTCGTCTCAAAATGAAGATCAGACTAATCAGACATGGTTCATGCAGGTCCCTACTGGTCCTCCTAAGCCGTTTCTGGGTGTCGGGAGAACCTTTGGGGAGGGGTCATCATCTGACAGTTGTGCCAGCCCCAGCACTGGCACAGGGCTGACTGTGGATGATTCTTTGGCATCCACAACAATACAACTTAGGCTGGCAGATGGGACCCGCATGGCTGCACGTTTTAACACCAGCCATACAGTTGGCCACATACGTACATTCATAGAAGCCTCAAGGCCTGGGATGGCAGCAAGCTACCAATTGCAAACCGGGTTCCCGGCAAAGGTGTTGAGTGACAGCAGCTTGACGATTGAACAAGCTGGTCTTGCAAATTCCGTTGTAATTCAGAAAATGTAGATCTGGCTGTGTTTGGATCTCCTTTACCCTAAAGCATGTATCGGGGGGTTGGGTTTCTTTGATGTTTTTTTTTTCATACTAATGACTAGTGAGAGAGGTACTTGCCACAATATCATATCTGCTGGATAATTAGTGGAACGCTCCTTGCTTCAATTGGATTTGGCCCGAGGATAACTTGTCGTAAAGAATGCTTTAGTTCATACAACTCAAGTACCCAAGTACTGGTACTGGTACTGGTACTGGTACTGGTACTGGTACTGGTACTGGTACTGTTACTGTTACTGGTAGGATAAAGAAATATTTGCCCTCCTGTGTCTGTGTGATATATATATCATATATGTCAGGATTTAACAATTAGGAACATTTCGCGAGAACTGAGAAGGAGATGGCATGTAATCTTTCTGGCACTATATATAGTGTATATATAGTCTACATGCTACAGCGATAGAAATATGCCAATACAAACAAATGAAATGAGCAACTCTTTTATCAAATATACATACTACATCTATTCAGTACTATGCATTGCATATATATTAGTGTACTTGTACGGTTGTACCTATCTTATCTTAACCGCCAACAAAAACAAAGCAAATAAAACATATGGGGGCACGTGTCCAGTAGATGTTGGAAGGAAAATAATTTAATTACAGATATCTCTTGCTAAAATTTGGAACCGCCTCTTACAGAAAGAATATTTTGTATCTGGTTTCGCGGCGCTACTAGCAGGTGCCACCTATTTAGAGAGAGAGAGAGAGATATCATCAATTCATTTCATTTCTCTTGCAGTCCAAAGAGGCAGAGAGCAACAAATGAATACAATTGCTTTGAAAATGAGGAGCGTGATGTTGCACAAGGTGTGCCGATCCAAGCAATCTGCTACTACTAATAATAATAAAATTAACAATGCTATTAATAATTCCGTGATGCTAATTCTTCCATCACTCGGAGTTGGAGGCAATGTTCTTTTCAAGCAGGTACGACCGGTATCTCTACCTACAACTCTCTAATTAGTAATTACTGACTTGTGGGTAATATAATACATAGTTATAGTTTGCGTTTATTTGGATTTTGCGCCTGAAGCCCTAAACAAATAGTAAAGGTAAAGAACAACCCCCCTCCCTCCTTAATTACCTCTATCTGCATCTGCATCTGCAAGTGCAACCTACTCCTTAGACCTTTTGCTGTTTATATGTGATGTGGTCCTCCTATTTCGAACCACCAAGTACTGTTAGTCTGGTACCAACACATCATCCCTTATCTTAACGCACACATTATGTGTATATGCCACCTCAAACTCTACAACTGCCTCCATTGTCAATACCAGTACTTTACTGCCCCTGACGCTTCATTAATTATGCACTCTTATTTTCTTTACCACCTTAATTAGTTGTCACAAAAATACTTTGGCAGTTGTGTGGTAGGCCTTAATTATTTGTTCCCTTCTTACTTCTACTTCTTACCGATAAATAATGCACTTGCAGTGCTTAATTCCCAATCAAAATTAATGAGCACATTCAATTCGCAGATCAATCATATCTTTACCAATACATCCTTTGGTTCTTAATATATATCCCACCTCTCTGCAGTACTCAACTGACAATAATAAAGTAACGCAAGTGGCGGAGAAGGCTAGATCCACTGCCGAAGAGTTTGTACGCCAGGCCAAGGAGAAAAAAGACGAAACCACTGAGACTGCAAAGGAAACCTTTGAGGAATCCAAGGAAGCTGTCATCGGCAAAACCGAGCAAGAGAAAGAGAAGTTCAAAGAGAAGGTCGAGAGAGGCGATTATGACAGAATTGGCCGTCCTTAATTAGGTAATTAGCTAGGCTGCCATGCACATACACATGTCAACCAGCTAGTGTGAATTACTTTGTGCTTGATACTTTCTAGTTGCAACTGTTACCTGTTTTAGCAAAAAAAATTTACATGGTTTTGTACTATAAATAACGCAACAATGATGGTTGGTGATATGGGCTAATTATTATACTGTTGCAGAAAAGAAATTTTACTTTCCCATGTTTTGTTTCTGCGCGTGATTTGAAATGGCGTAGAATCATATCCCTGGATGATTTTGTTGTTTTGTTACAACTTCCTTACTAGCGCACGATAGATTTGCAAGGAAAATGGTGATAGGTATATGAGAAATAGTGTCGACATTGTTACTTTACTGTTTCTGGCATCCTGCTGCTGCCTCAGTGCCTCTCACTTTCTGCGAAGAGTTCAAGTGGTACCGTATCTTCTCTGCTTTTGTGATGTCATTTCGAATTCTTTTCCCAATTTTGAGGGATCCATAACATCCTGGACTCTTGCTTACATTATGTCCTCCTAATTATGCAATTTCTTCCTTGCCTCTTTTTTTTTCTCAATATAACTTTTTTGAACTATATATTAATTCCTCTTGGCTTTTGAGTTTAATTAGTAGAGTCAGGCTGAGCATGAATTGCAATTTAGGATAGCAATGTGAAATCCACGTTGGAAAGCACAAGTCTGATGCGGAATAATAGCAAGCTGACATGACAACCCTTTAATAAAACAAAAAAAGTTGTACCCATTAATTATATGATTTTCATTTTTACTGTTAGATGTTCATACTTGGTCTGTAATCAACGGTTTACATCTTTGACACGTGTCCGATTGCATTGAGGAGAGCAAAGTAACCCAATTAGCTCCACAAATGAAATCATTATTAAGTGAAATGAAATACACGTTGGAAAGCAGAAGCTAGCTAGTATTAATTTAAGTTGTGATATTTGAAAAACTGATCCATGTGATCCCTTTATGGGATCTTCGTCACCCAATATAAAACCCCCAACAAACGCTAGCTCGGTTCCGTTTACCCTTCTGGGAAACTTGTTCTGCACCTGCTTCTAATTTTTAAATTGAAAGATTCGTTCTTTCAGTTACTACTCACCTTCCATAACAAGCGTCACTTCTATTTTTTTTATTTATAAATTGATGATATTTAAATGATAAAGTGGTGATACTTGGTAAAAAATAAAAAAGATTCATTTTTGCGGACTCAAATTTTCTCTAGTCCTTCATTCACGGTTCATAACTTACTTTCTTAAAAATAAAATTTCACTTTCTTTCTTTTCCGAAATTTTTATTTTGCCATCTCCATACTCGACATTTTTCTTTTTCGATCTTCATAAAGTGATAACACTTTGATAAGTGTGTTTTGTACATGTAAAATTCAGAATTTATCTTGTGAAATTAATCAAATTTTGTTAGTTTAATTATGATTGTTTTTGTTTTCATCAAGAATTTGAGTTACTATCTATTTTTTGTGTTTTAATTGCATGAGAGAAGAAACAAAGACAATCGAGACATTAATCAGAGCAAAGAGGGCATGAAGCAGCAACTTACAACAAAAATTGACTCAGACTGCATGGTGCAAGCCTGCAAGGCATAGATATTGGACCGTAATATGAAGTGTTGGAATCGTGGAGCTTAATTTAAAGCAATTCTAAGATTATTGGGGTCTAATTTGCAATTGCAATTAATTTTAACAAATAAAGCACAAGTAATTTCTAAACTAAATTAATAATAAAAATAAATAGAAGAGTTTAGAAAGTGCAAACAAAGTAATTCAAGAGACAAGAATTTTAACGAAGTTCAGATATTGACGATCATAATTTTCGAGACTCCCGACCCCTCGACACGGTAACGAGGTCGAGCCGATTCACTAGACAACACTAGTTAACTAAAACTTCAAAATTGGAGTTATCTTACACACATTGGTGGAGCACCAACCCTAGCGGGATGTCGAACTCGGTCTCACTTATACACACCGGTGGAGAACCGAGCCAACGAAAAACAAAAGAACAAGAGATACAATCGGATAAATGATAAGATAATAAACACTCAATACAATCTCTAAATGAGTTTAGAATAACTAGGATCAATGAGATTGAGTCTTTGAGCTAAAGTTTGAGTATGTGTTTCAAGTTCAACAATGGTGGAACAAAAGATTTTGTAATGTAGGAATATTATTTAAGAAAAGGGATGAAGGGTCTCCATTTATAAAGAGCTTGAAACACTTGCATTCTTGGCTGAATTCTTTAAAACGTTATATAACTCTCCAAAACATTACATGCGTTTTGCTCCTGAATTTGGCTGTTGGAGCTGTCAGAATTCGACCGTTAGAACTCACTTTTATTTCCTAAAACGTTATACAACGTTTCTGCCCAGATTTTACCGTTGGAATAGTAAGAAATCCGATCGTTATATTGAATTTATTTCTTACAACGTTATATAACATTTTAGAGCATTACATAATGTTTTGGATTGATCATTTCTGCAAATTTCCTAGCATTTTCGGTCCTGCAATTTCGTTGCGTAACTTATTAACGTTATATAACGTTTTGTCATCGTTTTCTGTTTTTAGTTGGTTTTGGCTCAATCTCATTAATTCAAAATTATTTTAAGCTCAAATAAAATCAACCTAGCATCTAAAAGTCTTGGGATCTTAATGCTTGATTATCTTGAATTTCAAACGGTCATAACTTTTGACTGGTAACTCCAATTTCGACATTCTTCGTGGCAATAGAAAGCTCCCAACGAAATCTACAGCCGATACGTGGAATTCCCTGTACTCATTCATTTTTAGGCCCGTCAGAGATCGTTTGAAGTCTCAAAACTCCTCTTAAAGATTGTCTGCAAAAGTTCTCAAAAGACAAAGCTTTGTAAAATTCAAGATCGTTTTACGAATCAACAAATACAAGACATTGTTTGAGTCAACAATCTCATCTTTTTGTTGATTTGCAAAACCACAACATATGTTCCTAGATAATTTTATCAATTTCAATTTGGCACATATGCTTTCTTCTCCTATTTAGAAATCAAACAAAAGGTATAGTTTCATAATTTTACAATTAATGACATTTGCTCCCCCTCAAGTTGTGCACAATTATAATTTGAGCAATAAAATTCCCTCAACTTATGCATCATCTTATATTATTTAAACAAATTCAATTTTCTAGTTCTAGATAACGAATTTCTTTAAAGTTTTGCAAAAGCGTATTTTGGAATTAGGGCTTACAAGTATATGTGTTTGTTTAAGTTTTATAAAGGCTAAATTTTTTAACTAACTCCTCCTAAATATATGACAATTGATATTGAGGGAATATCAAGCTTTAAACCAACTAAGTTAGATTTTTAGGCACCCAAACAATCTTTGATTGGTTGCTTCAATTTCTAAGGGTGCACTCTAATGAGATATGCCCCCCCTTTTTGCAATAATAATTGCAAAAAACACAAGTTGGGGCATTTCCATTTGGTTTGATGAAATGTGTATTAAAATTTTCTTTTAACTCTTCTGCTTGAATATTTGGCTTATACAAATAGTTGAAATGTAACTTATGTGATTTTAAGCCATTTGACTGTTCGAAACCACTCTTAGGTCCCCCATTAACTTGTGCATCAAATTTAAGAAAATTTTGATTTTTAATCTCATACCTCCAACCGTTTGGTTTCTTATAATATGCATTGTTGGATCAAGATGGTTTGAAATTCTGCTTCATACATCATTGCGTTCTGATATCGAACTTACCTTTAAACTTTTGTGGGACTTTCTTGTCGCATAAGATGACAGATGCTTGTCGCCATTTTATCCAATCCGCTCTTATTCTATGCTAACATTTTCATCAATCTCACCATCACTATGTACCATCGATTTCAAATATCGAAAGGTGTTTCTTCTAGGCACTACTTGTCCATCTAAACTGACATCTCCATCTTCTGATCGAACGTCACTGAACTCGCACTTCATATACTCGATCTTAGTCCTACTAAGTCTAAAATCTTTTGATTCTAAAGTCTTCCTTCACAGCTCTTGTTTTCTACCCACCCTTACATTACTTTCGTCAATTATGACAACATCATCTGCAAAGAGCATGCACCAAGGAATATCGCCTTGTATATCTTTCGTGATCTAATCGATCACCAAGGCAAAAATATAAGGGCGCAAGGCTGACCCTTGATGTAATTCTATCTTAATGTGAAAGTAATCAGTCTCGCCTTCTCATGTTCTGACACTAGTCACAACGTTATCATATATATCCTTGATAAGATCAACATCTTTGTTGGAACTTTCTTCTTGTGAAGTGCCCACTACATGACCTTCATCGGTACGTTGTCATACTCTTTCTTCAAGTCAATAAATATAATATGTAAATTCTTCTTCTGCTCTTTATATCTCTCCATTAGTTGTCTTGTCAAGAAAATCGCCTCAATAGTCGACTGTTCAGACATTAAACCAAATTAGTTTTTTTGTAACACTTGTCATCTTTCTTAAATGATGCTCAAACACTCTCTCTCAAAGCTTCATTGTATGGCTCATAAGCTTGATTTCTCTATAATTAGTACAATTTTGAATATCTCGTTTATTCCTGAAGATCGGTACTAATATACTTCTCCTTCACTCGTTCGACATTTTGTTTGACCGGAAGATGTTGTTGACCAACTTAGTTAGCCATATTACCCTTATGTCTCCAAGGCATCTCCATACTTTGATCGAGATGTTATCATACCCTAAAGCCTTATCTACTTTCATTCTTTTTAAAACCTCATTCACCTTCGTCTCTTGAATTATTCGAACGAATCACCTGTTGATATCATCAAAAGAGTCATCTAGCTCAACCATAGTGCTTTCGTTCTCTCCATTGAATAACTTGTCGAAGCATTCTCTCCATCTATTCTTGATCTCGTCGTCTTTCACCAAAAGTCTATTTGTCTCATCCTTGATGCATTTGCCTTGCTGAAATCTGTTGTCTTTCTCTCGCGGTGTTTGGCAATCTTATAGACATCCTTTTCGCCTTCCTTCATACCTAGCTTATGATATAGATCCTCATAAGCTCGACTCCTTGCTTCACTCACAGCTTTCTTTGCATTCTTTTTGGCCGTTTTATTCTTCTGTACGTTGTCTTCACTCTTGTCATATGCAAACACTTGTACCAGTTTCTTCTTTTCCTTGATAGTTTTTTGCACGTTCTCGTTCCACCACCAAGTGTCTTTAAGTTCACGTCTATTTCCCTTAGTCACTCTAAATACCTCTGTAGCTACCTTTTGAATATGAGTTGCCATCTTCTTCCACATGTTATTAGCATCGTAATCATCTCCGTTAAAGATTCCTTCTTCGATCATCTTGTCCTTAAAGATTTGTTGGACATCTCCTTTGAGGTTTTATCTTATCATTCTCGATATTTTGACGCCTTTTTCATGTCGAGCATGTATTCAAAAGAAAAAAAATCTGAGGCCACAAGCTTGTGTTGTTGGACGACACACTCTACGGATATAACCTTACAATCTACGCAAGCTCATTTGTCCTCTCTTCTAGTAAGAAAAAAAATCCATCTGGCTCGAGTGTTGACCACTGTTGAAGGTAACTAAATGGATTGTCTCCTTCTAAAGAAAGTGTTAGCTATCACGAGGTCATACGCTACAACAAAGTTTAAGATGTTTTCTCCTTCTTGATTTCTATCACCATATCCAAATCCCCCATGCACTCCTTTAAAACCCTTAATAGTTGTACCAACATTTTTTGAAGTCTCCTCCTATAAAGCTTCTCGTCGCTAGACACATCTCTAAGCATTTCTTCGAGATCTTTCCAGAATTGCTTCTTGACGTTCTCGCACAAATCTATTTGTGGAGCATACACACTAACGACGTTTAAAACTAATTTGCCAACGACCAACTTGACTAGGATAAGTCGATCTACTTGTCTCCCAACGTCGACAACTCTGTTCTTGAGGCTCTGGCCAATTAAGACGCCTACTCCATTCCTGCTTCGTTCTATTCCTGTGTACCAAAACTTAAAACCAATATTTTCCACCTCTTTCGCCTTCTGGCCCGTTCATTTAGTCTCTTGAACGCATAAGATATTTACACTTCTCCTAATCGCGGTATCAATTAACTCTCATAGCTTATCCGTCAAGGATCCTACATTCCAACTATCCAGACGAATCCTATTATCTTCGGCTATCTTCCTTATCTCACACTCGTCGAGTAAAGTGCGAAGACCCTTGTTCATTTGTCTTCGAACTACTGAAAAGTTTGTTGTCACAATTATATCCCTGGCTCTTTCTTGAATAAGTAGAGATGTGTCAATAACATGTATGAATTTAACAACACTACACCAATTAGTTTTTTTTAACAAATTTAAAACTTAAAAAAAATGAAAATAAATTCAAGTATGGTGATCTTTCGGGTGGTTATGTATGAAAGTTTATTTATTTGGCACGAAAGATCATTAAATTTAGATTGGTTGTAAACTATATATATTTCTATGAATAATAGAACTTACATCAGAGTTTATCATGATTAATTTATATTGGACATGACGCACATATATATGAAAACACACTCCATATCCAAACGTCTGATTTGAAACTTGAAAGAAAGAGAGAGAGAGAGATAGATGCGCGCTATAAGAAGAAGAAAAGGGGAACACTGAATAGAAAGTGTAGATAACATACATTAATTCCCATGTTTTGAGGTGAGAAGCAACTCTGATACTAGTCCTACAAATTTAGAAAATTTTGCTCCGTAAACAAATGTAACAGATTATGAGAAGGTTATGGTGTTGGTAATGGTTGTTGTTGCAGGAGCTGATTCTCATGTCTGTGTCACCCAAAAAAGCATCAAAACTGCATGCATTTCACATTTGACGTACGTTTATTTATTTAAAGATCATCGATATCAATATCGATGCATATATGAATATGATTGTATTGTGTCACTCGATCGGAATGCATGTGATCATGTCACTCTGTTCTCCTCATATGATACATTGATACTTTATTCTTCGATTTTTTCAAACTAACTCAAAGTCTCTCATTTTTTTTCATGGTATCAGAGCTTTTTCTTTCAAATAACAACATCACTTCTTGTCATAAACAATACCAATCTCTTTCTCTTCTCACCATCTATTAGCAAAGCCCACAATCTGTCTCTCTACTCTACCTACAACCCTTAAAAAGCCGAGTACCAAAATAAAGAAGAGACAGATAAAATCGAAAGTACCAGCAGAATGTCAGGATAATCAGCCCCTGCAACAACAACCATTACCAACACCATAACCTCCTCATAATCTGTTACATTTGTTTACGGAGCTAAATTTTCTAAATTTGTGTTCCAGATTATTTTCCGATTTGGTATATTATGACTCGTTCCGACATTCACAGTTTCTTGCACAAACTATCATGCTATACCCAATTAGTGTATTGCTTCATAATTCCACGTTTGATCAAATGATCTATAACATCTTTAACACATTGGAATTTCATCACGTTCCGACAATCCATACAAGGACAAACAAGTGTCTTTTCACCCTTCGATATCATATTTTTAGTGGCACATTCTGCAAATTATGCGATTCCTGCCAAATATTCATCTGAAGTCCGTTGGCTTTCATACATCCACATACTATGACAATCCATCTGAGAACAAATATTGTTATTTAATCTTTAGGTCTACTGTTCATAGGGTGTCTATTTCGGGTTATCGCCGTAAGGTTTGGACTGACCAATCATTCTAACCCACTATTTGAATGATTCGTCTCATTAGTGGATATACAATAGTTGCAATCTAGCATTTGAGAAAAAAATTCGACAACATTTCCCCTTAGTTCCTCGGATATGCGACACATACTTGCATGTGTGCACGTATTCGTGGGAACAAAATGAGAAATACTATACCGAATTTTTATCAAAGCTAGATTACAACTATCATATATCCACTAATCCTAAATGAGACGAAACATTCAAAGAGAAGTTCCAAACGGATACCGACCTAAATTATATTTTGTTCCGATATTTTGATCTTATATGACAATACCGACATAAATTTATGCAATGCATAACATCTATATTAATTATTTTCTCATAATTAAATTTGTAAGATTAAATAGATATATAATGAAATAAACCTCAATAAATTCGAAGAAATGTTGAATGAAGTGCTGCTATTGTGCTTTCGTCGGCTCAACTAATCGTTTTGCTGATTCCGGACGAAAAATTGCTACCTAAATCAAGTATTGCTTATTAGTGTTTATTTCACGTTTTTCTTTGTTTGAAGGAGAAAAAAAGAGTAATGGTGGCTACTGGTTTGGGGAAGAAAGTTTGAGGCTCCGCTAGCTGGAGGGTTTTTTTTTCTAGGTTAACTTTTATCGCCAGTTCTTTAAAAAACCCGGTGATAAAGTTTTTTACCCTCGGTTTTTATTGGAAATCGGTAAAAAAGTCTTTATCGCCGATTGTGCGTTAAAAATCGATGATAAAGTACTAGTATTTATCACCGGTTGGTTGGCAAAACCGATGATAAAAGCTTTCAATGTCGTTTTTAAGTGACAACCAGACTTTAGGCAAATAACCGACATTTTGTTTGCCAACAAATATCGAGAATGCCACTGAGGTCTTTATTGCTAGATTTTTTAAATATTCGGTGATAAAGAGCGGCGCTAAAGCTCTTTTTTTGTTGTAGTGAACATAAAAGTTGGATATTCCACTATCTCTGTCAAGCTAGGAGATCACAACTTCCAACTATGGAGCAGAGATGTAATTATGTCCCTGCACGAAAAAGAATTGTATGAGAATGTTACAAGACAAGAGCCAAAACCAGATCAAACAAAAAATCCTACTGAGTTTAGGCTATGGAGAAGGAATGATTACAAAGCCATCAATCTAATCCTCAACTCCATGGAACCCAAAACCAAACTATTGTTTATGTACCACGGTTCATCATTTGATCTCTGGAATGCTGTAAATAAGCATTTCAGTAAAAAAAAACTCTCACATTTACAACATGAAAAGAAGATCCAGCTCCTTAAGCAAAGCGAGAGACCCATGATACAATACATTTGGGATCTTAAGCAAAAATGGGAAGAGTTCAACCAGTACCGAGCACCAACAACGAGCCCAATCATTATCAAGGAACGAGAACACGAGATGCTTTATCAGTTCTTGCCAAGATTAGATGACTCATATGAGCATATGAGAGCTCAAATAATGTTCTCTTCTGACCTCCCAACTCTAGAAACGCCATGGCAAGGCTCTAGTGGGAGGAATCAAGACGGGAATTAATGGGTGGTGCTCCAATCACCCAAGAAAAATCAGAACATGCAGCAAAGACGACTACGAGACCCACACCAACTCCTACTCTCAATTCTCAGCAAAAATGGGGCATAAAGAATGGAAGTGCGAGCATTGCAGAAAAGAAGGCCACAATAAGGCTAAATGCTGACATCTAAACCCAGAGCTCCGACCAAATTGGTGGAGAGAAGACTGGGAATCAGACAAAAGCCCTAAGGGGGAGAAGATGCAGGTGTTTGGTGCGGCGCAGACAAACTCGAAAGAGGAAAGGCGATTCAGGAGAGAAGGTGTTGCATCGACACAAGAAAACAAGAAAATGTTGGGCCTTGGAGAAATCTCAGCGTTATTAGCTCATTTGAACGGGTTGTGCATAGAGCCCAGTGCCAAGCCCAATGCAAATTCATTTGAAACCCCTTTAATTATAGAGTTATGCCAAGTACCAAATAGAAGTATTGAAAGACCTAACCCAAGTCCAAATGCTAGGAATTATGTAATACCTCAAAAAAGGTTTTGCTCGGTCCATAACCAAAACAACCCGAGATCAAAACATAAATTAAACAAAATTCCTAGCCCAAAACCAATTTTGAAAATGGTAAAAAGTAAATACACCTTTATTGTAAAATCATAAGAAAATGAGGAAAATTTGAGCAGCCTAACATGGTTGTTGGATTCGGGTGCTACCGACTATATGATCGGTAACAAAGACCTCTTGTGTGATTATCAAACAAGATGTTTGAAGATCAACCAAGCTCTTGTGCTACTCGAGATCAAGAGCTTTGTATGATAAACTATCACAATTCTTAACAAATTCCGAAGATGTTTGAAGATATAACTAGCAAGCTAAGATTAACAGATATCTATAATCCTAGCTTGAGGAGGAGTGTTGAGAATAATAGACCAATAAAGAGACTAAAGTGTATAATAGAAAAAGTCAGAAGTAGAAAATAGAAAATAAGAAAGTAAGGAAATAATAATAGTACAAAAGGTACTATACAACAGTGGATAAAAAAAGAAAGTTGGACCGCTTTGAACTGCATGCATTCTTATGAACATTTTCACCCTACATACTGTCCTGAAAGTTTTGCACATAATTTACAAGTGTTAATACTAACTTTCCAAATATTCATACTAACATCCAGGTGTTAATACTAACATCCACGTGTTAATACTAACATCCAAGTGTTAATACTAACATCCAGAGTGTCATACTAACATCCAGGTGTTCATACTAATATCCAAGGTGTTCATACTAACTTTCCAAGTGTTCATATTGTTAGAATGGGGTCCTAAGGTCAAGTGCTAGTGCGAAAGCATTTTTGACACTTACAATTCAAACTTTTAGACCTTAATCACCTAGCTAAATTCACAGCATCTACAACTTTTCAAAGCTCAAGTAGATTAAGATAGTTTATCATACATCTCTTCCAAAAAGAGAAATTCTTACAACCTACAAAAAAAATTGGTAGTTCTTTCACAAACTTCAATTATGCCATTTTTCACAAGACAAGGTCAATAACTATCAAGATTTTGACAATTAGATAGGTATGAACATGTGGGCTCTGATACCAATTGTTATATTGTTTGGGAGGGGGGTCCCAAGGTCAAGTACTAGTGCAGAAGCGTTTACAACAATTACAATTCAAAATTTTAGACCTTAATCACCTAGCTAAAATTTCAACACGCAAGTACTAAGAGTAATTGAGCAAATTAAGATAACAAAGTGCAAGTATAGTAGAGAGATCAAGAGAACACAAGAACACGCAATATAATGTGGTTCACCTACAAACAAACTAGGCCTACATTCATCCACTGACTTCTGGGTCATCTTGAGTAGTAACCCGTTGTGACGGGTTGGAGACTCGTTATGACGAGTTGAGAACCAGTTGTGACGGGTCTCTGATGTGTTATAGTAACGCATCCCTTTGGAAAATTTTCACTGCTCTATTTCTTCTCCTCTTGAACCCGTTGTGACGGGTTGGACACTCGTTATGGTAACGCATGGCTCTGGAATTGCCCAATATGCTTGCTCTTGATGTCTTCCAGTATGTCTTGACTTGTATATGCATGTTTGAGCCTTTGCATCACCATTGTGTACATGTGTTAACATGCATCTCATCAAAACTCAATTGTACAAGATTAGTACTGATTTTTTTTGTAAATTGCCAAACAAGAGATGAGTTTAATCCAACACATACTAACTCTTTTGATGGTCATACTAATATCGTAGGTGGTTATACTAACTCCTCTGATGGTCATACTAACTCCTCTGATGGTGATATTAACATCTCAGATGGTTATACTAACTCATTGGGTGGTCATACTAACTCCTTTGGTGGTCATACTAACCTCTCAGGTGGTAATACTGGTGATGTTTATCAATGTTTTCATCTTTTTATCGATGTTTTCATCAATTCATTGATGTTTTCAATGTTTTCATCGATTTTTCCACTCAATCATCGATGATTTCCATCGATGCATCAACACAAACCTGTCGTTCATCGATGCACAACATTTTATTGATTCATCGATGTTTTACGCCAACTCATCGATGTTTTTCAATGTTCTCATTGATTCATCAATGCAAACCTGCCATTCATTGATGATTTTCGTCGATGCAAAGCAGCATTTCATCGATTCATCGATGTTTTTCACTAACTCATTGATGCAAAACATCGATTCAATGATGTTTTTTAATATTTTCATCGATAAAAGAAAGAAAAATGAAGAAGAAATAAGTAGTTGGGAGTGAAAGAAAAAAGTTCAAAAAGGAATAAAACAAAATAATAATAAGACAAAAGAGGAAGAAGAGTGGGAGACGGGAGCGGGAGAGACAGAAGTCTGGGAATTTAAAAAATTTCTCTTTTAATTTATTGCCTCTTTTGTAGGTACCACATGTACCTTGTTATATTTGTACCACTGTCATAAAAGTTACTCCCCATGTACTATTACAGAACAAGGGTTGTAGACTTGTGTGGTGGAAAAGGAAACAATTTGCTTGGCTTGTTTAACCAAGTTAGTTGGCAATGTACTCAGATAGCACTAAAAAGGATTAAGGCTTAAAATGAAGTTGAAGTATGAATGTATGATGCCATTATGTTATGCTTTATGCAGAAGAAGCCATATATAGTCCCACCATGCATGCTTTTCCTAACTTTTGCTCCACTTCTGGTCTCTCCGATTACAGCTAGTGCTGGTGCTACTTCCAGTGCGGAGAAGGCAAAAAGGGAAGGCCTCATATACACACATATAGATATAGCTTCATCATCATCTTCTTCTTCTACCAAATTTAATTTGCTTGCTCAGCCGCACCATGGATATTCCCAGAGCAAATAGGCTAAGCAAGTCCTGTATTCTCATTATAGGTAACAGTAATTAAGACAACTACATATGGATCAAAAAGGAAAAAAAGATTTTTTGTTTGTGATTTTTTCAATTTCTACCTAGTACATGGACTTCAAAAATTGTGAAATAATATGGATGACATAAAAAAGCTATTTGAGTGAGTTTGTTTAGTTGCAGTGGTGGCAAGTGTGGAGAGATTCACATACAAGGGGGTGTCGTCAAATCTGGTGACATACTTGACGGAGGTGGTGCGGATGAGCACTTCATCAGCAGCGAGGAGTGTCAGCACATGGAGCGGCGCCAACTTCATGCTGCCTCTGCTCAGCGCTGTTCTCACGGATGCCTTCTGGGATCGTTACTCCGTCATCACTGCCTCTTCTCTGATTTATGTTATGGTTAGGAGTTAGGATTTAGAATATAATTGAGTTTAGTTACCAGTCAGTGTTAATTGGCACTGACTATGTGCTTATACATGCATTTCATTAGGGGTTGATAGGCTTAACTTCATGGGCACTTCTCCAGGCATGGATGCCCTGCTCTTCTCTCTTTCTACCTCTCTACTTAATTTCCATCGGCCAAGGCGGCTACAATCCCTCGTTACAAGCCTTTGGTGCTGATCAATTGCAGATGGATGATGATGATGACTCCATCTATGATTCCGATGAGGAGAAGGCCAAGGTCAAGAGCCAGTTCTTCCAATGGTGGTATTTTGGCATTTGTAGCGGATCTCTCTTGGGCAACTCCATCATGTCTTATGTGCAGGATACCATCGGCTGGGGGCTTGGATTCGCTATCCCCAGCGGCGTCATGGCCCTGTCCATCAGTTCATTCCTGTGCGGAGCGAGGCTTTATGTGCACAAGCAGAGTAAAGCACACAAAAGCCCCCCTTTGGAGAGTATTGTTTGTTTCGTGAAGGATGTCACCTCCACCGTAATTGCAAGAAATATGCGGTTGCCAATTAGGGATGATGATGATGATGAAGCCGCTGTTGCATTGGAGTATGATTTTACTAACTTCACAAGCACTGTTCAATTGTTTACAGTATACCACATGTAGTTAATATTAAATCAGCTACGAATAGCATTTCCTCGACTAAATCTTCTACTATGTTTTTTGTTGTACAAATGTGAGTGTTGAACATCATGAGGAGACCTAATCGTTGAGTAGCTTTAATTAATCACTAATTATGGATAACAGCATATGTAATGATATAAATGTAAGAACAATTTTGCTGATAATTTTATCTATGTAGATTACAAGTGAAATCCATTAACGACCGAGATATCATGAAAGGAGACAGTATTGATTCATTCACCAAATTGGAAGAGCCCTGTCCAAGCGTGGCCAAGACGATAGCTCGACTGCTCCCGATATGGACGACACTGGTAATGTTCGCCGTGATTTTTCAACAGCCCCTCACCTTCTTCACAAAACAAGGCATGTGGATGCACCATAGGATTGGCAACTCTTTTATCGTTCCTCCGGCGATGCTCCAGAGCACAATTACAATCTCGATAATTCTCCTTATGCCTCTCTATGACAAGATGCTCATCCCTCTGCTGCGAGTCATAACACGTGACGAGAAGGGAATTACAGTGCTACAAAGGATCGGGATTGGCATGTTCTTGTCCATAGTAGCCATGTTTATTGCAATGTTGGTTGAGTCAAAGAGGCTGTATGAAAGTAGAGAAAGAGGAAGAGATCTGACGATATTTTGGTTGTTACCACAGTATGTGTTGCTAGGTGTCTCTGATGTTTTCACTGTGGTCGGGATCAACGAGTTTTTCTACAGCCAGGTACCAAATACAATGCGAACAATTGGCATTGCGCTTTACTCGAGTGTATTTGGTTTTGGGAGTTTTCTTGGTGCCTTTTTAATCGACATATTAGAACTAGCAACCGTCAAGGCAGGTGGTAAGAATGGTGGTTGGTTTTCTGATGACCCGAGAGAGGCACGGCTCGACAAGTATTACTTGTTTCTTGCGATTCTCAGCTCCATTAGTTTTATCAGTTTTACATACTTGTCGCGTTATCATAATAGTTATAGTACTTCACTGAACTGATGATGTTCACCTTTCCTTCTTTTTGTTCTTTTTCGTATTGAGCTGATTTTTTTTTTTTTTTAAAACATTGGCAATTGACAAAGTTGTGTCGGCTTGTTCTTTTTCCTTCCGTCTTCAATTAGGGGATTCATTAGTAATAAATAGAAGGCTCGGTATAAATTAAGTTGAAATGTTCCCCTTTTATGTGTAGTTAATCTTGTTTGGATTATGCTTGTCTCAGGGATTTGTTAGCAGTATATGGACCAACTGTTAAATATCAGGCACAATTTATGTTGGTTGCACTGTGTTTTGTTTTCTGTCTTGTTTCATTTTCACAGAAACAAAAGCACGGTATTCGGTGCACAGTAATGCATTTTAGTAGCACAAAGTGAGCCACAGAATATATTCAGAACCAATAAAGGCTATTGAGACTTGAGAGTTTATAGGTTCATGAATTTGCAATGTATTAGTCTTGGGTCAGGATATAAAACCAGACCCAACATCTGAAATTGATCATTTATTCATAACATCAGAAATTTGAAGCATGATCAATAATGCAGAGACGTACATGTTCCAACTTCCAACTGGGAACTGGCATTTCTAATAGTTTCAGATTCAGCTGGACCCGTATTATTTATCTTGTTCATCCTCTAATTAAATAAATAAATTAGCATCTTCTCCCACTCCCAAGCAAAGCGGGAATCCATTTACATTTGTTAGTCTCCACGATCGGAAAATGCAGAAAACATTAATTAAATAAATGAAACTGTTTTGGAAAATTATATGCAGAAGAGACTATTGTAATTAGAAACATACCCATCATTTTTGTTTTCAAGAAAACAATCACTGAACATCAGAAACATTAATTAATTGAAGAACTGAGATGAAACAATAAAGCAATCACAAGACAAATTAATAGGAGCAAATAGAAAACAAACACGCTATATAAACTCATTAATTCATTCACAATTCCAAGTATGAAAGAACTGAACCAGTCTTTGGACTTTGCTTGATTTATTCCATTTGAATTTGATAGAGACGTACATACATACATCAGATACATGGTTTTTTTTCTTCGGTGAATATATATATATATATATAGAGAGAGAGAGAGAGAGAGACGGCGCAATTTCCTGACCTTTCAATTTCATTCACTGTTCCAGTTGCAGCCTCCTAATTCTAACCTTCGAACAATCCAATTCAATTCAATTAACAATTAACAATTACATATGAACTCCTGACTAATTCTATCCTTCTTTTTTAGTAAGGATGGATTCAAGTTTCTCAAACTTTTCTTGTGTCCATAAAAAATTGAATGCACAAACCTTTTCTTTTATTTTCTTTTTTTTTTCTATTAATTGACTATTGATGAAGAGAATTTGGAATATTTATTTGCAATTAATGGGGCTCGTCACGGAATAATTTGAGTATTTACAAGTGAGGAGCACGAGCTGACATAAACATATCCCTGCGTGGCTGCGTGCACAAAAGAAAAAAAAAATCTGTAGTGTATTTTCTTTTCTATACAAATGTGTCAACGAATCGAATCTATGTGCAATCTTCCTAAGTTAATGCTCCAAGTAATTAAAACCCTATAACCCGAGTTGTACATACATTTCTGCAATCTGCAAATTAGTAGATAAATTGCAGGAGCAAAATGGCCAGCAACAGCCCCAAACCTCCTCTTATAATTTCTGCACTGCCGCTGCTATCCATCTCCCCAGCAACGTCCGTCGGCGCCACACCTTTAAACTCCGGGTTTGAACCGTACAAATTTTGCACGCCGGTCACATCGTCCTGTGTTAGCTCAACCTTTCTCTCTCGCACTGTTAATGTCGGGTACATAATTGCTTCTTCTACCGTAGAATGCCCTAGGCCTAGCAAATGCCCGATCTCATGCACTGCAACCGACTCCAAATCGATAGCCACGTTTGAGCTCGACTTGGTTACATCACTGGCTACCCAGGCCTCTGATGCGTCGAGGTGGAACCTCCCGTCAGTCGGAGAGAAAGCATGCGCTAAGGTCCCAAGGGGCCCATCAAATGGCTCACTATCTCCATGCGATCCGTTGTAAAACCCAATGGTAATATCAGCATCCTGTGCAGAGTCGGTCTCGGTGAAGTTCACTGGGATAACTGCTGCCCATCGGGAGAAGGCACGTGCAAACACTTGGCGTAGGGTTGCCACGTCAATGGTTGAGGCTGATGTGGCGATCAGTGCATACTTGAGGTTGCGTGCAGAAGTAGGCCAGGTGGGATCCCCTTGGAAGTAGGCGTACAAGTTCCGGCCATGAGTGGAGGTGCCGTTTAGTATATCCGCCACACCGCAACGTGGGGAGACCATTTTTTCGACGGTTTTGTCATCAAGGTATCCCGTGGCATTTAACCCCAAGCGGCGCTGGTAAGAAAGAATGGCGTCTTGGAAGTCAGTGTCGAAGGAGTCTGAGAAGTTGGAGTCGGAAAGTGGAGAAGGTAGGTAACCGAACTCATTTAGGTACTTTTTCATGGCGGTGAGCCCGGGCCTGTTTTCGCCCATGTGGCAGCCGGAAAGATTTTTGAATGGGAGCCATGGATTGGGGAAAGAAGGCACGGCGTCGGGGATGGGCAGTGCAGTGATGGTTGAGGAGAGGATTAGGAAGGCTATTGCAAGTAGGCATGGAAGGAAGAGAGTAGAATTAGTGGTCATGGCTATGCTATATTGCTATCTGTGTTTTGGGATGGAAGATTGGAAGGAGGGCTTTGGTTTTACTTTTATAAGGTTGAGTTGAATTAACAGAGGTCAGAGCCTCAGAGGTGGTACTACACTACTACAACTGGGAAGGAGTCTGGTACCGTACCAAACCAGGAAATGAGCTTGTTTTGTTCATGCTTGTCTGCTTCAACATGTAGTAGTTAGTGTAGAGGAGACTGGAGAGGAGGTCCAATAAGGCTGCTCATGCTTATAGTCTTATAGATGGAATTGAATTTCTTAATTGGTTGGGGCTTCTTTTCTTTTTGAAATTGTCTCCAACCAATACCAATATGCCATCCTCGACTTGGTTCCTATATATAAATATAATAGGGTTTTGTTTTCTCAACCCCATGGGCCCACAGCCTGGAATAACAAGTTGTTAATCCTGTCATCAATTGACATTCAAATTCAATTTTGGAAAGTTCGACTATGGACTATGGATGGGGGAGGCGGCTAACGAGTAACGACTAATCCCATGGCCAGATGGCCTATTGCCTATTACCTATTGGTACAAGTCTTTTTTTTTCATTGGTACAAGTCAGTGTAGCGTTTCCTTATAGGAATTAATTTCGACTTTCAGGCAATATATTATTATTAGGAAGAGACTAGCACTCTTTCAATTCTCATCCGACCTTTCTAGTTATTTTTTTCAATAAAGAAAGTTAAAAGAGTCAACAGGAGACAAAATTAAAAATTGTAAAGAATGTTTCCACTACATATATAACTCTTTATGTATTTATATTACATTTTTAGGTGTTTAAATTCCAGACATATGTGTTTAAATAAGTTTTTATGTGCTTATATTGTATTTTTAGATGTTTATATTATCTTTTTAGGTGTCTTTATTATAATAGTTTTTGGTGCTTTTGGTGTTTATTTTGACATTACATGTGTTTATATTAGTTTTTTTGTGTGATTATATTATGTTTTTACGTGCTTATATAACACATTTTAGTTTATATTGCATTTTCTGGTAATTATATTAGAGCATCTCCATTTATGAAATTCTTGGAGTTTCTAATATGATGTGACAGTTTCTAAATGAGTTTCAGAAATATAGTTAAGTTTCTTATTTAGCAATTTT
The DNA here is from genome assembly GCA_964058865.1 of Eleocharis quinqueflora. Lineage (NCBI taxonomy): Eukaryota > Viridiplantae > Streptophyta > Magnoliopsida > Poales > Cyperaceae > Eleocharis > Eleocharis quinqueflora. The sequence continues at coordinate 308,100 of CAXKVX010001098.1, forward strand.
GCTTCAGAGTTTTTTATTTAGCAACTTTGCTCTAGAATTTATAAACTCTGACGTGACTTAATCATTGACTAAAATTGATCGGTGCCAATTAAGAAACTCTAACTTTTTTGTTTCAGAGATGAAATATTTAAAAAGTAAAAAAAGATAAAATTTCTAAAACTAATATGATAATTATTTAGAAACTTCAAGAGTTTCATAAACGAAGATGCTCTTAGTTTTAGATGCTTATACAAGTTTTTTTGTTTATATTATAATTTTAGATATTTATATTATCATTTCAGATATTTATATTATCATCTGAGAGATGTTATATGAATTCTGTAGTGATTATACCAGTTTTCAGGTGATAATACAAGATTTTTTATGTTTATATTATAAAATACTGAATTAGAGACGCGTGGGTAGGGCCCACGACCAATGAAGGAGCACGATCTGACACACAAAATCATTCTGGAGCACAAGAAGCACCTCAAATTGAACATATTAACCAGCGCAATAACTATAAATAAAAAAACAAAGAAAGGCATCAAATTTATAGTTAAATGGCACCAACCAGTTTCAATCTAAAGTCCATAATTTAATTTAATTCTTAGTCCAACTAGGATATCTAAAGAAATGAACCAACCACCAATGCATTGCATTGTACACTGTACATCTGACAATTTCATTATTACTTGACAAATAAAAATCAATCTAATTAACTAGTCATCATCAAATTTATAGTTAAATGGCACCAACCAGTTTCAATCTAAAGTCCATAATTTAATTTAATTCTTAGTCCAACTAGGATATCTAAAGAAATGAACCAACCACCAATGCATTGCATTGTACACTGTACATCTGACAATTTCATTATTACTTGACAAATAAAAATCAATCTAATTAACTAGTCATCATCTTCATCCCCGTCTGCCAGTGCAGCAGCATCCCCAATCCCTTCTAAAAGTGTGTCGATGTCTTCACCCAGCTCTGCCAGCCTGGCACTTAGTCTCTCGACCTTACTTTGCTCCTGGCCCAAACAAACCAACAAATCATTCAATTCACCTTCGCTCTCCTTTTGTGCTTCTTCTCTGGCCTCTTCTTTTATCCTCTCCAGATCGGGGTCGCTCAGACTCTTCACCTCAGCTTCCAGCTGTACATTTGCTTGCTCGAGGCTGTTATATGCATCAGAGAGGCTCTTCAGTTCAGACTCCAGTTTCAGTTCAATGGATTTGAAATTGGCAGCTTCAGCCTCAAGTTTGGTGTTCTGTGCTTTTAGGGCTTCGACACGTCGAGTTGCCTCTTGGAGGTCTCGTCTGAGGGATTCAGACTGGACTCGCTCCCTGCCACTGTTTGCTTCGTCTGAGGACTCAGGTAAGGTGCCGCTGCCTCCGGCACGCACCAGATCTTCAGCTAACGTAGCATTTCGTGCTAGCAAGTCCTGGAGAAAACATATTGCATGGTGTAAACAAGCAAGCATAAACTGAGGTTATATTCTATAAAATAAAGAAAATTCTCAATGAATGTGGAATCAATTGAGGGTAAATTACAGTTAAGTTAGTTTCAATGAATAAATGACATTTAACTGCACAGCTGACAGTGATTTGACACTAACGAAACTAGAGGGAACCAATACTGCACTAGTCAGGTCTGTGCCAGTACACAGCAGCTCAATTTGCAATCCTCAATACAAGTATATATAAACAATTGCTTCCTTATTATACTGTACAAAATTTTCTCTGTAAAGGATCAGTGCTGAGAATCAAGTAGAGCGACTAACCTGCATTTCACTGCATTGTTTTTCCACAAACTCCCTCAGTCTCTTCACATAATCCCCATCAGCTTCCCCATTTTTCTGTTCTAGTTCAGCTGGCAGAACCGCAGTCTTACTCTTTGCATAGCTATAGATGTCCATGACACTCTCCCTGATACCCATCTCCAACTTTCGCACCAAGCCAACAAACTCTTCATCAAAAATCTTCAAAATCACTGGGTTTTCATGTCCACTTTCACCCCTTGAAATTTTCTCTTCAATCCCATTTTCATCTTGTGGTTCTTCTATCATACTAGCCGTGTTGGTTCTCTTGAGTGGCTTGCAATGCAGCGATGAAGTGGTGGGGAGTGAAATAAAGTTTTTTGCCAGTTCATCAAATCTCATGAAGTAAGAGGTGAGACCAATCTTTTGGCCTATGGAATCAGAAACTGCAAATTGATCCTTTCCATTTTCATTGTTTGTGTTAAAGATGACACACTCTCCCAATATGACAGCTGTTAAACCCTGTGCATATACACCTATGTTTTGGTGTGATACAAGTTCAAGCAAGTAAGTGAGATGAGTAGGTTGGCCCAGGAGGCATGCAACTGCATTTGGGCAATTTGCAAGCCAAATTATAATTAACTGGAGAAGCAGGGGAAGTAGGTGCACTGAATTATCATTTGGAAGAGTTTGGCTCTGGTTGGTTGGTTTGTTTATTTTAGAAGAAATCAGAGCCAAGTATTTCACAATTTTGTGTAGTAATGGTTCTTTTGTGGGGCCTAGAGACAGAGCTAGAGCATCTATCTGGATTTCCAAAGCCTGGCATTCACGTGACAAAGGCATAGATCAGAAAAGTCATGCTCAAACAATTTATTTCTCGTTGTTTTTGACATGCAAATAAAATAATATTTTACCTTCTCTTTGCAATGGAGATTATCCTTCAGGATATGAGAAAGAACACTACCAGCCCGGCAACACGTCTTATTTTCAAATTTTAACAATTAAAAAGTTCAATCAATGCAAAAGTTACAGAAGATGCTATAAGTTTCTGTGCAACAGAAAAATAAAAGCACGAATTAACCAACACAGAATTGAGAGATGTTACCTCAGAATCACCATTACTTTCAGATGTCACCAATGCTTGTAGAAGCAAACTACCTCCACATAAGATGAAACACATGAAAACAAATGACCATAAATATGCAATGATAGATTAATAATTGACTGTTAATTTTGTCAATGAAAAGAAAAATAAAAATAAAATTGACAAACTAAACCTCCCAAATGTCAAGTCTGCAGACTCCTCAGTTGTTAAAAGAAGTGTGGCTGTAATTGTAGATGCCAACAGTGCTTGGCCTTCTGGGTTTTTCTGTCATGGAAATTTACAAAATCAGTAGAAACTAAAGGGCCTACGTTTTTCTGGGATTTTCTGTAATGTAAGTAAGTTACAAAATCAGTACAAAACTGAAGGGCCTATGATTCCCGTCTTTAAGAGAGGGTTTTTCTGTATACCTAATTTCATAATTTACCTTTTTCTCAGCTGAACTTTACAGCTTGTAAAAAACGAGTACTATTTGTTTATACTAATGGCACCTGAATTTCTCCCTTCAAAATAACTTACAAGCTGGATTCTAGACGAGTGTCGTAAACAAACTTTAAACTAGGAACTCCAAATTTCGCTTATGATCTAAGTGATGTGATTATACTAGAAAAAATTGGCAAGTACAAATGTACAACATAAGCTCCATGTACCATTGATTATTGTTGATATTTGTATCTAGTATAAGGATCTATTCGTGAAATAGGAACATAGAGGAAGTGTAGAAACTTAATTAGAAGATGTAAAATCTATATATACCCCAAGGGGTCTGAATAAAGAAATTAACTTTTTTCTTGCTCATTTTCAAGTTGGTATCAGAGCAACAGCAACAGCACCACAACACAACTTCTAGGGTTAGCCACCATAAAACAGAGGGAAAGAACCAGCCAGCCAGGCAGCTCCTTGCTCGCGAACGCTCGCCCTCCCACTTGCGCCGCCAGCTCCAGGTCACAGTCGCCACATAGTTTTTTGCTCTCTTGTGGTTGATTAGGTCGGGGGGGCCCAATACCCCATGATAGTCGGAGGAGAGTGGATCGGGAATGAATCTCGATTGTGATGGCTGATTAGATCGAGATCGAATCAAGGAAGGAGTTGTGTGGATCCTTGTGAGAAAGATCGATCTCGAGGTCCTGAAAGTTCTAGTCGGGATCAAACAAGGAGCGAGCGCCTCGACTAAGACTATTACCTCAACTACTACTCAGGTACTAGTCAAGCTAGATCTTTCTCTTGTAGATCTACATGCATGATGGACCGACAATATACATGAACCGGTCGCGTCGAATTGAGGTCGCTCTAGTCGGGAAGATATTGGAGGGATACCTAACAGGACCCGAGCCAAAAAGAGACAATGTTCAGGCAGATGAGTGAAGGACTATGCATACTCAGATCTTCACCTGGTTGCTCAACTCGATGGTCCCATCGATTGCTTCGTCAGTAAATGACATTAGATTGGTGCAGAACATCTGGGCAAAGTTGTAGAGAACCTATGCTGAGGCTGAGAACCACATGAGGGTGTTCCAGATTCAGCAAGAGGTAAGTGCAGTGGTCCAAGGGGATCACGATTCAGGAGTATTCCATAGACCCTGAGACGATTGGGGCATATCTTGACTATTTTTCACCAATGTCGAGCTGTAGCGACCCAGAGTGCAAGACCAAGAAGGTCGTTGCACAAGGTAGGACTGAAATTTCTAGGGGGCTGAACAAAATGGTTGGCAAAGTCTGCATGCTCAAGAAATCTTTGTATGGGCTGAAGCAATCTCCTCGAGCTTGGTTTGACAGCTTCAAAAAGGCTATGGTAGGAGCAGATCAATGCCGATCATACTCTGTTCTTTAGACAACATGAAGGTCACATCACGATGCTCGCGGTGTATGTGGAAGACATGATTAGTACAGGTGATGATGAGGGTGGGATTGCGAAGCTGAAGGTAAAACCGAAAAAGGAGTTTGAGGTAAATGACCTAGGACATTTGTGATACTTCTTTGGGATTGAGGTTGTTCGTGGACCAAAGGGGATCGTTTTGTCCCAAAAGGAAATGTGCTAGACTTGCTTAAGGAAATAGGGATGTTGGGTTGCAAACCTGTGGGTGTGCCTATCGATCAAAAGTCAAAGCTAAGTGCAGAGACGGGTGAGTGAGTCGATAGGGAAAGGTACCAAAACTAGTAGGTCGATTGATATATCTGAGTCACACTTGTCCAGATACCCTTGATGTGAGCATGGTGAGCCACTACATGCATGATCCTAGAAAGGATTACATGGACGCAGTGTATCAAATTCTGAGGTACCTAAAAGGTGCACCGAGAAGAAGGCTGATTTTTCGAAAGAATTGACACTTTTATATCGAGGGTTACTGTGATTCAGACTGGGCCTAGTTGTACTGAGTACTACGACAGAAAGTCCGCGTCTGGATATTGCATGTTTGTAAGAGGCAATTTGGTGTCCTGGAAGAGTAAGAAACAACTGGTAGTTGCTCGTTTCATAACCGAAGCAAAATACAGAGCCATGACATTGAGTGTTGCAGAGATGGTTTGATTGAGATTCATGTTGGTGGAACTCAAAATGGACAAAGGGGCCCGAATGAAGTTGTGGTGCAACAACAAGTGAGCGATCAGCATTGCAACAATCCTGTGTAGCATGACAGAACCAAGCATGTAGAGATTGATCGGTTTTCATCAAGGAAAAATTAAATAGCGGACTACTAGAGTTGGGACATGTAGCCACTAGGGAGCAAGTGGTCGATTGTCTAACAAGATGCACTTAGTGGATATCTTTCGTCCATCTGGAGGGAAAGTGTTGGTATTTGTATCTAATGTAGGGACCTACCCGTGAAATAGGGATATAGAGATGTGAACTTATACCCCAAGGGGTCTAAATAAAGATATTAACTTTTTCTTGCTCATTTTCAAGTATTATATATGATTCGAAATTATTTAAACAGTTTGCACAAGTGCACATAACAATTTCTAATGGAATACTAAATGTTACCGGTACAAATTTTGATAAGCAAGCTACTACATGCCTAAGAACAACCATCTTTATCTTTTAGCTTTGATTCCTTTTCTTTTTACTTGATTGAAAAGATGATGTCAATGTTGCCTAGTTCAAATCAGCTCGGCTTGATCTTGCTTAGAACGATTATGTGTTATTTGGAACTTGGAACTAACCAAATATTACTGATTGCAGCTCTTACAAATATAAAAGTGGTCAAATAGATTGGAAAATGGATAATTCGTCCAAAACAACATACGAGATAACAAAGTAACTATATTTTAAAGGTTCTCGAGAGCTGAGATTTGTAAGCCAAGTTCATGTCCAGTTTAAAAATCCTAATATATTGGGATAAGAAATATATTCTTCTCTTCTTCTTTATCTTCGTCAATATATAATTAAGAAACATAAGAGATTAGGAACCAAAAGGTATCAAAAAAAAAGAAAAAAGAAAAAAATGATTATTAATTAGTGTCTGGCTATAACGAGAACAAACCTCACAAAAGCACTTGAAAACGTAATCAGCAGCTAGGAATTCTTGTACCAAGGAAGCACGCAAAACTATACGAAAGATGGAGTTTAATGCTGGTTCAATCTGAGGACCCTCTCCAACTTGCCTGTTGGCAAGTGAACTAAGATTAGCTGGGTTTCTCACTACCAAATCTCCAATGCATCGGAGTGCCTGAGGAAAGAAGATAAATATAAGAGCAAATACTAATATAACAAGCTCATAAGTTGCTCACGCTGAGAGATCATGATATAACAATTATGCTATCAAATTACAATTGTCCTGCTTAACGTCTCAGCTGGATATTTGTTTCGCAGAAACCTATCAACAAGATAAAAAAAAAAAGATTTTCTTCAGTTCGTCCATGAAATCCAAACAGCTAGACGGATAAACCTGTCGTTTTGTACCAGTTCAAACTGATCAGTGTGGTACTAAAATCATGTACAACCTTTGCAAGCATTTATTCTTCTGTAAATGCATTACAAAATAGATATGTAATAACATAAAAAAAATGTAATATCTCCACTTCTCAGGGCATGGTGTATTTAACTGTGTAGCTGAAAAAATTATGCTTTAGTCCTCGAGGTTAACCAGAAAGATTTAAAAAAACGAAAATGAAAATTAGCCAGAAATATTGTTGGTGCCCCTCACAAGGCACATAGCATGAAAGTATGAGACTTAATCAGAACATTGCAAACTCTAGAAAGGCTGTCGTTAAAGCATCTTACCATACAACGGACAGCAACAGGAGCCCAAGGGCTCTCAACCCCCAGCAATAACAGATGATCCAGAATCTTCTTCTGCTAAATCAGTATAATGACTATCATAAGAAAAGTTTTGATACAACGCAATATAATTTAGTAGAATCCACTATGGTAACAAACAAACCTGAGCAAATGCAATTTGATTGGCTTGTCTATTGCTATCCTTTCCCAGCTCGGTAGCAACCCCATTAATCAAAAGTAGCTCCACTGTTTGCAGTGCATACAATAGGTTCACTGTCTAAATTCAAGAGGGGAATTGGCATGAAACTTTTACTTAAACCCAAGCATATGGAAACAAATGAATAGAAAATAAAAAAGGGCAATCCGGTGCACGTAGCTCCCGCTTGTGCGGGGTCCAGGAAGGGTCGGACCACTTTGGGGTCTTTGTACACAACCCTTCCCTGCATTTCTGCAAGAGGTTGTTTCCACAACTCGAACCGTGACCTCCTTGTCATGATAATACTACAGAAAATAATGTTACCTTTTGTTGTGTAAAATTATAAGCACTTCCTCTCCTTAGCTTTAAAATAGAGACCAAGGGGTCATATCCAATTGTTTCTCTTAGCAATATCTACACCACAAATTCAAATACAAAGGAATGCCAAGTAATAAATTTGTGATCTGATGGAAAGGAGAATTCTTAAAAAAGGGAAATGTTTTCTGCAATTAAACTTCTTGCAAGTAAGAAATAAAACAATCAGACTGTCGATCAATTACAGGATAAAACGTGAAGAAGGTATACATATCCTATCAATTGGTTGCTTGATTGCACGAACATCAATTGTTGTTTTAAAAAAAGTATAGAAAAAGGGGGGAAAAACATGAATATTGAAACGGACACTAACTTGATTGGACGTGTTGTTGCGAATCAAATTTTTCAGCAACTCTAGACTGTCCTGTATACAACAAAATTGTTGGAATCAATTATCGGTTAAAAAATAAGACAAATACATAGAATTCATTTATAAAACGGTTTCAAGAAAAAGTTCTAAACTAGGACAAACTACAATAATTACCCCCAAAAGAATCAGTAATCCCTATATAGATCATTCTCCATTACCTGAACAACAACACCTCCATCAGAACCCCCTTCTTCCTTGATAATGCTAAATATCTTCTCAAATGCTCCTTCAAAAACAACAATTTTTTGAATTTCCTGAAAACAAAAGGGATCTAGAAGTATGAAAATAACCCAGAATGTTACAAATACAAAAATCTACTAGAATGTTAGTCTGAAACTGTAAGTTATAGAACTAGGAAGTTGCGAGATTGAACAAAACTAAACGCATGAAAGAATTTTGAGATCAACCTCTGCTTCACGAGTTAGGTAAGTAAGAAGTAAAAGGGCCTCATTCCTTATGACCTATAAAAAAGTTACAATAAGATGGATTAATGGAAATATACACACCCTGCGATGAAGATTCTGAAAAACAAATACAGACCTCACGATCCATGAGCATATCCATCAAAACAGTGATACCGCGGGGTATTGAAAGAATGGCCTCTTGCAATCTAGAGTTTTCATCAGGAGGACAACAAAAAGAAAAGAAAGAAAAACAAGAGTTACATAACCGTCAAATTAAAGTAATGGAGATAAAACTTAGAAAGACATATAGTACCTTTTGGGCGAATTTGTGATAAGAGCGGTAAGAAGCTGAAGTGTGTAATACCGGACATAGAAATCATCTTCTGACTGCACGATTACGCAAGTTGTATGACTTAACAGAGTGTAAAGCAAATTCAGAATGCACCCGACTGCCTTCTACATTGCCACGAACTAACACACACAAGCATGCACAGACAAAAGATAATAAACATAATATTTTCAATCAGACTTTGTTTGTATTTGATCAAAGCCATCAAGGAGTTCCTTATACACTATTTGTACATTACAGCTCGACCTGACCAGCAACACAACAGTGTTTGGCTTTCAATGTAGAGACTTACTGGTACTTATTATTTGGATTGGAATCTAAATTTTGATCAAGCATCAGTTATGCAACTGAGCAACAAATAAATACTGGATAAGATAAAAAGAAATAAAATAAAAAATAAAAATTATCTTCGCTGGTACATTAATGGTAAGTCACTAGTCCAAAACCTTGAACTTCAATCAGAGTTCCCAAACCAAATTCACATCAGGGTTTTCTATTATGCACATTCCGGTACAAGAGATACTATTGCCATTGTATCTAAAACGCACCAATAAGCTGAGAAGAAGGGAAATATTCTCCAATTCCCTAGAAAGAAGATCAGAGTTCATCGGAGCCGGTTGAACGTCATTCTTGGGCCCGTGAGAAGTCTCTATAGGAGTCAAGGCGCTAACAAGAGTTTCCAAAGCACCACGGATAAGTTCTACATCTTCACGGTCTTCTCTTAGCACATGTAATAGCACAGGAAAGCCTGTTTAAGCAATAAAGAAAAGAATTTATCCTCTGTACAAACTGGTCCAATATCACAAATGACGGATAAACATGCGTGTCTACACTCATAAAAGTTTAAGTGGTTGAAGTTTAAAAAAAAGTAATAATAATATAAAGGCAACCTTTATCGTCAGACTTTGACATGCGTCCATATGAAGACCATATACACAATAAGCAAATGAAGCACAAAACTTTTAATAACCATGGATTTACATCACATTGCCATAGAACAACCAAGGATATACCATACAAACCCACAACAGGATCATACCAAAATCTGGCAGTGAACCATTTGAGTAGCACATTCTCAAACTTAGACCTTGAGGATCTGATTAATCCAAACATGATCACTTAATAATCCAGAGAGAGATGCTACTGTTGGTAAACAAATAATAATTTCACAGAGAAGTAGATAGAGAAAATGCAGCAAGACCTATGGCTCCAAATGCCAACTGAGCTTGACGGCTCTCTGCTACTAAAGATTGTAATTCAGTCATGGCAGCTCTCCTATCATCAGCTCTCACGCCATTGTTGATTCGATCTAGGTACCTTTCAATGTAGCTAAATAGAGAATAATAATAGAAATACAAACCTTTTAGGAGATAATCAAAGAACAAAAAAAACAAGATATATTAATTCAATAGAACACATTCTGTGTTTCTTATTAACGTCATATTCTC